>OZ023305.1:1736805-2336805 GCA_964007245.1 Hypomecis atomaria
CGAACTATATTAATTTACTAACTTATTACACAATCTGCGAGGATTCAAACAAAATTAATTAAGAAGAAAAATTGTTCAATAGGTATAATAATGATACATATTGTGCAAACATAAATTTATCAAATACCAATCACGGCTCAAACAAAATATATTTTTTTCCGTGTGATTACGATATCCACTAAACCGCACTGGGCCAGCGTGGTGGATATGGTCCAACCATACCTTTCGTGAGTAGGTCTATGTTCAGCAGTGTACGATTAAAAAGGCTGGTAACTTACACTCAGTACAATATCAGTTCTAAAGAGTTTGAAAGAAATAGAAACAAACAAGCTGTCAGGCTAAGTCCTGAAATGGACTGTTAAAAATGCCGGGTGTTTGTGGCGGGAACGCGAAAAATCATCGCGCCGCATTTAATTATTTTGTAAAACTTGAGTCTTTTTCAGTGACAATTGGTGAAAAATTATGGTATTTCGTTGATGATGAGCTGAACTACGTGCAAGTAATGTAATGTGGTCTTACATGTTGTTTCGTGTTGTTACCAAATCTCCCTAGACGCCTCTAGTAAAGGCTGCCTTTACTGAGGTATGACTTGGACTTGACCGTGACTTCTTTGGACTATAATGTAACTAAGACTGTGACTCTTTTGATGAATATAAAAAATGTTAAAAACTTACACTTGACACTAGCAAATGCATAAACCATGTGACCCCAAAACATAAATGAAGAAGAAAATGGCTGGTAAAGCGGGCTCTATTTTTTTTGGAAATTCGAACGCCTAGGAACGTATACGGAACTTTGACAGATTGTATGGAGAATCGCTCTATGTTGTCTATGGAAGTTGTGAATACTCCAAACAAGTACCGTATACGACCAAACTGTGCGAAGTTCAAAATTAGACCCCCAGAACTACAAGTAAAACTGACCTTTAGCCTCAGTGACGGGGTGCCGAGAGTTGAGTATGTTGTCTCTGGCTTGTACGTAGAGCAGGTTCAACTGTATCGGGTCTCTGGAGTCGACGTTCCGGTCCGAGTAGAACAAACGTCGCTTCAGCAGCAACGTCTGTGTCGGGGCGATTCCCGCTTCAGACAGCGTCTTGTGGGAGTCTACCCAGTCCACTGTTGACAAGAAAATCCTTACTTTAATATTATAAATCCGAAAGTGTGATTGTTGGTTAGTTCCTCTTTAACGCAGCTAAAAAAACGGCTAAAAAATCAGGTTTTTTGTATGGGAGCCCTTAAATACATAATATTTTCTGTTTTTAGTATTTGCTGTTATAACGGCAACAGAAATACGTCATCTGTGAAAATTTCAACGTTCTAGCTTACACGGTTCTTGAGATACAGCCTGGAGACAGACAGACAGACGGACGATGGAGTCTTAGTAATAGGGTCCCGTTTTTACCCTTTGGCTACGGAACCCTAAAAATGCACGTTTTAGCAAACCAGAAAAAAACTGGAAAACCATCTTGGAATCGATCGTACCATAATAGGCCAAAACAAACTTCTGAGCGGATGTGATGTTAGCTACAAGCCGCGAATAACCCAATCCTGACTGAAGCCCTCTTGACGCCACGTTGTATGATTCGGCGTTTTTTTTTTCTTTTTTTTCTTACCGTTATCATCAGTCTTGAGTTTTTTAGAGAGCTGTTCGAATTCCAAGTCCCTCTCTTCGAGCTTGGACCTCTTCTTGAGCGTGAGAGTGCCGGTGTTGCTCGCGTTTTTTTCCTTGCCGTCCTCTGGGTCATCTTCCGTGTCCATACACTGAGGAAATTGGTTTAAACGTTATTAAAAATAAAATAAATAAACAACATATTGTACTTGTTTAGGATGTAGTCGATGAGTGATAATTACATTATGTCATATCAGAGGCTCAGACCAAATAAAAAAATCATGACAGAACGTCGTGAACAGACAAGTGAGGCCGGTTTTTAGGGTTCCGTACCCAAAGGGAAAAACGGAACCCTATTACTAAGACTTCGATGTCCGTCTGTCTGTCTGTCTGTCTGTCACCGGGCTGTATCTCATGAACCATGATAGCTAGGCAGCTGAAATTTTCACAGATGATGTATTTCGGTTGCCGCTATAACAAATACTAAAAACAAAATAAAATTAATATTCAAGGGGGGCTCCCATACAACAAACCTGATTTTTTAGACGTTTTTCGCTCTATATTAATGCCAAACCAGGTAGATGCTTGAAATTTTCACAGAATATTTAGTTTTATATTCCCTTTAATAATTAAATTAAAATAAATATTTAAAGGGGGCTCCCATACAGTACGGAACCCTCCGTGCGCGACTCGCACTTGGCCGATTTTTTAAACATGTGGTGAATGCGTCGGTTTTACGCCGCTAGAGTTTTGTGGTTCTAACGAGCCACGGCGTAGTTTCACTGTACGTGTATATGTGTGTAATTGTATATGTACACATATGTACACGGCGAGGCTTAGTTTTGCCGGCCTCACTTTTCAATCAATTTCAATTTCTTTATTTTCTTAATAAGTAACTTTACAGTCAATACCAAAACGTTACTTATTTAATTTTACACTTAATTACATAGAGAAAATAGCTTTAACTACTTTAAACATATAAAAATATAGGTACTATGTTTACAATGCTGTTATGGCACATCTGTAGAAGAAACAAGTTCTTAATATTGTTAGTTGCGCTTAATAAAGAGGGTACCTATCTACACATAGTCGCAACACTCTTCGGTATTGCGACGGTGAGGAGTATATATGGAATGAGGGTAGACAGAGAGATGGTTTGTGCGACAGGCTGGAGTGGCAGTCTGTGATAGTGATCAGTGGTGTATGGGTGAGTCTGAAACAACTTTGATAAGCCAGTAGTTGGAGCAAGCCATGTAAGTACTTTGAGTTTTGTAATGACTGCAGAGATATTGGAGGTCCGTATTATTGTCCAATGATGTATCATCTGAGTGTCCTACTAGAATCTGAGTGATGCTGTTGGAGCACTAAGCCCATCAGCTAACAATATTATCTAATAAAATTAAAAATTACTCACTTATTTTGTTCACAACATTCTGTCTTGATTTTTCTATTTAGTCTGAGATCAGGGGCACTATAATTGAATCCTTCGGACTGGTGAACGTATACGTACATAATCATGTGGTAGAGTGGGAGCGGGAGCGAGCATTGTAAAATATGTATAGGTAGTTGTGCGTGCGACATAGTGGTTCGTATACTATTTTTTTAACCCCCGACGCAAAAGAGGGGTGTTATAAGTTTGACGTGTCGTTTGTCTGTCTGTGTGTCTGTCTGTCTATGGCATCATAGCGCCCGAACCACTGAACCGATTTCAGTTTAGTTTTTTTTGGATGAAAGGAGACTTAATCGTGAGTGTTCTTAGCTATGTTTTATAAAAATCGATTGAGCCGTTTAAGAGTTATGGTGGGTTAAAGTGGGGATGGAAGAACCAAAATTCTACAAATGTGCCCAAAATGGTTGTCAATGTGTCGGGGGTTTTTTTTAATTTTTAATTTATATTAGTTATTGAATGATTCAATGATAGCATCCAGAGATGATTTTGAAGATTTCAAATCTGCCCAGCATTTAATTCGGAACATAGGAAAGCTTACACACTAACCACTGTATGTGACAATTTAAGGATATGTACTGTCGAACCTGGACACGATTGGCAAAGGACCGAGGCAGGTGGAACTATAAGAGAGAGGCCTATACCCAGCAGTGGAATAAAGAAGGATGTGGACGATGATGATGATATGTACTGTACTGTACCGGCCTTTATGATAGTTCACTACTGAACATGCCCACCCAAGAAGGGTGATTGGGCCATATCCACCCCGCTGGCTCAGTGCGGGTTAATGGATTCACATAAGCCATCGAATTTCTTCTAAAGACGTATGCAGTTTGCCTCACGATGTTTTCCTTCACCGAAAAGCCAGTAATATGAAAGTCCGTACATAAGTTCCAAAGAACTCATTGGTACAGGATCGGGATTTGAACCCACGACCTCACAAAAGATAGGCGAGTGTTACTACCACTAGACCACCACGGCTTTAGGCCAAGTTCATGTATTTTTTTTCTCAATCTACGTATTATAGTGTACAAATAGCGCCACGTAAGTCTAGCGCTGAGGGTACTGTGGAGGGGATGCCTGCGCATGTTGACCGCCATACTAAACTCATGCGCAGCCATCCCCTCCACACTTCGCTCAGCGCTAGACTTATATGCCGCGACCTGTACAGATAATTAATTTTGAAAGTAACGCAAACGTAAGCTAACCATTCCGTACTCCTCGTGGTTGGTGATGCCGATCTTGGAGCAGATGGACAGCATCAGGTCGCTGACCAGCTTCGACTGGTCCACCTGGAAGGTCTTCACCGTATCTGCACAAAACAGTCATGAATAAATAGGCATGATAACTGCGTAAAAAACATTATAAATTAATCCATAAGTTAGATCATCAAAAAATAGGATTATTTCAGTATGTACCCCGGATCTGTCCCCCGGGGGACAGAAAGGAAGAAAAATTATTGTCTGTCCCCCGGTTGATGATCGGGGGACACACCGGCATGGTTTTACTCCTTATTAGTCCAGTCTGTCCCCAGACTAAATAAATTGGACACGTATTTTTTCTTTTGTCAATGAAACAAAAACTGATGATGATATAAGCCGTTAATGTTCCGCGTGACGTCACAAGTAGACTACAAATGGATCTAGACTTTTGCCAGAGAGGTGACGTCACGACCCACCAGCCACCACGTCAGGTGGTCCACCAGCAGAACATACCGTATACTACAGAATATAATGTTCAAATTCAAATGTTCTCACCGTCCAACAATCTGAGTCGAAGGTTTCCCTTTCCCCGTTCCGCAGTAGAGCCAGATGTCAGTCAAGTGAAAACAGACTCTGTGTAGCAGGACATACGCTTCAACTTCAAATGCACTCAAAAAAAAAATGGCCGTTAAAGGTGATAAATTCCTTTGTCGTTTTTTTTTTGTGCCTGCGACACAGCTTTTAAATCGTGCGTTTCAGTTAGTTTGAACGCAGCAACAGAGTTTTTTTAAACGGAAGTCATTTAGTCAATTCGACCATGCTCATTTTAACGCAGTGTTAGAAGGCATACAATCCGTTATCGCAAAAATCTGTGCTTTGACGTAGGCACCATGGGAAAGTTAACGAAGACACAGAATTAAATTTCACAAAGGCCTTTGTCCTTTTTTTTACATACGATCCGTCAATGCTGAAGTATCTAATCATATGCAGGCACAAATGCAAATTGACGAAGTCACAGAACTGAAATTGACAAAGGCCTTTGTCCTTATTTCATATACGATCCGTCAATGCAAAAATCTGTGCTTTGACGTAGGCACCATGGGAAAGTTAACGAAGACACAGAATTAAATTTTACAAAGGCCTTTGTCCTTTTTTTTACATACGATCCGTCAATGCTGAAGTATCTAATCATATGCAGGCACAAATGCAAATTGACGAAGTCACAGAACTGAAATTGACAAAGGCCTTTGTCCTTATTTCATATACGATCCGTCAATGCAAAAATCTGTGCTTTGACGTAGGCACCATGGGAAAGTTAACGAAGACACAGAATTAAATTTCACAAAGGCCTTTGTCCTTTTTTTTATATACGATCCGTCAATGCTGAAGTATCTAATCATATGCAGGCACAAATGCAAATTGACGAAGTCACAGAACTGAAATTGACAAAGGCCTTTGTCCTTATTTCATATACGATCCGTCAATGCAAAAATCTGTGCTTTGACGTAGGCACCATGGGAAAGTTAACGAAGACACATAATTAAATTTCACAAAGGCCTTTGTCCTTTTTTTTACATACGATCCGTCAATGCTGAAGTATCTAATCATATGCAGGCACAAATGCAAATTGACGAAGTCACAGAACTGAAATTGACAAAGGCCTTTGTCCTTATTTCATATACGATCCGTCAATGCAAAAATCTGTGCTTTGACGTAGGCACCATGGGAAAGTTAACGAAGACACAGAATTAAATTTCACAAAGGCCTTTGTCCTTTTTTTTATATACGAT
This sequence comes from Hypomecis atomaria, assembly GCA_964007245.1. Classification (NCBI taxonomy): domain Eukaryota; kingdom Metazoa; phylum Arthropoda; class Insecta; order Lepidoptera; family Geometridae; genus Hypomecis; species Hypomecis atomaria. Next base: position 1,742,853 of record OZ023305.1, read on the forward strand.
CCGTCAATGCTGAAGTATCTAATCATATGCAGGCACAAATGCAAATTGACGAAGTCACAGAACTGAAATTGACAAAGGCCTTTGTCCTTATTTCATATACGATCCGTCAATGCAAAAATCTGTGCTTTGACGTAGGCACCATGGGAAAGTTAACGAAGACACATAATTAAATTTCACAAAGGCCTTTGTCCTTTTTTTTACATACGATCCGTCAATGCTGAAGTATCTAATCATATGCAGGCACAAATGCAAATTGACGAAGTCACAGAACTGAAATTGACAAAGGCCTTTGTCCTTATTTCATATACGATGCGTCAATGCAAAAATCTGTGCTTTGACGTAGGCACCATGGGAAAGGTAATGAAGACACAGTTTAAATTATGCACAACGGCCTTCGTCCTTTTTTCACATACGATCCGTCAATGCAGAAGTATGTATGTATGTATCATACATATGCAGGTACAAAATGCAAATTGACGCAGTCACAGAACTGAAATAACAAAGGCCTTTGTCCATAATTCATATATACGATCCGTCAATGCAACAATATATGCAAGTACAAAGGCAAATTGACGAAGTCACAGAACTTAATTCGACAAAGGCCTTTGTCCTTTTTCATTATACGTACCGTCAAATCGAAAATGAGCAATAAACAATTCATTAAAGTTAAATTAAACGCCGCGTGTAATGCGTATACGCTGCGTCTATTGCCGTAGACGCTTGCACAAAGTACCCTGTCCCCCGCATCCCACTTCGTCGGCGGCATGGCAGCTCAGCGGCGTCGGTCGAGCCAGTCGAGTCCTTCACCAGTCCGCAACCGCATGCGTTCGTTCGGTTCGGGTGCTAGTTTCTAGAATGTTCTGGAGCCGGTTTATCTGGAGTTCGGTATTTTGGTAGAAATTTTCTTTGTACGCTAGTTTATTTAATACCGAAGTTGACTCTCCGACCAATATTCTGGAGTTGACCGTGTTTTTTAAAAGTGAGAACTCGAAATGGATTTATCTGAGTGGTTGGAAGAGGCCGGACTAGGCCATCTGGCTGATAATCTAATTGGTAAGTGTTTTTCCCCCTTTCCCTTTCGTTTTTTAGACGGATCACGGAGGTTAGACGCTTCAGTCTGGCATCAGTTCCGCTGCGTCAATGTATACAAAAGGGGGCTTTTTGTGTGCCCCCTCACTGAGCATATAATACACTCCTGGCCCCCTTTTAGTCACTCTAACCATAGAGTACATTAAACCGATCTTCCAGACTGATGGATCAAACTGACGCCAAACTGATCGTCTAACCTCCATAGCAGGTCCGTAGCTTCGGTATTCTTTCTTTTTGCAAAGTTTTCGTAGTGAGCGGAGTCGGCCGCCTGTTTATTTATCCACACGGCTCAGTAGTCCAATTTGACAGATTTCAGTTGCCAACTGCCTTCTATTCAGTCCGTTTGCTGGAAGATGGCTTCTTGACTTATTCTTGATACTCCCATCTTTTGCAGACCAAGGGATGACATTGAATTATTTATCAAAAGCTTCCACAGAAGAAATCAAAGAGTTGTGTCCACGGATGGTGGATAGGATAAAGTTGAGACTAAAACTAGATGCTTATAGACAGGTTTGTTATTCATATTCATTTATTTGCACCATGCGTGTGTCCATGATCCGTTTTATATCTGAGATCTTGCAAGTACAAATATACCTACTTACAGAGGGTTGATAGTAAAACATAGTGATTGTAAGCTCAGTGGTTGATAGGAACATTTTTATACTTTATACCTATTTTTTTGAATTAGTAAATTCAAAGATATGTTTTGTTTTACGTTCTGGATAATGACACAGATTTAACTGTGAGTTGAATACCTATGTTTTCTTATGGTCCCATCATTTTAGGTATGTATTGTTTTTCAGATCAATAGTGAGGCGCCCACACCCACACTCCCGTCCCAGGATCCACTGCAGTTGGATGAAGTATTAGAAGTATTAGAAGGGGACGCCACAGAGTCCTTGAAGGTTAGCTTAATGGTTTTACACTATTTATTCTGTACCGAGCCTTGACAACTGTAGTTGTTTAACATCAGTAGGTAGGTAGGTAGGTACCTAGGTACTCGAGTAATGATTAGCCTGCTACTATCATAACAATATTATGCTATAGTTTGTAAGTTTGTTTGTTATACAAGTAAACGGCTGAAGGATTTGGATGAAATTAGGCACAAAAGTAGGCTACTACCCGTAAAAGGACATTACAATAATGAAGCCTTTACTACTGTATTTTTATCTTCAAAGTAATCAGTACATAAACTACTTCATTTTTATATCTAGCATCTACAACAAGTAATATGAGATATTACTTACATAGTAAGTTTTTCAGCAGCCCTTGTCAGCAGATTTCCACACATCTCATGCCTACCGTGATCCATATTTTCCTGTGGTTTATTTCTAATACAAAACCTATTTCTGTTTCCATCCTTAGAGGGTTGTGGTCTCCTATGCTCTCAAATTATACAAATGAATATTGTTTTTCAGGTCAGAAGCAATCCGCCACCCACACCAGATTTCAAAAGTACTGAGACGCCACCCACACGGGAGTCCCAGGATCCACTGAACGAACTAGAAGTTACTGTCGGGGACGCCACAGAGTCGTTGAAGGTTAGCTTAATGGTTTTACACTATTTATTCTGTACTGAGCCTTGACAACTGTAGTTGTTTCACATCAGTAGGTAGGTAGGTAGGTCTGTTGGGGCTGAGCTGTAGGCTACCAACGGGGTCCATAGGTATAGTGTAAAGGCTGTTAGACCAATCGGATTACGAACCTTTCAGGACAAAAACAAACAGGCCATAGATACAGGAAAACAGGCAGTACCAGCAGCGCCCTCAACCCAGTCACCTCAACTCATCGTGATTAGTGGTGGATTAAAAAATTCCTTGACGGTGAGTTAGCATCTACACTTATTCCCCTCAGGCCCCTCACCTCTCAGACACCTCATCCCCCTCACACCTATGATTTACTTTTTTTTAGGAGTTTGCAGATGAACAATGGGAGTTCGTGCAGGAAATTGGCACGTTACAAGATAAAAAGCCGCTGCAGGAGCTACTTGGACACACAACATTTGGAAAGAAATTGCTGGAGAAAAATAAACGCTCTGAGCCCCTCACTCCCAAGGATCGAAAATCACTTGTTGTGTTAGTAGTAGAGCATCAACTGAAAATTTTACCAAGTGTCAGAGACACAGTTCGCCAAGAAGTGTGGAGTAGCTGGGCAAATGAAATTTGCTCTTTGTTTCCTGGAGAGCAAGCGGATGTGTACTACGTCCCTTACCGAGTTAATGAGCGTCAGGCTTTACCGGCCTCCGGTCTGTTACACAACAGACTCATCACTCATCGCCGTTATTTGAATCGGGGAGAAAAAACGACGAAAAAACGCAAATGCAGTGATAGTAGTGCTAGTACAAGCAGCAGTGACTGTCAAGATACTAATTTGAAAAGAGTACGGCCTCTTCCATCTGTCTGTATTTGCGAGTCAGCCAGTGAGTCTGCCAGTGATTCTGAAGGAAACATAAAATGGCTTGAGGCATCCTCCTCGCCATTTGATAAAGTTGTCGAGAAATGGTCGCAGACATTCAAGTTGAGACAAGAACTACTGAAAGAGAAGTCCATTGCAGATTATTTTCAACAATTTCCTGCTTTACTGTCACCGAGCGGTCACAGGCTGGTATGTAAAAAATCATCGATTGATATTTAATATTGCACCTACATACATAATCTGTGTTTTTACAACCTTTTTATTGTTTCATTTCAGTTGGAAAACGATTTTGATCAAGCATATCCATCACATTCGGATTTGTTCAACGAAAACTTTCCAATAATTAAAACACGCCTGTTGGAGCTGCTAGTGGAGAAAGGCTCAGACGTCCGGGCAGAGCCAGCAATTACCAATCTGTTGGAATTAGCTACTGGTAAGTTTTTAGTGTTCCTTTACCGAAGGTAAAAAAGCGGGACCCTATTACTGACCCCATGATGTCTGTCCGTCTGTCTGTATGTCACACCCCGTTTTCTCAGCCGTTTGAAGAGCTAGAGCGTTTTTACGCCTAAACGACTGAACTGATTTCGATGGAATTTGGTTTTATATATAGTTTATTATATATAGTTATGTTATATAGTTATGTTATATAGTTATGTTAGGTTATATATAGTTATGTTATGAAGTAGGGCTGAAAAGAGTCAGCCATTTTTGATAAAGGCTCTAAATAATTAAAAAAATATATTTTAATAGGTGGAGAAGAGCAAGCCAGCATCGCTGCACTGAAAAGTATTCCTTATCTTCTCAAACAAGTTGCCCCCATATCTACAAAGATCAAAGGCAAGAAGAAGTGGAAGCCTTCACGCACAGAAGTGGCCACATCATTCATCGCCTATGTATCGTCGCCGAGTGACATCGAGAGATGCATCAGTGATCGTGTCACACTCACTGAAAAAAAAGGTATATCGTTTGGGCCTTTCATTATTGCAGTGGGACCATCATGGGATAAAATCCAACAATATGAAGTAGTAGTGTATAAAACACTAAGGTATCAATACGCCGATATTAAATCAGCTTTGACATCTGCTTTCAAAATTTATTTTGCCTTGGACATTGAATATGCAGCCGATGCTGCACCTTGTTGGATGCTAGTGCAGCGGACAATGTTCAAAATCACAACCAAATTTGACTCCCTGTACGAAAAAAGTGTAACACTGAGAGAATTGATCAAAGACTGCTTGAAACATTGATTTAAAAAACTAGTTATCAAATTTGGTTGGTGACTATTTTTTCTACAGTATAATTTAATTATCACGAAGGTAATTTCTTATTTAAGTTTGAGGCAAAACCTCACTATATCTGTCGTACCTATAATCATTAATTTTGTATAATTGTTTTTGACATTCGATCTCTTTGACTTTTAACTGTAATTAAAATGGAGGTACCTTGCGCGCTATGCAGCCTTGTTTTCGATACTTTTAGGCATCTTAAGTTTCACATGCACAATCGTCACACTTCGGTAGACATATATTCCTGTGCAAGCCCAGGGTGCCTTAGGTCCTTCAGTTTGTTTGCATCATATCGACGTCATTACATGACAAATCATCTCAATCCCCAAAACCAATCTAATGAAATAGAACTTCCTGTCACTTATAGCTCGAATTCCCAAAGTTCCATTCTACAGAACGTTACTAATGATGGTCTCGTTAATAATGATGGTGAAAGTTCAAACTCAGTCAGTTTTCAGAACATTAATAATAATTCTCCACCTACGGTAAATGTTACATCATTCCATAAACATTTGGCCGAGATAGGATCAAAACTTTATGCAAACCCTCAAGTGCCACAAACAGTTGTTGATGAAGTTTATGATGATGTTTCAAAATTGCTTAATCATGTACTGCCATGCTTACCTTTGGAACAGTCAGAGAGGATAAAAAATGTTATTACTTCGCTTGACACGCAATACAAAAGACTTAAATATTATGAAGAAATCGGGACATATATTAAACCTCAGGCGTATTCTGTTGGTACAAGATTTGAGTATGCTAAGCGTAATGGTAGGAGAGTGTATGAAGGGGTTGAATGTGAAGCACATTTTATTCCACTTCGGGATGTTCTAAAGCATTTCTTTTCTTTGAGGAATATTTTAGATGAAACCTTGCAGTACATAAATACATTAACGAACAACACAAGTGACTTCGTTCAGCATTTCTTACAAGGTTCTTTTTGGCAGTCACGCAGAGAACTGCACGGAGATAAATTGGTTTTACCTCTTTTTCTTCAGGTCGATGATTACGAACCACTGAACGCGTTAGGCAGCCACAGTAGCATTCATAAATTGGGTGCAGCCTACGTATCTTTGCCTTGCTTACCACCACGCTATTCGTCACAGTTAGTTAACATATTTTTGGTTTTACTATATCATTCCTCAGACAGAGTTCAATTTGGAAATCGCATCGTATTCAAACCCTTAATTGATGAATTCAACTACTTGATTACAAACGGAATTGTATTTGATATGCCTCATTTTAAAGGGACTATCTATTTTGAATTGGCACTGATTCTTGGTGATAACTTGGGAATACATTCTATAATGGGTTTTAACGAAAGTTTCTCGAGTAATTTTCCTTGTCGAATGTGCAAAATTAACAAAAGAGACATGGTTAAGCAATTTTACGAAGACGATTGCCTGTTAAGAAATATAGATAATTACAGAGCAGATTTAAATTTAGATAACCCATCTCTTACTGGAATAAAGGAAAAATGTGTTTGGCTAAATATTGATAATTTCAATCTTTTTAATCAAATGGGCTATGACGTCATGCACGATTGGTCCGAAGGGGTGCTTAAATACATTATGAGTTCACTTGTTGTTGCTCTAATTGATAAATGTCACTGTTTTACAATAGACCTCGTAAACAACAAAATAAGTGCTTTTGATTACGGACCAGATAAAGCCGATGCACCAGTAACTTTGTCAATGGACCACTTACGTAAAGGTAATTTGCGTTTATCGGCCTCGGAAACGATGACATTTTGTAGGTACTTTGGAATTATGTTTGGTGACTTAGTTCCCCGAAATAACCAATACTGGGCTATCTACACTCAGCTGATGCTTGTCCTGGATATTGTGTTATCTGAATCATTTTCTGCCAGAAAATTACAATACTGTAAATACATGATAGCAACACTTTGCCAAATGTACACCAACTTGTTTGAGAAAACTATCACTCCTAAATTTCACAATTTAGTCCATTACCCGTCTGCAATGTTACGATTAGGCCCATTGAAACACCTGTCGTCAATGCGATTTGAAGCGAAGCACCGACCTAATAAGTTAGCTTCGAAATCTTCAAACAATAGGCGTAATATGACGTTGACAACAGCGAGGAGACATCAGCTCAAACTGAATGACATATTTCTTAGAAACCAAATTAGCAGCAATTTATCTTGTGGTGTTTCAACTAATGTCAGGGAGACTGAGGCACATGTACTTGCACAGGAATTAGGCTGGAGTGATATTAGCAAAATAAAACAAGTTTCATGGGCGTCAGCATCTTCAGCTTGGTATGGAGAAAACTCTGTCATTGTAAATAAAGTTGATTCAGATACTGTACACTTTGCATTGATACGCACTGTATACATGTACGATAATTCAAAGATAGCCTTTAAGGCCCAACTACTGGAGACTGTTGTGTTTGATGATCATTTCTATGCATACCAGGTTAACGTTCCTTATCATATTGATTCAGACTTATCAGTCTATATTAAGTACGAGGATCTTCAGCATCCTCATCCTTGTAACTTGGTGGTGGTGGGATATCAGAATCCTCCTGAAAGTTACGTGGTTTTGACAAATCCACTTTAAAAATCGACGCTCAGCGAGAGTGCGAGAGCTTAAGACGGAAAAAAGAGAAACACAAAATCGAAATCGGTTCAGTGGTTTAAGGGCCGACCCACAGCTAACTAGCGCCACCACAAGTTTTAAATTAATATCTCGCAATCTACAACACTTATCGGCTTTTCAAATGTACCGATTGTAGACCTACTCAAGGAGTATTTTTGGGTATCAGTAGTAGTTTAAAATACTTCACCATTTAGTTATTGATATAATAACTGCTAAAAGTGGTCACTTTTAGCATTTATTGTATCAATAACTAAACAACGAAAGCTTTGGTGGTTCTAATTAGGTCTATAAATACTACATAGTTAGGTCTACAATCGGTACATTTGAAAAGTCGATTAGTGTTGTAGATTACGAGATATTAATTTAAATTTAGTGGTGGCGCTAGTTATAGGTTCGTTTTTCACATCCATCCATGTTGTGTGTTAAAGTAGCTCCTGCAGCGGCTTTTTATGTTGTGAAATGAGACATCTAGTGAGAGCTGTAACTTTTGTTGCTCCTTTTTCCGTCTTAAGGTGAACCCTTACTTAATTATAGTTTGTTTTGTTTTTTATATGTAATTTTTTCTTTTACTTTAGATGTGTGTTATAGTATGATAGTATAATATGATAGTGTAATTATTATAGTATCTTAATTATAAGGTAAGCAAAGGAGGACCCCAAATTTGCCACTTTGTCATGTCAGTTCGCCCGCAGCACAGTGTCCTACGTATAAATAACCCCAAAATCAGACATTCTTTTTTATGACTTAGGATTTATGAAAAACTAAGCATCAGAATTCCGTCGATACCCGGCTACCAAAATATCTCCGGTTGAAAATAAGGCTATTTCAGGATATTTTCTAATCCTTAGTTGTAAAACAAAAATAAAGCTCACCATATTGTGCTCTGTATCCAAATGCACCTTTTTATATAGTATGAAGTGTTGTAAGTGGTCTGGTTTTTTCACCACATTTAAAATCGGTTTTACAAAACCAGACCACTTACAACACTTCATACCATATAAAAAGGTGCATTTGGATACAGAGCACAATATGGTGAGCTTTATTTTTGTTTTACAACTAAGGATTAGAAAATATCCTGAAATAACCTTATTTTCAACCGCAGATATTTTGGTTATTTTGGGTAGTTGGGCATCGAACTCTATAAAGCCTTAAAAACCCACCTCTACATAGGTGTTAGAGTATTATTATGTATTAAGTTGACGCACTTGAGCCGCTTAGTATGTGAGCACTCCACTAAACGCGGTACCACTAAACGTTGAGCATCGGTTGACCGCACTATTTTCAGTGATTTGTGCATTTTTGAACATTGCTCACATGCTAAGCGACACAAGTCCGTACGCACCTTTACAAACTTAATAAAATAGTTGCATTTTTAGTCACTACCACAATTCATCTGTGTCACTACAGAGCTATTGATTATAATGTGATGGTGGCGCTAGTTGGCTGGAATGATACCCTCAAGCTAAGGGCAAGACGATGGGAAAAGGAGAAACACAAAATGACAGCTGTCGCTAGATGTCGCATTTCACAAATTCATGAAAAATCCTAAATTTATGAATGAAGTACTTGCGAAGTCAGCACAGTTTTGATTTCACGATAAGCCTACATTATTACCTAGCTTATAGATGCGTTTTTAGATCTAGATCTGAATGAATCCTAGATATGTAAAAATATTGCACATTTTTAATTTTCAAGGATGCATTCATTTCTGGATGTGAAAACACACCAATGAGGATTTGGAAAGCTGGATAATAATGTTAGCTTCCCGTGAAATCAAAGCTGTGCTGATCTTTCAAGTACTTCATTCATAAATTTAAGATTTTTCATGAATTTGTGAAATGCGACATCTAGCGAATGCTGTCATTTTGTGTTTCTCCTATATCCATCTTAAGGCGATGAGTACAGTTTACCACCGATACACTAGCGCCGCCAAGTTTACGAGAGTTATTGCTTCAAAAATGTAACAGTAATTTTTTGCATTCACAAATAAATATTTAATAAAAATAATTTCACTTGTTTTCATTTACAGGTCTGCGATGCCTGAACTTTCGTGGCGTTGCGTCAGCGTGAGCAGAACCCCGTTACAATCCTCTGCGACTTGTGCAGGGTGAAGTGGCCGTCTCAGCTTAATATGTCCCTTTCTCAAAATGTCCTTTTCTCAAAATGTCCTTTCTCAGAATGTCCTTTTCTCAAAATGTCCTTTTTTAAAATGTCCTTTTCTCGAAATGTCCCTTCTCGGAGTGTCTGTCCGCAATATGTCCGTTTCACGGATTTTACAATACTAGGTTTTTGCCCGCGACTTCGTCCGCGTGGAATAGTTATTTTGGCCAGGTTAGGTTAGGTTTGACATTGTCCGTGTGGAATCATCAACAGCAAACCTAACCTAACCTGGTCAAAATAACTATTCCACGCGGACGAAGTCGCGGGCAAAAACCTAGTATTGCATAATCCGAGAAACGGACATATTGCGAACAAGATACTTAGTCCGAGAAGGGACATTTTGAGACAGGACATTTTGAGAAAAGGACATTCTGAGAAAGGGACATTTTGAGAAAAGGGCATTTTGAGAAAGGGAAATTTTGAGCTGAGACGGCACGTTCATCCTGCACAACTCGCAGAGGATTGTAACGGGGTTTCTGTTCCGCAAACGCCATGACAGTTCAGGCGAAAACGCAGCGTTAAAACACATTTTGATAGGGACATACGCAGCGACAAGGCACCTTGTGATAGGGACATGCGGAGCGTCAAAGTGTAGATAAACGTAGTGACAATGCACCTTGTTACAGGGACATAGTCTGGGTAAACGCAGCGACAAAGCACCTTGTGACAGGGACATATCAGCTTTGGCGTTAGAACAAGGGGCTAAAGTGTAGATAAACGTAGCGACAATGCACCTTGTTATAGGGACATAGTCTGGTTAAACGCAGCGACAAAGCACCTTGTGACGGGGTCATATCAGCTTTGGCGTTAGAACAAGGGGCTAAAGTGTAGATAAACGTAGCGACAATGCACCTTGTTACAGGGTCATAGTCTGGGTAAACGCAGCGCCAAAGCACCTTGTGACGGGGGGACATATGCTTTGGCGCTAGAACAAGGGGCTACGTGACATTAGACGTGGGGTTAATGCAGTTCAGCAACACACACAGTAGACGTAGGGACAAGGTAACATTGTCAAAAGAACACACCAACGTAGACATGGGGACAAAAAGAGGGTTAGGCGGAATGTTCTTACATAGTAAACGTAGAATCAAAGTACATAATACGAGGCGACATAATACTTTGTACAAGGTGGGATCTGCATGTTCTCTCACAGTAAATGTAGAATCAAAGTGCATAATACGAGGCGACATAATACTTTGTACAGGGTGGGATCTGCATGCGTTTAAATTTGCTCTGTCACAGTGTGTAGGTTCTTTAGACGACTCCCCAGTGTTAACGGATTTTGAACGCCGAGTTCATAAATTTTTTTGAGTGTGCTCGCTTACCGTCCAACATCCTGAACCGCGGGATCCGTCCCGCGGCGGGTAATATTTCAGCTTGTCATTTCAGCCTGATAGATGACTACAAGAACAAACCTTGTGCCACACAACATAAGCCTTAAATTCAAATGTTCTCACCGTCTAACATTCCGAGTCGAAGGTTTCGTATCTTGGAGCATGTCCCCGTTCCGCAGTAGAGCCAGATGTCAGTCAAGTGAAAACAGACTCTGCGTCACAGGACATACGCATCAACTTCAAATGCTCGCTTACCGTCCAACATCTAGAACCGCGGGATCCGTCCCGCGGCGGTTAAAATTTCAGCTTGTCATTTCAGCCTGATAGGTGACTACAAGAATAAACCTTGTGCTACACAATATAAGCTTCAAATTCAAATGTTCTCACCGTCTAACATTCTGAGTCGAAGGTTTTGAATCTTGGAGCCTTTCCCCGTTCCGCAGTAGAGCCAGACGTCAGTCAAGTGAAAACAGACTCTGTATCGCAGGACATACGCTTAAACTTTAAATGCTCGCTTACCGTCCAACATCCTTCAGTTAATATTTCAGCTTGTCATTTCAGCCTGATAGGTGACTACAAGAACAAACCGTATGCTACAGAATATAAGCTTCAAATTCAAATGTTCTTACCGTCCAACATTCTCAGCCGCAGGTTTCGTATCTTGCTCATATAGTCGAGCTGCTCCCCGTCCCGCAGCAGGTAGTCACTGAGCTTCTTATCATTTTCCAGCCAAATGCCGGACAGATCGCTGTCCAGGGAGCGCAGAAATAAGCCATGTGCTGGAAAACATAGAGTTCAGATTAGAATACAACCTTGTGGCTTTGGAGACATGCTCGTGGAATTCGGGTTGGCAGAATCCAGATTGCTGTGTTCGAATTTTCTTCAATATTTTGACCTATACATATTGACCAAAAATTTGATAATTTTAAGCATTAACGTAATAAGAAAACATTGTTGAATCAACAACTGAAACAAGTTCAACTCTTAGGCCGATCATGCCTCTCTATCGCTTGTTTCGCGCTCCAGCTTGCACGCTTGGCTCAGGCGTAACGTGACACTTTTTCGGGCATGCAGCCAGCGTTCACCGATTTATAGAAAATGATCACGTCAATGTTTAGCATAAGTTTGGCTCTTGAAGGCTAAACAGGCTTTATTTTTAGCACTTCTTGGCAGCTGTGATTTTAGCTACATGCTATGTTAAACACAATCCAGACTGAAGCTTACTTAACAGCTGTGCGAGGATTAGGTTTTGTGCAGCTTGTAGCTAACTTCACAGCTGCCAAGAAGCTTGGTTCAACCTATATATAAGTATCCTTGTTACACAGGGTTATTGGTAATGAATTAGCATCCTTTTAGGGGCTTATTCTGTACATCAAAACTAACAACTTTTGTTCCTTTTTGAGTTTTGACAAAAGTCGTAGAACAAAAGTTGTTAGTTTTGATGTACAGAATAAGCCCCTACTAGGATGTTAATTGATTATAGTCCGGCCGTTCAGAGAATGCGTCCCTGACACGTCATCTTGAAAAAATGTTTTGGTCGATATCTCGGAAACTATGTACTTAAGGTCAAAAAACATTAAGATCATTATTGTAGAAAATAAAATTTCGCATCTTTTGTTTCCATTAAACTTTTTTTGTAAAACTAAGAGCTCATTCACACGAAGACGAATCGTGATTTTTCACGAACCGTGTTTTTTCACGATTCGTTATTTTTTTTGACGGGAGCAATGCTTTTTATATACCCATGTTCACACGCTTCACGAATCGTGAAAAAAGACGTAGACGGATACGTCGGTCACTACGGTCATTAGAATGACGATTCGTTAAAAATCTCGAATCGTGATTGGCGCTCGTGATTGTAGTTTACTCTCAACTGAACACAATCACGAAACAACATGTGAACATCAATTCGGATATTTTGACGAATCGTGAAAAAACACGATTCCGTATTCAATGTGAACATCTATCCGTCAAGGCGAATCGTGTTTTATACCGAATCGTCAAAGACGTATCCCGTGTGAATGCGCCCTTACCGTTTACGATTTATGGACCATTTAATGTTTTAAGGTCCATTTAATGAAATTTTATCAAATGGGCCATAAATCGTAAACGGTTAGTTTTACAAAAAAGTTTACTGGAAACAAAACATGTGAAATTTTATTTTCTACAATAATGATCTTAATGTTTTTTTGACCTTAAGTACATAGTTTCCGAGATATCGGCCAAAAACATTTTTTCAAGATGACGTGTCAGGAACTCATTCTCTGAACGGCCGAACTACACCAATAATCCTGTATAAGTGGCAGATGATTAGCATGTCATTTTTTGGATCAGACACATACATTTAGCTTCAGGCGGGAGGTTGGCCTTCTCTTTGACGATCTCGGTGGCCTCGGCGACCGACATGTTCGGGTCCAGCTTGATCTTCCGAGTGACCGCGCCGCCATCTTGCACGATCTTTAGCGATATCGGCGCCATCTCTGTTCTGCAAGAGGACATTAAGTCAGTAAAATAGACTAGGTAAGTTAAAATTATTCTTCGCTAAAAATGACACAACTGACTGCAATCATTAGAATCCACACACATTTTTATGAGATACCTAGGTAGGTAATTGTTTATTTAAAAAAAAACACTGAAGCAATTTCGATAAAATTTAAATGGGACCTCTGAAGTATGATCTGCCAAACAATAATAATTTTTGCAAAAAAAATAGCATGACTAACTTCAACCGTGTACTGAATTCGCGAATATTTCGCACTGATCGATGTAGCATTTTTCACATTGTTGTTGATTTATCAAAAATGGCTCAGCCGATTTCGATAAAATTTAAACGGGATCAATTTCGAAGTATACTCTTTACAATAAAAAAAAATAATTATCAAAATCGAACCACTAAGTAAAAAGTTATGCGTCATATACATAAAAAAAAGAAAACAAATAATCGGCCAAGTACGAGTCGGACTCGCGCACGGAGGGTATTTATTATTATTTTATAAATATTATTTTATTTTAATATTATTATTTATTATTGAAGGGAATATAAAACTAAATATTCTGTGAAAATTTGAAGCATCTACCTGGTACCATTATTAATATTGAGCGAAAAACGTCTAAAAATTCAGGTTTGTTGTATGGGAGCCCCCCTTAAATATTTATTTTATTTTGTTTTTAGTATTTGTTGTTACAGCGGCAACCGAAATACATCATCTGTGAAAATTTCAGCTGCCTAACTATCATGGTTCATGAGATACAGCCCGGCGACAGACGGACAGACGGACATCGAAGTCTTAGTGATAGGGTCCCGTTTTTCTCTTCGGGTACGGAACCCTAAAAAATACGCGTCGAATTGAGTACCTCCTCCGTTTCGTCGGTCAAAAATAGAAAGAATAAGGACCTCCTTTTCGGAAGTCGGTTGAAAAACAAAAACAACTAGTATTAAAATACACTAATTTATTTTATTTTTGTCACAAACTAAGTCTTTGGCCGCACTTCTGTTCCTGGACCAACCACACCAGAGGTATCTTACGGTACTTACTTAGCCAGATTTCGCCATACCATGTTTGTTATCTCTTAATGAGGCATTAGCTAATGGATCGATCCAAGTTCACCAACAGATGTTTACTTTATTAACCGATCGTTAAATCTTAAACGGCTTGTTAACGAAATTTTGCCAAGCACTAACCGTTGTTTAAATACAGTAATCGAACGTTTAACTTAAACGACATCGTCAACTTTGCTTAACCAATGGTTACCCATTGTATTACCGGCATTTGCCATAAAAATCGAAGACGCGATGATTTTTATCTTTGGAGAAAACAATATTGAAGATTTTGAGAATATTGAGCAAATTCCTTTTTTGTAAAAACTTGGCATCCTTTTTGATTTTGTCAATGTCAATCATTGGGAACCTGCCTTTATAAGATCTGTCTGTCTAACAGCCTATTATCTTATAACGGACCTCAAAAGCAGTGATTAGATTTAACATCTTGTCAAGAGAATTAACTAACCATTAGCACATGGTGGGGCACTCGATAACTTTAAGAGTCTGTTAATAGCTCTACCAAAGCATTAAATATTAGACATGGCTTGGTGAAATTAGGCCTTTTAGTGTATCTTTCCGATCTTTCTTTTATGATCGAGCCCAAGTCTCTCTGCGAGATCGAATTAAAAACGAGGAGATCCGTAGTAGACCAAAGTAATCGACATAGCCCAGCAGATTAATATTTTGAAATGGCGGTGGGCAGGGCACACGGGGGACTGATGACCGATGGGGCCGAAAAATTCCTGAGGAGAGACCACGCACCGGCAAGCGCAGCGGAGGACATCCATCTACAAGGTGGACTGACGACTTTAAGACCGCAGTATCGGTGTGGATGCAAGCCGCTTCCAACCGGTTTTATTGGAAATCGATAGTGGAATCTTTATGTCTAGCAGTCGACGTCCTACGGTTGATATTTTCTCGTTACAATTTGTACAACAATATACATGTGTTTATTTGAAGCTACTGATTTTTCAGGGAAGTCTCAGACCAAATAAAACAATCAAGACAGAACGTCGTGAGCAGACAAGTGAGGCCGTTTTTAGGGTTCCGTACCCAAAGGGAAAAACGGGACCCTATTACTAAGACTTCGATGTCCGTCTGTCCGTCTGTCGGTCTGTCACCGGGCTGTATCTCATGAACCATGATAGCTAGGCAGCTGAAATTTTCACAGATGATGTATTTCTGTTGCCGCTATAACAACAAATACTAAAAACAAAATAAAATAAATATTTAAGGGGGGCCTTCCATACAACAAACCTGAACTTTTAGACGTTTTACGCTCTATATTAATAATGGTAACAGGTAGATGCTTGAAATTATCACAGAATATTTAGTTTTATTTAATTTTTTTTATTCTTAGTATTTGTTGTTACATCGGCAACAGAAATACATCATCTGTGAAAATTTCAGCTGTCGCGGTTCTTGAGATACAGCCTGGAGACAGACAGACGGACGAACAGCGATGTCTTAGTAATAGGGTCCCGTTTTGACCCTTTGGGTACGGAACCCTAAAAAACTAGTGGATAAGAAAAAATACATACCTTCCTACGTAACAAAAAAAACATATAATATGACAGATTTTACTTAAGTATAAGTTAAATCGGCAAGTTTCTTTATAAATACGTTAAACGAGGTCGAATTTTTTAATCGATTTTATGTATGATACGAGTAGCCATCTTTGGGTAGAATTAATGATCAATTAACTATTAATATTAAGCGCTATATGTGTTAGCTAAATGTTTATACTTAGTGCACGTAGTATTTAGATAATCTTTAGGTACCTAGTACTAGTTCTGACCTTGCTCGCACACTCACGCTGTGATTATGACATAAGGATAGAAGGTCCATCCAGTAGGTAAACCCACCGCACTGGGCCAGCGTGGTATTCAGCAGTAGAATATTTAAATGCCAGTATACTGCAGAAATACCTATCATACATCCTATAAATAATCAGTCAAGTGCAAGTCGGACTTGCTATCACCCTTCATGAGATAAAGCCTGGTGACAGACAGACAGACGGACAGACGGATAGCGGAATCTTAGTAATAGGGTCCCGTTTTTACCCTTTGGGTATGGCCTAAAAAGTAAGTTTGTATAGGCAAATTGGCTAGCCGTATTGTTAGTTTTTAAGCCGCCTGAAGGCCTCTGAAATAGCTAAACGGTTAATACAAAACCTGGACCTACAATTTAATGTGTCATCCGAGCCACGGTAGCGCTCAGTTTTTTTTAAAATAATTCTTTATTTCAAAAACATTTCAATAAATAACATTTCTTTCAATTAATTAGCTAGAATGAGATAATAGTACATTATGATATAAGTGCGGTAAGTTGAAAATTACAGCCGAGGCGATATTGCTAGCCCGAGCCGTAGGCGAGGGCTTTATGGAAGCAGAGGCTGTAATTTTCAAAGCGCACGCACGAGTATGTCATACGACGTTTTATAACATATTTGAGAGGAAATTAATAAAACTCTGACTTTCTTAAACGAATAAATCTTTACTTGTCCACAAATTAGCGATGCGCGCGCATCAACGTTTTTTTAGGCAAAGGTACAAAAACAGCCAGTATTACTAACAAAGTAAACTAAAATTTTTGTGTTTTTGTTACAGATAAATGGTTGTTTAAAAAAAAGAATTAAATGCTTATTTATTATATTTTATCTCCTAAAGTTAATTTTATGCATAAAATATTGACCACTTTTCTGACATAAAAACTCTTTGCTAAGATTTTAAAAAGTATCGTTCACTCGTGCGTTTTACATTACAATAACGCACAAGTGCGTAATGAAATACATTACGATATTGAAATTGGTGTAATTACAGCCACTTTACGAGCAAATATGTTATAAAGATAATTTATGTATCTGTTGCCGAACTAGGCCAGTGGCCTGTGTTTCGGCTTACAGCTTGGAAAATGCTACCCGCGTATTATACATCGTATCATAATTATATTTCCATACAATGTTATCATCTTGACCAACAGGCAATAGCTACTTTAAGGTACCATTGTTGTATTTTATTTGCTTTGAGTCACTAGGTAGTACAAAGTATGAAGTCACTCACAGGCCACAGTGCTCTACCTCTGATTTCCTCTTTCTTTAACTTTAATACCTATAATGTAAATATCTAGATCAACCTACTTTATGTTTTAAAACTTCCATCCATCCTTCGCAGCCACGTGACGTCCACTGCTGGACATAGGCCTTCCTTATGGATCTCTAATAAGAATGGTTGGGAGCGACTTGCATCCAGTGTGATCCTGCGGTCCTCATCGTCCACCTCGAAGGTGGACGCCCTACGCTGCGCTTGCCGGTACGTGGTCTCCACTCGAGGACCTTACGACCCCATCGGTCATCAGTCCTCGACTTAGGTACCTACTAGATTGTAATATGGGTCTTATTAATAAGCTCCAAGTCACACGAGTTTTTCTACGTGATCGAATAAGATTTATTAGAAAATCCTTAAAAAAACCCATCTTATCGAGTTAAAATAGCAGTGGGCAAGGCACATACCACGAAGAAATGATGACTGATGAGAAAGCGCAGCGTTAAACATCAAAAGAACTCATCAAAAGCGCAGGATCTTTCTGGATTCAAGCCACTTTCAACCGGTCTTATTAGAAATCTATAGGGGAGGCCTATGTCCAGCAGTGGATGTTTTCTGACAAGTGGATTGTTGGATAAATAAGGTTAAGTTGCTCCAAGCCGCGCGATATCCATTCAACGCGCAGCTTTACGTGAGTTGCAGTCAGGATTGGATATCGCGCAGCCTGTAACTGACTTCATATTGCCGATTTGTATGATTCAGCCTATATGTGTTGTAAACTTTAAAAAAAAATCAAATAGATGGCTGACGTGAAGTTAGCTACAAGCTGCGCAATGCCTTCGATACGTACGAAGCGGTTTGACTCAACATTTCTGATTCGTACCGCCAGGGAATGGAACAGTCTTCCTGCTTTCCTGTTTCCTAAGAGATATAATCTAAAGCTTTTCAAGGTCAGAGTGAATAGGTATCTTCTAGGTCTGCGTGCTTCATCTTCGACCACAACGTCGCTTACCATCAGGCGAGTTGGTGGTCAAACGCGGACTTATTTGCGTAAAAAAAAACAAAAGGGGGTGTCATAGGTTCGTATGGGGCGGATAGCCAGACCTCGTGTAAGAGTTTTAAGGCGCATGGGGGTGTTAGAAGTGTAATGCATCAATATTACTTTTAATCGTAGGTACATAATATTCTGTACACCATTTTTAGGGTTCCGTACTCAAAGGGTAAAAACGGGACCCTATTACTAAGGCTTCGATGTCCGTCTGTCTGTCTGTCTGTCACCGGGCTGTATCTCATGAACCGTGATAGCTAGGCAGCTGAAATTTTCACAGATGATGTATTTCTGTTGCCGCTATAACAACAAAGCTACTAAAAATAGAATAAAATAAATATTTAAGGGAGGTCCCATACAACAAATGTGATTTTTAGGAGATTTTTGCTCGCTATTAATAACGGTAAGAGGAATGGGGCTCTCATACGGTACGGAACTCTCCGTGCGCGAGTCCGACTCGTACTTGGCCGATTATCATACAAAAATATACTCGTAATGTACGAACTCCACAAGAAGGGGCTGAATTCAGGGAGGCAAACTTTTAATCAGCAAAATCACACGTAAGTATATTATTTATGACTAGCGGCCCGCCCCGGCTTCGCACAGGTGTGTTATGCATATAAACCAAATGCGTTGCGTAGTTTTAAAGATATAAGCATACATGGGGACAGACAGCGAGAAGCGACTTTGTTTTATACTATGTAGTGATTAGAACTTACAGGTCATACAAATCAGGCCTTTTTAATATGGCATAGCAAAGTTACTTATCTAAATGTACCTATGCCTAACCGTGTAATTAAAAGCAAGTTCGTATAGGCCGGGAGGCTAGCTCTGGTGTCAGAGTTTTTAGGCCGCCTGAAGGCCTCTGACATGGCTTAACGGTTAAAACAACCTACAATTTAACGTGTCGTCCGAGCCATGGTAGCGCTCATTTGGAAAATGCCACCCGCGGTCACCCATCCAAATACTGACCGTGCGGAACGTTGCTTAATTTCGGTGATCGCTGACAAACACCTAGTCAAACTACGCTACGAGCGCTACCGTGTAATTGAAAGCAACACAAGTTAATAAAGGACACGTACCTTTTTACAGAGACTTCGTGACCAGCTTAACAAATATCCAAATCACTATATAAAAATCTGTTAAAATACAAATGGCACCACACCCCACAGCTCCAGAAGGCACAATAAATAAATCCGAAGAATTATCCTCGTGTCAAAATAAACCAACATGACTTCATTGCTGCAATCTTTTTCCGCCTGGCGTTGATAATACGGAACATTACGGGCAAATGCGGTCAAAAACCTATTTTTATATAAATAGAGGTGCTGGAGTAAATTCCTGGGTACAATAATAAATTAATATTAATGATAAACGTTGAACGAGCTATGCCGTACGTACCTACTCTAAAGGGCTGGTACAACTGACTGCAGCTAAGATTCATTCAATGTTTCTTAGCAAATTGTTAGTCATTCTATCATCATCATCAAATCGATCACATTGGGCATTAGTCATTCTCTTATAGATTTCTGCGATATATTGTAAGTACTGTACCAACCTTTTTAATAGTCCACTGCAGGACGTAGGGTCTCCACGAAGGGTGATCGAGCCATATCCACCATGCTGGCCCAGTGCGGGTTGATAGATTCACATACGCCACCGAATTTCTTCTACGGACGTAATGCAGGTTGCCTCACAATGTTTTCCTTCACCGAAAAGCCAGTGGTGTGAAAACAGTGTTCTGCGACATGTATATTTCTAAATAATGTACGAACCCAGTTCAGAATTACATTGCCCTCGTCGTTTAAGCCATAGGACGTCCACTGCTGGACATAAGCCTTTCCTACAGATCTCCAAAGTGGCTCGCATCCAGCGCAGTTCTGCGGACTTGACGTCATTTTTTGCGATTTTAGGGTTGGTCTCATTGATATATATACATAGAATGTTGTTCATAAACAATTAAATCCTACAGTATGGCTAGTTGGTAGCCAAACTTACAGTACAAATTTACATTTACAAACATACACACTCACACCCAATCATTAGACTCAAGTCATTTGAGTCATTGGGCTCAATTTCTAGCTTGCCCTGATGCCGGGGCACGAGAATACGGCATCGGTATCCCCTGCCTGTAGTAAGAGCTTACTAAAAGGGGACCACTGGGCTCGTGGGTGGTCAGAGTTGGGGCTCTGGCCATCCACTCAAACGGGCCCGAGGAGGACGACAGCGTGTGTGGCAACGTGGCAACGCTGTCGTAGAGGACCGCACAAGCCTGGCCCTACTGCCAGGCGAGTAGGCACACAAAGTGCTGGGAGCACCGGTGCGTTCCTTTTGGAGATCCCGGAGCTCCCAAGAAGGCACAAAGGCTGGCCACCGAGGGGGTTTTAGTGGGTACAATCCCACATAACCCCAATGCAGTTAGGGCATCTTCAGAAGATTTCCCCCACGTAAAAAAAAAAGGCTCAATTTCTAGTAAGAGATAATATTTGTACGGTGTGTAAGCTGATAAAATCAAATGAACTTAGGACCGCATTTATAATTTAACTAGCCACCCGCCCCGGCTTTGCACAGGTGTATTATACATATAAACCTTCCTCTTGAATCACTCTATCTATCGCATCAAAATCCGTTGCGTAGTTTTAAAGATATAAGCATACATGGGGACAGACAGCGGGAAGCGACTTTATTTATTGCGCAACAAAGTCCATTTGCATCTATTCTACACCGGACCTCAAGATACAGGCTTAGCCGAGTATGAGGCCCCCTGGCAATTGGAACTATACAGGGTTATTCCTAATCAATTAGCATCCCTTCAGGTTAGGGGCTTATTCTGTACATCAAAACTATCAACATTTGTTCTGCGACTTTTGTCAAAACTCAAAAAAAAACCCGCTGTTCCATACATTTGTTTCGGATGAACAATATTTTTCTATGGAACAACAATTTTTTTTTGAGTTTTGACAAAAGTCGCGGAACTAACAGAATAGAATAGGATGCAAATTGATTAGGAATAACCCTGTATATTTTATTGTGGAAACAGTGAATTACTCATACTCGACCAATCTTGCTCTCTCTCGTTCCTGACTCATCCCATGAAGGTCGTGTCATTTGTACTTTTATGATGAGCTAGATAAACCTGTTTAGTAAAATACTAAGAATATTGAGTCATTATGCAAATGAGAAATCGCGGGTCAAACCTGGGGCCTTATTATGTAAGCGCTCTGACGTTCGGCTTCGCTTTTTCTCCCGCTCGCTCTCGTGGCGTGAGTAAATGGCGCAAGCAAGAGAAAAAGCGAAGCCGAACGTCAGAGGCTTTACACAATAAGGCACAGTAAGAGAGAGGCATATACCCAGCAGTGGAATAAATATAATCGGCCAAGTAAGAGTCGGACTCGCGCACGGAGGGTTCCGTACTGTATGGGAGCCCCCCTTAAACATTTATTTTATTTTAATTTTATTATTGAAGGAAATATAAAACTAAATATTCTGTGAAAAATTCAAGCATTTACCTGGTACCATTATTAATATAAAGCGAAAAACGTCTAAAAATTCAGGTTTGTTGTATGGGAGCCCCCCTTAAATATTTATTTATAATCTTGTTTTTAGTATTTGTTGTTATAGCGACAACCGAAATACATCGTCTGTGAAAATTTCAACTACCTAGCTATCATGGTTCATGAGATACAGCCTGGTGACAGACAGACAGACAGACGGACATCGAAGGCTTAGTAATAGGGTCCCGTTTTTCCCTTTGGGTACGGAACCCTAATAAAGGAGGCTGTGGATGATAATGCGAATGAGGGATTATGTGAAAAAAAACTACAGTTACTAAAAGAATATCCAAGATTTATTCTCACTAAAAGTTAAGTAGGAAAATATGATTTTCTACGCTCTAAGCACTTTATCAGCTTAAGCTAAGTTTAAACAATTTGTTGAAAATCTAATAAGATCAGAAGGCTATAAATATTGTATTGCGCTAGCGCTATTGACTACCGTACCGTACGACGCACGTAGGTACCATACATTTTGTGTAAAAGCCCAGACAGGCCCCGTCCGAGCGTCGTACGGGCCACTACAACAATGTATGGAACGTGCGTCGTTTGGGCCGTCCCGCGCCCGCCCCGTTACGAGCCGTCCCCCCTACCAAATAATCCAACCCCCCGCGCAAGAAAGCAAAATCCAGCCTCCATAATCAACCTTATAAGGCCTGCGTCTGCGGCCTAATGTTAGACCAATCACAAAGACTGAAATGGTTACATTGAGAACTGTGATTGGTTATGGTTAATGACTAGGCAGCAGGATGCTAATGTTACCTAATGTTTCGCCTTTGTTCGAGCAACTGGGTGTCTTCAAATCTCGAGTAAATAGGTATCTTCTAGGTAAGCGTGCTACACCCTAGACCGCATATCTGCTCAACATCAGGCAGTATGTAGTCAAACACAAAGCTATACGGAATTAAAAAAAAAACTCTGTTCCTTGAAGAAATTTAGACTAAAGTAAGTAACTTCGTATAACCGGGTGGCTAGCCCTGGTGTCAGTTTTTAGGCTACCTGAAGGCCTCTGACTTGGCAAAACGGTTAGAACAACCGGGATCTACAATTTAACGTGTCGTCCGAGCCACTGTAGCGCTTAGTTGGAAAACGCCACCCGCGGTCACCCATCCAAATACTGACCGTGCGGAACGTTGCTTAATTTCGGTGATCGCTGACAAACAGCTAGTCAAACTACGCAACGAGCGCTACGTAATCTAGACTTAATCTTTACTAATATTATAAATCCGAAAGTGTATTTGTTAGTTTGTTCCTCTAACACGTAGCATCGGATTTACTTGATTATTGGCATGGAAATAGTTAAGACGGGAAGTGACGGGCTACTTGTTATCCCAGAAAAATAAAATGTTTCCATAGGATAGCACAAAAACGGCGAAGCCGTTGACACAAGCTAATAGTTACTAAATGTAAAACGGAAAACACTACCCGTCTCACCACAAAAGTTTTACACACGCTTTAGACAATGTTTACAAGTACAAATTGCACGGTTAAACAGTGTTTAAAGCGGTAAAAGTCTGCGACCAATCAGATCATCGTATCATCATCATAGAACCCACGATCTATCATAACTGAACGTAGCTCTGTAATAGACCCTACTTCGACTACTTCCTACTACATCTTTGTGTAGTAAACAAGATTCCTACTTTCATTAGGCCAAATGGAAACTTGCTCATTGATAAAATGGTTTATTACCAGTGTTACTACCAATCTTACTACCAGTAGTAAGATCGGTAAATGAATTACCGTTGTTACTACTGCAGTTGAAAGTTGTTTGAACAGTAAAAATAAATTACCCGTGTTACTACCGTAAAACTAAAATAACAAAAAGAAACAAAATATGACCTGTCATGCTAAAGTTGCATGACACGTGTAAAAGTGACAGCTGTCAAACTAAAATATGTTTTTTCAGGTCATAGTACAAGTTAAATATGACAGATATCAAAGTGACAGCTGTCATTCTGGAATTCATAATAGAGTTGAATTACAGGTGGCAAAGCGCTCTAAGTGAGATCAAACACCTCTACGTCCAATTCTATAAAATCAAGAACAAGGAAAAATATAACAGGAAAAACTAAGATATTGTGTAAAAATATTTATTCAAATAAATAAATGAGTATCTAAAATATAACAAAAGTAAATAGGTTTATAAAAAAAATTATAAAAGCACACTATTATATTGCGAAAGTAACATCAAGAATTAGTTTTACAAAACTAATACAAAACAATATAAAAAAGCTCTTAGAATTAATACCACCGAACATATTTTTGGTTGCTTTTCTACCAAAGATGAAAATGTGTATTATTATGTACAGGATCTTTCAAAAAGGGATTATAAGTTTGATCATTCGATGTGGTACCAATCCGGAATTCGGAAAAAGAAATCAACTGTTTCATATTATTATACTGAGCGCCACACAAATCGGCGGATGAGAAGTTAGCCGCAGATGACATTTCGCCGTGATTCGCTAATTATTGCGCATGTGTGCACAATGCGTAGGGAGCGCGCGGGAGGCATGAGGTTGGCGGGCGGGTGTGCCCCGGCGCGAGTCTCTCTGGCTCCCGCTAACTATTACACATGTGTGCACAATGCGTAGGGAGCGCGCGGGAGGCATGAGGTTGGCGGGCGGGTGTGCCCCGGCGCGAGTCTCTCTGGCTCCCGCTAACTATTACACATGTGTGCACAATGCGTAGGGAGCGCGCGGGAGGCATGAGGTTGGCGGGCGGGTGTGCCCCGGCGCGAGTCTCTCTGGCTCCCGCTAACTATTACACATGTGTGCACAATGCGTAGGGAGCGCGCGGGAGGCATGAGGTTGGCGGGCGGGTGTGCCCCGGCGCGAGTCTTTCTGGCTCCCGCTAACTATTACACATGTGTGCACAATGCGTAGGGAGCGCGCGGGGGGCATGAGGTTGGCGGGCGGGTGTGCCCCGGCGCGAGTCTCTCTGGCTCCCGCTAACTATTACACATGTGTGCACAATGCGTAGGGAACGCGCGGGAGGCATGAGGTTGGCGGGCGGGTGTGCCCCGGCGCGAGTCTCTCTGGCTCCCGCTAACTATTACACATGTGTGCACAATGCGTAGGGAGCGCGCGGGAGGCATGAGGTTGGCGGGCGGGTGTGCCCCGGCGCGAGTCTCTCTGGCTCCCGCTAACTATTACACATGTGTGCACAATGCGTAGGGAGCGCGCGGGAGGCATGAGGTTGGCGGGCGGGTGTGCCCCGGCGCGAGTCTCTCTGGCTCCCGCGCATACCTATATTTCGGCTTTTGCGCAGCGTTCTGCGCATAACTTCCCATCCGCCGATTTGTGTGGCGCTTAGTATTTGTTTTGTCGACTCCGAATTGCTATTTTATGGGATAGTTTGTTTTTTTCTCCAATTCCGGGTTAGTTCCATAGTTTAAGTTGTTCATAATAATGGATTAAATCACCTTCGCCTTAATTTACGAATGTTCGTAATTTATTAAATTAACACAAGTGGCAATTTATTTCAGACTGTGTTTGAGTTCCCTAATTCCTTGTAATAGCTAATTGTATAGAGTTCATAAAATCAGTTATATCCAGAAAGGAAGATAGGACAGGAAATAACATTTTAAATCGATTTTCCTGAATGATATTACAACTTTACAACTCATCAAGTTAATGCCTACGTTGTAGAGTTAAATAATCATCATCATGACAGTCGTAGGACGTCCACTGTTCGACATAGGCTTCTCCACTAGATTTCCAATAAAATCTCTCGTCGATCTCTGCGGTCTTTATCAGATCGTATATCCTCCTTGTCAGTGACCGTCCTACTAACACATGAAACAATATAGCTTGATTTTTAAAGCAGCTTTTTATAAGTCACTTATAATATCGCTATCCCTTTCTGACAGCTAATTGTATTTGCTTCTTTCACGTACTTTAGAACAGAATAGAATAGAATAATTTATTGATCCAGAAATATTTTTGACAATTATTGTTTGGAATCCATTGGCTCCGAACTAGTATACACTGTATGACGGAGTCAATGGCTTCTCCTTATATAAATGTTTACAATAAATACTAATAATATAAACTAGTTGAATAATATATACGAGTACACTACTAGCAATACAATTAAACATCGCAAGCGACTAATCTATTTACGTGAAAGTATGTGTGTGTGTGTGTGTGTGTGTGTGTGTGTGTGTGTGTGTGTGTGTGTGTGTGTGTGCGTGTGTGTGTGTGCGTGTGTGTGTAAGTGTTGTTCTTGATACACATAATTATATATTTATTTATAATTAGTACGTGAAAGAAGCAAATACATAGCATAAGTGCCCATTCATAATACGATGGTGGCTTGAAAATCAACTAAATAACTAAAACAAAATTAACTAGGTATCTATCTGTCCCTAGGACAAAACTCAAATAATTTTGATATCAAATAAAAATGTCCTGCAGCGTACCTACACTTATACATAGGTTTTATATAGGTAACAAGCTAGGCGTATGACCAAAGTTTACAGATTAAAATCTAAATTGAATTTAGAAGAGAAATGTTAAAAGATATTAATAGACAAGTTATAATCATTTTCCACGTACTTTTTAAATTGTTAAAATAGATCAGCATTTCCAAGCAATTATAAAAAAAATAGTATACCTAATATTAATAGCAAAGTATATAAGCATAAGCGGCTAAATTATTATTAATATTTACAATTACGTTACGATCACATTAATATGCCTACACAATCACTCTTGGGGTACAAAAATATTTAAATTTAGTTATATTATTAACCTTTTGACCGGCACTTGACGAGAACTTTCGGGCGCAAACGGTATTTATAATGGACAAAAAAAAACCGGGCTTGACATTATGAAGCAAAAAAATCAGCCAAGTGCGAGCCGAACTCGCGCACAAAGGGTTCCGTGCCCTATATGAGCCCCTTAGCCCCATATCAACCGTCTTCCTGTTACTGTATTAATATCAAGCAAAAAACGGCAAAAATATCATGTTTGTTGTATGACAGCCTTCCTTTAAATATTTATTTTATGCTATGTTTAGTATTTGTTGTTATAGCGGCAACAGAAATACATCATCTGTGAACATTTCAACTGCCTAGCTATCACCGTTATTGAGATACAGCCTGGTGACACACAGACGGACGAAGAACGGAGTCTTAGTAACAGGGTCTCGTTTTCACTTTTTGGATGTAACCCTAAAAATGAGGCGTGACGGTCAAAAGGTTAAGGCAAGATAGTATATAAATCTATGAAATATTAGATATATATATTCGGCAATGTATATCACATCTAATATAGTTATTACTACAAGGCAGACCATTAGAGTTATAATTATATATCATAGTATATTATATTGCTTTTAGTAATACTTATAGGTAAAAATAGCAACAGGAAAAATATAGAATAACGTATGAATATTCCAGTAAAATGGTAGTTTAAATCAGAAATAACAATGAATTTTCCGTTATTAGCTTCTACAAATTCAAGGTTAGTCTGATAAAGGACATCTGAAAGGATAGGTACTACAAGTTTTTATTATGAAATCTACAATTCTCGTCTCTGTGGCTACGTAGAGGTTTTTAGTTTCGCTTTGAAAAGACCACGAAAAAAAACCCCTCTATAATTTTGACAAAATTAAATTGTACTTCTCACTCTAGTACCTAAGTTTCTATAGGCCCTGGTGTCAGTTTTTACTTGACCTCTTACTTTGGCTTCTGGCATGGCCATAGCTCTACAGTTATAGCTATACAGTTATAACGGGCCACATAATTAAGTGTCATATGACTTACGGCAGCGCTCAGTTGTAAATGCTACCCGCGGTCACTCATCCGAAGACTGACCGTGCGGAGCGTTACTTAACTTCAGTGATCGCTAAAAACAACTACTCAACGTACGCTATGAGCTCTACAATATGACGATATTTTAAAAGCACAGTTCTTGTGGAAGCCCTTTTGACTGACTTAATATTCAAGTTCACTGATCTACTTCGAGCACTATCTGGATTTGAGTAACCCTTTCGATCGACAGTACTTTCCGAGTAACCCTGAATTTGCAACAATACAACAATATGAATTAAATGCCATTCAAGGCTATTGCAGTCTATTGAGGCAAGGAAGACTACATTTAATTGTACAAGTAAATAAACCATTTAACATTATATTTGTAACAGTCACTGAGCAAAGTTTCAAATCAATAGCAGACATTGCAAAAGCGTGTGTGTAGGGCTTGAAGTATCGTTCTTGAATATTAGCTTTATTTTGAACAATTATTTCGCTATTATTTTATTTAATAACAGCCCAGAGTTTATTTAGGAAAATATTTTCCGATCGTATTATGGTATTCAAAAAATATAGTGGCTATAGAAACAAAATACAATTTAGATAACATTATTCTACAAAGTATTTAAAACTTATGCTTTAATGCTTCATAATTAAAACGCCGATTTTTGCGGCTCATTTGTTTGTCATATTTTTATGCTTATTTTGAAGCATGGCACAAATCTTCTTTGAAAGAAAAACCATGGGTTTTATTGTATATCTTACTGCTACTAAATGTGATTGTTGTACTTTAATTATTTTTACTGTATTTGTACAATTTCTATATTTACTTGAAGTGAATGAGTTACAAAAACACACATACTTTCAGTAATAACGATTTGCTACCTCGTCTTTTCTTTCACAATTAATATGTTCAATTATTTTTTGTGCAAACTAACGTCTATTTTAAAAAGTTTTAGCAAACGGAAATGAAATTTATTAGCAGCACAAAATACGTAGATATATCTCACTCTTTACAAGCTACTAGACAAAGATAGCAGCATATTTCTCGTTCGCTAAACCTTTAAATTAGACATACAGTTTCAATGTTATCCCCTCGACTCGAACTTAGGTCATACAATAGGCATAGTAACTAAAAAATATAATGAGTCCGTCAGAGATTTAAAAAAAATATACACGTATTTTTTCTTTTCTCAATTAAACAAAGATTGACGAAGATATTGCCCGTAAAAGTTCCGCGTGACGTCACGAGTGCTATACAAATGTACAGACTAGCGCTAGTGACGTCACGAAACCCCACTCCCAAACTTTGACAAGGTTTATCTTGGTAATTTATTGTTTGATTGACAAAAGAAAAAATACGCGTCCAATATTTTTTAATTACCTTGCCAACGGACTAATTACAATAATGATTTTTTACCCTGTCATCATGTCTTTCGTAAGTAATTCATATAGGTCGAGTGGCTAGCCCTGGTGTCAAAAGATTTTAAGCCGCTTTAATGCCTCTGACATGGCTAAGTGGTTAAAACAACCGAGATCCCCACGGCAGCGCTCAGTTGTAAATACCACCCACGGTCACCCATCCGAAGATTTACCGTACAAAACGTTGCTTAGCTCCGGTGATCGCTAGGAAACACCTAGAAAATTCGCTATAAGCGCTACAAAAATAAAATTAATAGTGAATTCAGCAAATTTTCTTCGAGTCGAGGGTTTAACATTTGATAAACTAGTGCATGTATATAGTATATCTACGTTAGAACCAGTAAGACCTAAATTTAACCTACATTATAAAGCACTAGCACATGGCACTTACTTTCTCAATCACTCTTTTCTTCACTTAATTATTTTGTTATTAAATAAACCCATTCGTTGTGAAATAATTCTAAAAAATACTACTTTATGGTACGGTTAACTTTTCCTATGCTCCAATTTATATTTATTTACTTTAAAAACCTTATTCAGAAAAGTACAATAAGACTACTTTAGTACTTTATCTCATTTCCTCATCATTAGGAAAGACAAATACATTTATAAAGCACGTCAGCTTATTGAGCGTTTATGAATAAAGAGTTAACTAAGTAATTAAGAGTTAACTATAAATACATAATTATTGGAAAAAGCAAAATATATAAATACAATATTTTTATCCCGTTTCAAATATAAAAGAGTAATACGCTATGTCAAAATTAAAAATATATTGAAAATGATAACTTATGAAATTCAATGGTATACTTTTATCCCGGAAAAATGAGATAGTTTCTCTGGGATAGCACAAAAATCGAAATACCACGCGGGCGCAGCCGCCGCGCCGGCGCAAGCTACTTGGTTTATAGAGTTTAATTTAATTTATAAATAATCATTGCACGTGTAACGTTATTTCTTTTAGTACGCTTCTATCAATACATATCGAACCTTTTCAGGAAAAACAGGTAAGCTCTAATATGCCAAAGAAGTATGTCGGCAGCTGATACATACGAATACCTGTTGTATACGAATACACTCATTTCCTCCCAAGTTTATTTATAAAAATGTCATGTTCGTCAGAGTAATTTATGACGCTTCTAAAACTGTTTTGATTGGTACAAGTTCGTTTTTAATGAAGTTTTAAAATATTTGGGCACACAAGCATTGGTAGACTGGAGGCAATTCGTCCGTAGAAGAAATTCGATGGCGTTTGTGAATCCACCAACCCGCACTGGGCCAGCGTGGTGGATAAGCCCAATCACCCTTCGTGGGTAGGCCTACGTCCTGCAGTGGATTATTATAAATACAGTACAGTACAGATGTTTCTCCTGAAGAGGCTCGATATAATCCCCCCAACAAGTACACAAGTAGTGTTGCCCCACATTCCCTTTTCCCGGCCAGTTAGGTGGTATATATCTCGTCCCGCTATTCCAGATGTTTGCCCGTAGTTATCTCGTCCCACTATCCCAGAAGTTTGCCCGTAGTTATCTCGTCCCAATATCCCCGATGTTTGCCCGTAGTTATCTCGTCCCATTATCCCCGATGTTTGCTTGTAGTTATCTCGTCCCGCTATCCCAGAAGTTTGCCCGTAGTTATCTCGTCCCAATATCCCCGATGTTTGCTTGTAGTTATCTCGTCCCGCTATCCCCGATGTTTGCCCGTAGTTATCTCGTCCCACTATCCCCGTTGTTTGCCCGTAGTTATTTCATCCCACCATTCCACGTGTGTGGTGGTAGTTTAGATCTGGTACCAGGGCGAGCGGCGCACCCACCGGAGCCTGTACCCGCCCTGCTCCGTGCGAATCTTGATGCTGGCACCTTCTGCCGCTTTCACTGTTTCCTTCACCTGCACAACAACAGAAAACAAATAAGTGGTGTGGATGTTAAATAAGCAAAATCAGCCAAATACGAGTCCAACTCGCGCACGAAGGGTTCCGCACCGTGTTAGATACCGTGAGGGTACCCTTGATTTATTTTAATTTAATTACTCATTTTTAAAATGAAAATTCTGTGAATATTAATATCGAACAAAAACCGGCAAAAAATCACGTTTATTCAATGGAATATTTATTTCCCCTTCAATATTTATTTTATTCAGTTTTTAGAACCTATTTGTTGTTATGGCGGCAACAGAAATACATCATCTGTGAAAATGTCAGCTTTCTAGCTATTACGGTTCATGAGA
Organism: Hypomecis atomaria; assembly: GCA_964007245.1. Lineage (NCBI taxonomy): Eukaryota > Metazoa > Arthropoda > Insecta > Lepidoptera > Geometridae > Hypomecis > Hypomecis atomaria. The sequence goes on from OZ023305.1 coordinate 1,774,348, forward strand.
TACAACCTGGTGACAGACAGACAAACGAACAGACAGCGGAGTCTTATTAATAGGATCTCGTTTTTACCATTTGGGTACGGAACCCTAAAAAACGTCAAAATATACTAAACAGATACTTTTCATTGGCCCATTGACTAGGTCAATAAACCAATTCCAAGTATAAAAAATAATCCATACTGTAATTTTATCATAATTTCAAAATTTTAAAGCAATACTTACGCTCTGCATGAGATTCTGAGCATTTCCAACCAACATCTCGGTTGCTTCTTGGTCTTCCTCGCTTCCTGAACAACAAAACATTCAACAATAAGAAACAATTCATTGATAAAGTCAATCAAATCATAATACAATTCATGCAATCATGCGATTCATCGAAGATGTCAATAAAAATTGGAAAGTTCATGCAATCATGCAGTGTTTTTGTTGAGACTTCTTTAGTCGTGTCCGCAACTATTTTTAACCCCCGACGAAAAAGAGGGGTGTTATAAGTTTGACGTGTCTGTTTGTATGTGTGTCTGTCTGTCTGTCTGTGGCATCATAGCGCCCGAACCACTGAACCGATTTCAGTTTAGTTTTTTTTTGGATGAAAGGAGACTTAATCTGGAGTGTTCTTAGCTATGTTTTATAAAAAATCGATTGAGCCGTTTAAGAGTTATGGTGGGTTAAAGTGGGGATGGAAGAACCAAAATTCTACAAATGTGCCCAAAATGGTTGTCAATGTGTCGGGGTTATTTAAATTTTTAATTTTTGTAAAAATTCATTTTACTTCCAAAATATTAACAGTGAGAATTATTGAAATTACCACAATCATTGGGCACTATTATAAAACCACAGACAAATTATATTTATCAGTATGCCATCCCTGCGTCACATATACTTTTCCGACGTATATCTATAGGCAAACTATTTAACTCGCTGAACGCCCGCGGGTTAAGAAGGGAGCGGGGGGAGATGTTATCGGGTGGGTAAGAGGGGTGAGACGTGCGCTCTTTGCTCCGCGTACCCCTGTCACCCACCCGGTAACATCTCCCCCCGCCCTTTCTTACCCCGCGGGCGTTCCGCGAGTTAAATGGTTTGCCTATAGAATACCAGTTATTATCGGTACGCTCACAAGCCTGTACAGGGTTTGTTTGTAAATGTTTGTTGTTTGGAAAGTCATTTGAAATTTTTGAAATCTTTATGTTTTTTGGACAGTCTTTTGGAAACCTGCGTCAAAATAGATACGAAATTAGTAAACTTTGTATCATATATATTATGTAAATTTGTATTCTGGTTAAAAATTTAAACTTTAAAATAAACAAAGCCTCCGATCAAGTCCGAGGAAACTAAGGAAAAAAAAAAGCCTGTACAGGGTTACCCAGAGTTGGTGTACTAAGCTGAAAGGAGGTGATTCAGACCATTATTTTGAACAACTTTTACTATGAAGCCAACCCGGAATTCGAGAAAAAAAACTGTTGTTTTATACATTTTGTCGATTACAGCTGATTTTTTCCTCGAATTTTAGGTTGGCAACATAGTAAAAGTAGTTTATAATATACCTAATTAAAAAACCCCCGACATAAAAATATTTGACAACAAACTTTCAATTGACAACCATTTTGGGCACATTTGTAGAATTTTGGTTCTTCCATCCCCACTTTAACCCACCATAACTCTTAAACGGCTCAATCGATTTTTATAAAACATAACTAAGAACACTCTCGATTGTCTCCTTTCATCAAAAAAAAACTAAACGGAAATCGGTTCAGTGGTTCGGGCGCTATGATGCCACAGACAGACACACAGACAAACAGACACGTCAAACTTATAACACCCCTCTTTTTCGTCGGGGGTTAATAATTATGGTTTTAATAGCCCCCTTGTGGCTTAGTTCGGGGTAAGCTGGTAACACTGTATAGGGCGTTTCTCTAGAGGACGGGAATATTCTAGTATAGATCATCTAATTATGATAGCAATTTAGAGTATTCATGTTACTTTTTCACTATATGCAATTGATTGAGAGAACAATATTTTATGTTACTATTAAATTTACGATGGCGTCTTCATAATTGGGCCTGTTGTATCTGTATAAATGGGAGGTGGTGGTCACGGTGTTTGGTACAGTAGTAAATGTTGATCATGTTGAGTATCATAATATTCAAGCCAGAAGATATCCATCGCCCAAAAGAAACCCCGTGTACAGATGGCCAAATGTGCTTGACAATCGTTTTATTTTTGTAAGATTTCAACCCAACTTCAACAAATTCAGAAGTCTATAAAATGTGTCTTCCACATGAACTTACTACAGAGTCGACTCGGGTAGCAGAGATCATATGGATAAGTTTGTATAGGCTGGGTGGCCAGCCCTGGTGTCAGAATTTTTAAGCCGCCTGAAGGCCTCTGGCATCGCTAAGCGGTTAAGCAACAATGCGGTGTATGAATTACTGCTATTGCTATAACGTTGAAAATATAATCTCCGCCTTGAACGGCATTGAGATTTGTCCGAAATATTGCTGAGACGCACATCTGACATTTGATCAGTAGTTTGAGTGTCACTTGTGTCATGTTTTGTCGAGGATTGTATTGTAGTTTCTATGCGATTTCGACGCCATCTTGCTGTGATCATGTCTTACATTTTTTTTTACTTTAAAGGTGCTGTCTAAACTAACGGCAGGCAGTGTTGTATGCACCACAATCATTCCGAACAAAACCACGACAACTAAAACCAAAATTTCGAACCGAATGCACGCAAAATGTCCATGCCAAGAGCTCACAAGCATGTTACCTTTATAGTCCGGCATGCCGACTGTTTTAAAGCCAGAACAACCGATTAGTAGAAAGCGAGAAAGCGGTTACGAGATTACAAGATTAATTATTGCGTAAATAAGCTTTAGAACGGTATATTAAACAGTATACGTTCAACAGTTATAGAAAAATTTGCTCCATATGCAGATCTGAATCCTAAACGTAAATAATATAGACACTTTAGATAATTTATGTATGGGTTTTGTAAAAGCTTGAAAAATGAAAAATCTGATCCTTTATACGAAACATGTCTTCCCTTATTTGACGCCAAAAAATAATTTAACTGGATGAAGGCAGCAGAAGTGAATCTTTGTTTCTGTTCAACATTTTTAATTGAACTTATTAAATGAAGGAAACCTATATCGAACCTGAAATAGTAGTTTATGCAACTGTCATATAATGAAGTTACTATTATGAAACTCGCTGCGCTCGTTTCATAAACTCACGCTCATGTTTTAATACCCGTGTTATATGCAGTTACATACACTACTTTATCTTCACTAATAAAAATAAAATAAAAAAGCATATTGCGAAACATTAAATTCACGCGTACGTGTATTGTCACAGTGAACTTGGCGCCATTAAAATCTAACCAATGAGAGCGCAGCTGCGCGCGCAGGGCCAATCAGGAGCGAGCGCGCGATGTTATAATGAGATTTTACGATATCGATGTGGATATTATAACATCATGTGAAATTGCTTAAATTGAGTGTTTTGTTGTCTGCGCTATAACAGTAGTCGTTATAAGTCAAGTATTGGAAACATAAGTAGAATGTTACAACATTAGTGTAGATAAAGGTATTTATATACCTCGTGTTTTTACCCGTATTCAGCCCGTAGTATCAAAGAATAATATTTTCAAATCGCGAAAGTTTGAACAAATATAATTTTGTAGAAAACCATAGCATATTATTAGATAACCAATGAACAGGCATATGTTGTAAAGTTTTTTCCCAAAGAACTCAAGTTTCGATTAGAAAAAGTTCGTATATTACCTTGCGCGCCCAGCATGGTAGCTTTGACCGTAGAGAGTATCTTCAGCTGAGTGCCGATCGTAGGGATCCTCTCGCACACTTGGAGCAAGTTCTGAAAGAAAATAAATTGAATTTACTCACCATATTATTGTTATGCAGTAAACCGCGCCGCGCGCGGTAATTACGGGCGGCGAGTTGTTTACATCTAATCGCGAGATTTATGGTTTTATGACTCAGGCGGCACCGGTCTTTGTGTCGTGTCTATTGTTTGTTGTTTGTTAGATTTTTTTGGTGTTTTCGTAATAATTGAGAACAGTAGGGATTCTCGAACTTTACACTTGTTTACTTTGTCAGTCACAATGGCACCAAATATTCTACAGATTTCTGGAGAACCCTTGTTCTGATATAAATAGGGCGATGGTTTTCGTTCGTAGCAGTTATCGCGTTTTATACCGGAGTGAAAACATCTCGTGTTCAAGTGCGGTACCAGTGATTGTGAAGTGACTAGTTGTGTGAATATCAGTGCCAGTGTGAAGTGTTTGTGCGAACCAGTTGTGTCGTGTGTACTGTGATTTTGTGCAATAAAGTGCAAAGTGAACAATCGGCGTTTTAACTGATTATCCAAGAACCCATCTCGTAACATTATTATACTCGTACCGGGGCCACACATATAGTCATATAGTCCTTTATTCATAACACCATTTGTTACAAGTCACATTGAACGATGACTTAGGTAACGTACAACACACACAGGAGTAACGCTGCAAACCTTGACTCTCAAGAGATCTCGTGTATTGCAGCGTTACTCCAACATACACACCCATTCGTGATATTGGTTACAATTTTATAGGTTTAATGCCAAGGGCAGCTGTCCCATTAAAATTTTACAGAAATCAGCTGAGCCGTTTTTGACAAATCAACAATATATATATAAAACATTATGATATTGATATTATTAATTTGAGCCACAATTTTAAATATTTATGTAGGTAGGTACTTGTATTATTCGTATAAAATAATCATGCTAAGTTAGTTAGGTTCCATATTTTTAATGTAGCATTGTGTGAGTATGTATTACCTTCCCCGTCTGGGAAAGAGCCTGGATCCTACGACACAAGTCATGTTAGTGTGGGATCCAGTACACTATGAATATTAAATTAAGTTTGTATATTAGTATAATGATGAATCTGTTTTGATACTATAAGGAAGAGTATAGATCCCACGACACAGGTCACCCTAGAGTGGGATCTAGTGCACAACTTGTTTTGTGTTAACTTTGATGAACAATCAACGTTTTATTTATTTATTTAATAATGTAAACAATTCGAGCGAAATATTCGAATTTTGTACACGATGAAAAGCGGTTTTGCAATTTTTTGCGAAATTAATTATAGTTATTCATTTTGTAGGTGTATAAATTATTAATAATCTTCTGCTGAACATAGGTTTGCCCAATAAAGCAGTAGAGTACCCTGATCTCGTCAGCGACATAAAGGGTGGAGAGTAATATGTGTAATAAGCTCACCGTTCTGATCCTCTTGTCGGTGCACTCGAGCGCGAGTTTCTTGGCCAACCTCGTCACCTCTTCGGACGCCTCGGCGATCGCCTTCGCGGTCGCGATGAGCTCGCGCTTACTGCCTGTAATACGACAAACATTTCCATTTCCATCTATATAAAAATGAATCGTGGTTGTTTGTCTCGCTAAAACTCGAGAACGGCTGAACCGATTTGGATAATTTTGATATTGAAATATCTGTGGAAGCTAAGGAAAGGTTTAAACGGTGAGAAATTTTATAACAGTTGCGAGAAAAATAACAACAACACGGATTTAATTTATCATACAAAATTTTCCGGCATGTACAAAATGTCATTGACACTTGACGGATGGTGAGATGAAGTTCACCGGGGCAGCTAGTCTTATATAAAAATGAACCGTGGTTGTTAGTCTCGCTAAAACTCAAGAACGGCTGAACCGATTTGGCTAATTTTGATATTGAAATATCTGTGAAAGCTAAGGGAATGTTTAAACGGTGAGAAAATATAAAAGTGAGTAAAATAATAAAGACATTCATTGAATTTTCCCATACAAAATGTTCCTGCATGTAAAAGTTGTCATTGACAGTTGACAGATGGTGAGATGAAGTTCACCGGGGCAGCTAGTCTTATATAAAAATGAATCGTAGTTGTTAGTCTCGCTAAAACTCGAGAACGGCTGAACCGATTTGGCTAATTTTGATATTGAAATATATGTGGAAGCTAAGGAAAGGTTTGACGGTAAGAAAATTTACTAAAGTGGAGAGAACAATAATAAAAACTTGAATTTAATTTTCCCATACAAAATGTTCCTGCATGTAAAAGTTGTCATTGACATTTGACAGATGGTGAGATGAAGTTCACCGGGTCAGCTAGTGTAATATAAATACTACGCTACTTTTACCTGTCTCATATTATCAGAGTTCGAAGAAGAAGAATGAAGAAGAAGTTTTAGTCTTTGAATACACTTCAGCGATGCGGAATAATGTTTTAAAAACAACCAATAGAATTTATACTCGTACATGTCGTACTTCGAGCAAATATCTATAGAGTAACACGAGATTCGAGAAAACGGGTCATTGTGAATTATTTAATGTAAATGTCTAAGTCGGTATGTATGACGGCGCTCGAACATTTTTTACTACTTTCACTTAGGGACTGTGGCTCTGTAGATATTTGCTCGAAGGCTGTTTCGAGTTCCATACAAAATTGCAATTTTGTATGGAACTCGGAATCAACAAAATGTACAGCTGCTTTTTATCTCAAATTTCGATTTGATCCTGTTTAATTGACAAAAGGTGGACGGATGACCGACCGCAGGATCGCGCTGGATGCAAGCCGCTACCAACCGGTCTTATTGGAGATCCATAGGGGAGGCCTATGTCCAGCAGTGGACTTCTTATGGCTGATGGATGGATGGATGGAATTGGCAGATTTATCTGATAGTCCGACAACTATTTTGCTTAGGCTTCACGATTTTTATTATAAAGTTTGGTGTTTTATCTCTACTAAAACATGTGCTACATATAAAAGCGTTATACAGGAGGCACTTACCGCTCAAATTCATAACGACTTCTATCCGAGCAAGCAGGTGGAAAATATTACAATGATGTTACAATACATGGCATATTATACACATAGATAGTGCTAGCGTGATATGTGCTTACGTTATAGACACACAGGTTTTTAAGCATAGGTTTTACAAGGTTATATGGATGAACAACAACAATATTATGCATCGGATATAATATTATGCTGTGAAAATGTTAGCACATTAAGCCCGATTACAGAGGCGCCAGCGTAATTATAATAGCTAAATAGCATAGTCGTTTCTTTTTCACTTTAGGCATTCGATAGAGAGAACGCTTTTTACGTTGCTATTTAATTTACGCTGGCGCCTCTGTAATCGGGCTTATTATACATTTATAGCATTTAGCATTATAGCAATTGGTTTATAAAAATTTTTTTTTTCAAAAATTTCTTTTTAAATGTAAATATTATGTAAGTATAAGTTTCTATACAAAAATAATTTTATTATTTTATTTTACCTTATAATTACAAAGTTCTCCTAAATTAAAAATTGGTCGGCGAGACTTCAGTACTCGGCCAGAAATCAAATATTAATATGCTGTACTGTACCAGCTTTTTTATAGTCCACTGGAGCACGCAGGCCTACCTACTACAGGGTGATTGGGCCATATCCACCACGCTGGCCCAATGCTGATTGGTGGATTCACATACGCCATCGAATTTCTTCTACGGACGTATGCAGGTTACCTCACGATGTTTTCCTTCACCGAAAAGCCAGTGGTGTGAAATTCCGTACACAAATTCCAAGGAACTCATTGGTACTGGACCGGGATTTGAACCCAAAACCTCACGATAGTAAGGCGGGCATCGCTACCACTAGATCACCACGGCATTTAATAAATTATAACTTTGTAATTATAAGGTAAAATAAAAAATAGTTTTGTTTAGAAACTTATACATGATCTTATCATTTATGACAAAACAAAATGATTCAAAAGTTCAATTAACAATGAATATGATTGCTAAAATAGCCGTGGTGGTCTAGAGGTAGACACCCGCTTTACAATCGTGAGGTCGTGGGTTCAAATCCCGGTCCCGTACCAATGAGTTCTTTAGAATTTATGTACGGAATTGCACACCACTGGCTTTTCGGTGAAGGAAAACATCGTGAGTCGACGTCCGTAGAAGACATTCGATGGCGTATGTGAATCCACCAACCCGCACTGGGCCAGCGTGGTGGATATGGCCCAATCACCCTTCGTGGGTAGGCCTACGTCTTGCAGTGGACTATAAAAAGGCTGGTACAGTACAGTACATGATTACTAATTTTGCCAGCATGTTCAAGTTGAACACACTACCAAATGGAAGAGGACTTAGGCCAAGTTAAGACGGTTTCTATCCGATCCGGCGCCGGGCCGGGTGCTGGGTAAGCTTGTTCACGAGTTTTACACGTTTTATTTAGGCTGAATCATACAAGTCGGCGGGTGTTAAGGTGCGTGAAACTGAATCAACGCGCAATTTTATGTCTTCAGTCAGGATTGGATATTGCGCAGCTTGTGGCTAAAAAAACTACCTAAAATTCTTTTTTTTTTTCTGAATAGGTTTGCGTTTGACCACTTATTGCCTGATGTTAAGCAGATAAGCGGTCTAGGTTGTAGCACGCTTACCTAGAAGATACCTATTTACTCGGGATTTGAAGACGCCCACATTGTACTTAAGCGGGAAGACAGACCCAGGCAAAGCGTTCCACATTCTGGCTATTCGTATGAGGAAAGAGGACTTGAAACGCTTGGTTCTAATGCGCGAAATGTCCACCATAAAAGGGTGGCGCTTTGGTCGCGTCTGTCTAGCCGTACGATAGAAGAAAGGGGCAGGTGGGACTAGATTGTGCAACTCCTGGGCGCACTCTCCGACGTGGATCCGGTAAAAGGCTGATAAACACGCTACTTTACGTCGATGCTCGAGACTTTGCAGCTGCGACAGGGCGTCGTTGTCAATCAGCCTCCTGGCTCGCCTCTCAATGGACTCCAGAGCCTCCAGTTGATATTTGGCAGATCCATCCCAAAGGTGAGAACAGTATTCCATGCACGAACTGACTTGAGCTTTATACAGACTAAGCAGTTGCTCAGGTGTGAAATACCGTCTCACCTTAGTGAGAACACCAAGTTTTTTGGAAGCTAATTAAATTCTAATTAAATTCTCTTGAGCTAAACCTACAACGCGAAGAAAGTGGTCGATTCACATTCCTCTGAGCAGATATTTATTGTGTTCCATACATAACTAACGACCGGACTTACGTACAATTTAAAACCGAGCGTAGCCTCGGCGAAGTCTTGACAACGGTTCTTAAAGTACTGACGGGCAATGTGTATATCCGGTACTAAGCCCCCCGGTTAAACAGAAGTAAATGAAGTATTATTTATCTAATATGCTTGGGAATTTAAGCATAATTTTGACAAAATTAACCTTTTTCGAGATAAACCGAAATTGCTGTAGTGGGCAAACACATGCGAGCAGCGGCCCACAAAACTTGTATGAAAATTCAAATCTGTTATGTATCTGTTTGCGACCAGATATTCTGTCCTGTAATTTAACAAGTATTATATTAAAAAAATCCTTTTTTAAACAAGCTTTTACTGAACAAGTACTCGCCAAGACGAATCAAACGAGCCGAAACTCGATAGGGTTGCGTCGTTTCATTGCTAAGTTTCTTTGGCCACCTTCCAGCTCCATCATCAGATCAGCACCATGTCATCATAATATTGCATTGATACGCGATTAACACATGTATGCAAAATTTCAGCTCAAGATTTAATTACAGACCGACAGACAGACAACGGCACAGGTGAAACTAAAGAAAAGCTTGTAAAAAATTGACAATATTTTAGTTCTTAACATGCCAACAAATGAGGTAACTAATTATCGGTTATATTTTGGGTTTTGGATTTTATTCAGTATTTTATTTATTTAGTAATTTCCGCACATTATTTGTACTATAGAAGCCTTGGCACAACTAGGCATGTACTATACCTTTAGAGTCGGAGCGCACGAGTTCTGAGAGTCTCGCCATGAGGATGGCCATCCGTTTGGCGGCCGCGATGATCTCGTTATCCTTCGAAGACCACTCGCGCACCGCCTTGTGTAAGTTGTGCGCTGCCACCTATGGTAATATAATAGTAGTTTATGCAACTGTCATATAATGAAGAAGAACACTCGTTACTATTATGAAACTCGCTGCGCTCGTTTCATAAACTCACACTCGTGTTTTAATACCCGTGTTATATGTTATACACTGTTATACACTACTTTACTAATAAAAAAAAAAAAAAACATATTGCGAAACATTAAATTCACGCGTACGTGTATTGTCACAGTGAACTTGGCGCCATTAAAATCTAACCAATGAGAGCGCAGCTGCGCGCGCATGGCCAATCAGGAGCGAGCGCGCGATGTTATAATGAGATTTTACGATATCGATGTGGATATTATAACATCATGTGAAATTGCTTAAACAAAACACTCAATGTTTTGTTGTCTGCGCTATAACAGTAGTCATTATAAGTCAAGTATTGGAAACATAAGTAGAATGTTACAACATTAGTGTAGATAATAGTAGTTTATGCAACTGTCATATAATGAAGGGTATTAAAACACGAGTGTGAGTTTATGAAACGAGCGCAGCGAGTTTCATAATAGTAACGAGTGTTTTAATACCCGTGTTATATGCAGTTGCATACACTACTTTATCTTCACTAATAAAAAAAAAAAAAACATATTGCGAAACATTAAATTCACGCGTACGTGTATTGTCACAGTGTACTTGGCGCCATTAAAATCTAACCAAAAACCTCGAAAACGATACCCATGAAGACTTTTTCAAAAAAATGACGTCCGCCAACTTTAATTTCAAAATGGACGCCATTTTCGAAATCTACTCCCCCAAAAACTTCGAAAACGATACCCATGACGACTTTTTCAAAAAAGCGTCGTCCGCCATCTTTAATTTCAAAATGGACGCCATTTTCGAAATCTACTCCCCCAAAAACCTCGAAAACGATACCCATGACGACTTTTTCAAAAAAGTGAAGTCCGCCATCTTTAATTTCAAAATGGACGCCATTTTTGAAATCTATACCTCCATAAACCTCGAAAACGATACCCATGACGACTTTTTCAAAAAAGTGACGTCCGCCATCTTTAGTTTCAAAATGGACGCCATTTTCGAAATCTACTTCGCCAAAAACCTCGAAAACGATACCCATGACGACTTTTTCAAAAAAGTGAAGTCCGCCATCTTTAATTTCAAAGTGGACGCCATTTTTGAAATCTATACCTCCAAAAACCTCGAAAACTATACCCATGACGACTTTTTCAAAAAAGTGTCGTCCGCCATCTTTAATTTCAAAATGGGCGCCATTTTCGAAATCTACTCCCCCAAAAACCTCGAAAACGATACCCATGACGACTTTTTCAAAAAATTGAAGTCCGCCATTTTTTTATTTCAAAACGCCATGGACGCCATGAGAGCGCAGCTGCGCGCGCAGGGCCAATCAGGAGCGAGCGCGCGATGTTATAATGAGATTTTACGATATCGATGTGGATATTATAACATCATGTGAAATTGCTTAAATTGAGTGTTTTGTTGTCTGCGCTATAACAGTAGTCATTATAAGTCAAGTATTGGAAACATAAGTAGAATGTTAGAACATTAGTGTAGATAAAATACATTATGATATAGTAACAGATACACAGTTAAATTTAGAAGAAATACATCAAAAGTTTTGCAGAACTTATTAGTGAGAAATTCCTCTCGTGTCGCAGGTGTCTGCATTGCTCGGGAGACAAGCGCAAAAAGTTGTGTATACTCCGCGCCACACAAGTTGATGGATGTGAAGTTAGCCACTAGCTGCGCAATAGCCAATCAACGTGCGGCTTCCACGTCACGTGAAGTCAGGATTGGATAGCTAGTGGCTAACTTCACATCCATCTACTTGTGTGGCGCGGAGTATACAATAGGTATGATGAGTGGGTAAAAAAATCATTACGTATTATAATTAGTCCGTGAGTTAGATTATCAAATACACGGACACGTATTTTTTCTTTTGTCAATCAAACAACAAATGACAAAGATAAACCTTATCAAAATTTAGGAGTGGGGGGTCATGACGTCACTTCTCTGACAAAAGTCTATACATTTAGACTAATTTAGAGCGTGCGCTCTCGGCTCAGGAGGAACGTGACAATAAGCCATGCTTTTTCGTACGTGCAGTCTATATTTGTCCATTCATAAGACGTTATCACATCAAAAACAAACGTCACGTGCAACCTACATACACAACTCAATGTACCAAAATGGGTTAACTTGAGTGCGGCTGTTAAGAATGATTATTTAATTAATTATTTAATTACAAAATATCCTCTTCTTCATCATTGGTGTCCGAAGGTGAAGGCGGGCGCGGTGTTTTGTGACGTCACGCGGTGTCATGTGACGTCAACTACAGTCGGGATAGAGACTAAACTTACCAAGATAGGTTGACTTGGGTGCGATTGTCTCCTGAAGATATCCTCTCCCTCAACGTCCGTGTCTGACGGTAGTGGGGGCGCAGGGGTGCGGGGTGCGACGCCAGGGGCGGGCGGGGCGGGGCGGTGTTCTGTGACGTCACATGAAGCCTAGATAGAGACTAATCAACGTACCAAGATAGGTTGGCTCGGGTGCGGCTGTCTCCTGAAGATATCCTCTCCCTCAACGTCCGTGTCTGACGGTAGTGGGGGCGCAGGGGTGCGGGGTGCGACGCCAGGGGCGGGCGGGGCGGGGCGGTGTTCTGTGACGTCACATGAAGCCTAGATAGAGTCTAATCAACGTACCAAGATAGGTTGGCTCGGGTGCGGCTGTCTCCTGAAGATATCCTCTCCCTCATCGTCGGTGTCTGACGGTGGTGGGGGACGCGGGGGCGCGGGATGCGACGGCGGGGGCGGGCGGGGCGGGGCGGTGTCCTGTGACGTCACGTGGAGCCGGGACAGAGCCTCGGGCAGGGCGGGCGGCGGCGGCGGCGGCGCGTATTGCCGGCCGAGGGCGGACTCCACTTCGGACGCTGCGTTTATTATCTGAAATAATGTTTAGAGGGGTAAATGAAGGTAAAATGATGGAGCAGGATTTTACTGTACTTTACCAGTTTTTTTAATAGTCCACTGCCTCCACTGGTGAAGGGTGGCCTACTAACGAAAGGTGATTGGGCCATATCCACCACGCTAGCCCAGTGCGCTTTGGTGGATTCACATAAGCCATCGTAATTTTTCTACGGACTTATGTAGGTTGCCTCACGATGTTTTCCTTCACCGAAAAACCAGTGGCAAGATTATTAGTACCTAAATATTACATTCATGAAGAAACAAAACCATCTCAGAATTATAATCAATGACAGAGATAAAAAAAAAAGATTCACAAAGTCTAGATTTGAGATGTGAAAATTACAAGAAAATATAATTTATCCAAGACCCTTTTTGCTTATTTTTTTTTAAAATCAATTTTTATAATCAGTTACGTTCTTGATGCTAATGATCATCTTCTAAAACTGATTGTCATGTTCTACAGCTTTAGCTTTACGGGTTAGAATGGCGATCCCGACAACGCATTCGTGCACATTCGCAAGAAAACGAGTAAGCATAAAAATTTGCAGATTTTTAGTCCGTCTCCAAAGGGTTGTGTGCTAGTTATCTCTGAAACTGAAAGTCCTATAAATACACATATTAAAAGGACAATTCCATCGTGTTTAGTATTATGTTACCTCGGAGTTAGCCTGTCTCCAAGCCGGAGCTTGCTTGATGTCCCCTAGAGCCACCGCCTTGGCCCTGTGCACGGCGGGCGGTATGGCGGCCTGAAGTCTGCCATGAGCCGAAAACAAAGCGCGACCAAATTCCGAGTCTCCGTATTATCTCTGTACCACCTACTTTAGAACTTTACATATAGGAGCTATGCGTCAGTTTATTACCTTGACATTGAACTATTTCCGAGTCCGAGTGGCCCTATACTATACTTTGCTGCTATGAAAGGTACTTTTTTGTTTACCTTGACTAGGTCTACTTCCAGACAGTTGTGTAAAAATTACCTCTGAAACTGAAAGTCCTATAAAAAGACACATATTTAAATGACAATTCCATAGTGTCCGGTATTATGTTACCTCGGAGTTAGCCTGTCTCCAAGCCGGCGCTTGCTTGATGTCCCCTAGAGCCACCGCCTTGGCCCTGTGCACGGCGGGCGGTATGGCGGCCTGAAGTCTGCCATGAGCCGAAAACAAAGCGCGACCAAATTCCGAGTCTCCGTATTATCTCTGTACCACCTACTTTAGAACTTTACATATAAAGTCCCCGTCACGAGAAGCTATAAATTATGTAAACAAACATCTTTTACTAAGTAGACATTTTATACTGCGAGATAATAATAAATTGACCATATTCAATCGACATGAAATATAGACGGGTTATATGAAAGTAATAACCTATTTAATTTAGTCGGATCATATTTTAACGACGCAAAGCGCTATCGTTTGTGTTTTCTTGGTACCGGAACGCGTCCGTCGCAGGGATTGTAAACTATCGGGACGCCATTTTAAAATAAACGCGTCATTCGAGTTTCGAATGCGTACGAGTTTGTTTCATTGCTTTGCATATATCGCGGATCTGGTTGTTATTGTTAATTTTGTTATTGTTTCGTTATCACTTTTTATTGTTGTTAAGATAAGGTTAATATAAGAAGTAGGTTTTAAATTGTGAAGTAATTGGTTAGGTTAATTGGTATACCTGGAGATATAGCTTATATTGCAAATAATTATTCTTAAATAATATATGTTCATTAATATTTGTTACTTAATAATTTATTAAATCTTAAACAAATTATTTTTTTTGTTGGTCCAAATGTTGTGAACTCCTGAACACTTGTTTACAAAATTTATAGCTTCTCGTGACGGGGACTTTAGGAGCTATGCGTCAGTTTATTACCTTGACATTGAACTATTTCCGAGTCCGAGTGGCCCTATACTATACTTTGCTGCTATGAAAGGTACTTTTTGTTTACCTTGACTAGGTCTACTTCCAGACAGTTGTGTAAAAATTACCTCTGAAACTGAAAGTCCTATAAAAAGACACATATTTAAATGACAATTTCATCGTGTTTACTATTATGTTACCTCGGAGTTAGCCTGTCTCCAAGCCGGCGCTTGCTTTATGTCCCCTAGAGCCACAGCCTTGGCCCTGTGCACGGCGGGCGGTATGGCGGCCTGAAGTCTGCCATGAGCCGAAAACAAAGCGCGACCAAATTCCGCGTCTCCCGTATTATCTCTGTACCACCTACTTTAGAACTTTACATATAGGAGCTATGCGTCAGTTTATTACCTTGACATTGAACTATTTCCGAGTCCGAGTGGCCCTATACTATACTTTGCTGCTATGAAAGGCACTTTTTGTTTACCTTGACTAGGTCTACTTCAAGACCGTTGTGTAAAAATTATCTCTGAAACTGAAAGTCCTATAAAAGACACATATTTAAATGACAATTCCATAGTGTCCGGTATTATGTTACCTCGGAGTTAGCCTGCCTCCAAGCCGGCGCTTGCTTGATGTCCCCTAGAGCCACAGCCTTGGCCCTGTGCACGGCGGGCGGTATGGCGGCCTGAAGTCTTCCATGAGCGGAAGACAAAGCGCGACCAAATTCCGAGTCTCCCGTATTATCTCTGTACCACCTACTTTAGAACTTTACATGTAGGAGCTATGCGTCAGTTTATTACCTTGACATTGAACTATTTCCGAGTCCGAGTGGACCTATACTATACTTTGCTGCTATGAAAGGCACTTTTTGTTTACCTTGACTAGGTCTACTTCCAAACAGTTGTGTAAAATTTACCTCTGAAACTGAAAGACCTATAAAAAGACACATATTTAAATGACAATTCCATAGTGTCCGGTATTATCTTACCTCGGAGTTAGCCTGCCTCCAAGCCGGCGCTTGCTTGATGTCCCCTAGAGCCACAGCCTTGGCCCTGTGCACGGCGGGCGGTATGGCGGCCTGAAGTCTTCCATGAGCGGAAGACAAAGCGCGACCAAATTCAGAGTCTTCTGTATTGTCGCGCTCTGTGCCGCCTACAAGAAGCACGCGGTTCGCCAGCCTGTTAGAAAAAGGTTGAGATTTTACACGGAACCATTTACTATTTTTTGATATTTTATTATCACCTAATCAGTCCTTTTGCAAATACTATATTTAAAAAAATATATATATCTAGCAATAAACGTTCTCTGACCGACGTCATGGTGACTAAATCGTCTTTCTGAAAGAATCATCTTATCTATTTACAGGGTTACTGGTTATTGAACCTATTCCATTTAGTCGGTTATATATTATGTAATGTGGGCACCGAGTCCAGCTTTCTATACTCATAATGATAGCCAGATGTCTCTGCTAAGTAAAAAAAATAAATGAGTATGAAAAAACATCAAGCTCTTTTTTATTAAACTTTAAGTCACCTTGCATCGATAAATGGAAAATAAACTTTAATTCAATTTTTCTCTGAAATGGTTAACTTTTGTAGAGGGGTTTATGGGGTCAAATTTGTTGATAATAACTCCCCTATACTAGAAAGAATAAGTTCAATATAACCAGTAACTCTGCATATAAAAATTAATCGTGGTTTTTAGTCTCGCTAAAACTCGAGAACGGCGGAACTGATTTGGCTAATTTTGATCTTGAAATATTTGTGGAAGTTAAGGGAAGGTTTAAACGGTAAGAAAATTTATAAACTTTGCGAGGAAAGTAATAATAGAAACATTAATTTCATTTTCCCATACAAAATGTTCCTGCATTGACAGTAATTG
The DNA here is from genome assembly GCA_964007245.1 of Hypomecis atomaria. Taxonomy (NCBI): domain Eukaryota; kingdom Metazoa; phylum Arthropoda; class Insecta; order Lepidoptera; family Geometridae; genus Hypomecis; species Hypomecis atomaria. The sequence goes on from OZ023305.1 coordinate 1,791,030, forward strand.
ACAGATGGTGAGACGAAGTTCACCGGGTTAGCTAGTACATAATAAAATCTAAGAGATGATGATGAAATGAATAAGTCTAATTGGAAATATTCTACAATGGCATAAGCAAGCCTATGATAGAAAATTAATATCACACCAGTAAGGTGACGACGACAAAACAAGATAAGCAAATATAACGATGTTTTTCTATGATCTTAGATACTTTTTTGGTTCTAATGTGAATATCATTTCATACCTGGCAATAGCAGACGTGTTGTCGACCATTTTCTGCGAGTCGTTGTTGCGGATCGCATCTTCGCATAAATACGTGTGTTTCTGCATTAATTCGCCTGCATACAAAAAAAAAATGTAAATAGTGGGACAAATTTTTTTGTTTATTTAAACGATTTCAAAGGTTGGCCATTGCTATTCAACGGGGTAATGCGGCCAGGGTTTTGGGGACCTTTGCTCCGGGAACAATTAGGGGCGGGTTGTTTGACTAAGTTTATTTTTGGACATTATTGTACTGACTCAAACTATACTATGATCTATAATATCTTTTGAATGATTTGTACATAATTATTTTTCGCAAAACATGGCAAAACCGACTTCCATCGTGTACAAAATTTGAATAGTTCACTCGAATTGACTGCCTCGGTGGCTCAGTGGTTAGTGACCCTGACTTCTGGGTCAAAGAGGCGTGAGTTCGATCCCCACCCAGGGCAAACATTTGTGTGATGAACATAGGTGTTTGCTCTGTGTCTGGGTGTTATTTAGGTACTATCTATATAAGTATGTATTTAAAATATGTATATGTAGTATATTAGTCTCTGGCAGCCATATCACAAGCTTTGCTTAGTTTGGGGTCAGAGACCGTGTGTCCCCTAATATTTATTTATTTATTTATTGATGTATACAATTTTTACATTTAGATTTTTCAAAAACGAGAAAGTATAGTGTGCCAAAGAAAAAAAGAAACGTTTAACGTTAACGTTAAAAGAAACGTAATGTTTTTAGACGTTCGCGTTTTGATTTATTATACGGGTCATACCCAAGTAGCATTTTACTCCATTTAAGAGTACACATTTAGTTCCCAGGTGTACTTGAAGCATTATTACAGTTCACTCGTGATGTATAAGCTGCATTATTGCGATTAATTACACCTACACCTGTCAAAGGGACTTATAGGAGTGTAGAGTTATATTTTTATATGTTTGTTGGTGTTATAATACTCTAACAATTATCCTTTAGTCAGCCGTCTGACTAAGAGCATTATAGGAGAGTAGAGATACGGCAACCGCTGTTTAACAGCCTACTTGTACGATGTTGTAGAGCTAGCATTTTAATAGAACACACGTGGTCATTTATAAAGCCAAAGGCTGTTATGTTTACTTGTTTTAGACTGTTATACAGCTAGTAGCTGTAGTAAGACTTGTTTGTGATCATTAAAATAACCTTTTTTACTATCTGTACAGAAGTGTTTAAATGGTTCGCATGTGCACTGTAGGCTGTTAAAAGGACGATATGTGTTGTCCATTAACATCAATAGCAGTTTATTTGTCCACAAGTACTACTCTTATTTGCTTTCATTTCCACCATTTTGTTCTAACCTAAAATTTACCAAATAATAAATCTCAAAAATTATCGTGCAGATTTATCACAAAATACGCAGATAGAGAGATTGAGTTTTGGTTTCATGTTATAATTAAATACCGTAGTATAATCATAATGCCAAGATAATATCAAAAACTGAAAATTGTAGATTTCCTCTCAGCCAGTTTTAAATATTTTAAAATGAATATCGCGTTTTAACAGAGGCGCGTGAATATTTTAGCTGTAAATATGTATAGATTTCACGATGAAGTTGCATTTCCATGGCAATTAACATTATTAAGTCTTTGAAACAGGTACATTACCGCGTGTTATCATAAATTTTTATCCAAATATCCGCCGGAGTTATTAAGTTTTTGGATGGCACACACAAAACCATAAACAATTAAATTGTGAATAAAATTATAATATGAAGAAATAATTTAGGGCACACGTGAATTTTAGGTAGCACTGGAGTACTTTTGTCGGATTTTTTAACTGTGAAGGCTGTGTATTTAGCCACGTGTTACTCTTTATTACGCTCATGTGCATTGTATGGATCACACTGCGTCCCATATAGTGCCGCAAGTCAGCCTTAAGTCCGATGTTACTACTTAAACTGCTTCTTCTTAGTCGTATACACTCTTGACAGAGTGGTCGTGGTCATCAGTTCCGGTGGTGGCTCGCTTTACAATGCGTCGCCATTCCTCTCGTATGAACGCCTTTCTCGTGCACATATTGATGGGACCGTTTAGTGCAGCCTTTACTTAAACTGCTATTATAATGCTATTATACTGCTAATGTACAGCCATAGTGAACTTACGGCTGTCTAATTTGTGCCCAAACTGGTTCTATAAGAGCGTTATAGCAAGCTATACAGCTCTTATACAGCTGACTTACACAGCTTGTGGAGTACATGTGAACGACTAGACATCTTATATAGAACCCCGAATGCTACTTGGGTAGGTATTAAACGCAAAACCTTTTTAAGGCGGGTTTAGTACATCTAGACAAACAATTTTTGTTCTAGGACTTTTAAAAATTCTCAAAACATAAATTCGCTTCTCCATACATTTTGCCGCGCGTTGACGAACTTTTTATATGAAAAAGCTGATTTAATCTTCGTGATTTTCCAAAAGTCCTTGAACTAAACTTGTTTCTCTAGATGTACTAGACCCGCCCTTAAAAGGTTTTGCGTTTAATACCTATGACCCTGTGTACTACGGGACTACTGACGCACTTAAATTACGAATTATAATTGTCTACCCGTGACAACGATCGATGCAACTTGGTCGAAACGTCGGGATGATGTATTATTTATTTATCTCGTAATTTTAGTGCGCTATTAGTCCCGTAGCATATTATAATAAAAAGAAACATCAATATCAATTCATAAATGGCGAAATGATTGCTTAGCAAAAAAAGACATATAATTGAAACACATTGAGAACCACCTCCTCTTTAGGGTTCCGTACCCAAAGGGTAAAAACGGGACTATATTACTAAGACTCCGCTGTCCGTCTGTCTGTCACCAGGCTGTATCTCATAAACCGTTATAGCTAGAAAGCGGAAATTTTCACAGATGATGTATTTCTGTTGCCGCTATAACAACAAATCCTAAAAACAAAATAAAATTAATAGTTAAACAAACAACAAACCCGAATTTTTGACCGTTTTTCGCTCGATATTCATTAATGGTAACAGGTAGATGCTTAAAATATTCACAGAATGTTTAGTTGTATATACAATTCAATAATAAATAATAAAATTAAAATAAAATAAATATTTATGGGGGGCTCCTATAAAGTACGGAACGCTGCGTGCGCGAGTCCTACTCGTACGTAAAACTTAAGTTGTGGTTGGCAGAAAAGTGTTTTTACAGCTTAACAGAATTTTTTGTAAAACGTAAATAACGATTAATATAATATTAGATCGAGATAACTGTACGAGTATAATTCTGTATTAGTGTAACTTAACATTGTATAATGGAATAAGACATTATTGACAATTTTTTGTTTATACATTTGAATATTGTGACATTATTGAACATTTTTTTTTTGCATATGTTTTCTTTTTTTTTATTATTTTAGTTTATTGGACACTTGATTTGTATATTTCATTATTGTATAGACATTATTGTATATTTCACATGCCAAGGAATAGCAAAATAGATTGGACAAATCCTACAAATAACACCTTGATTGTACTCTATTTTTTGTGAAATAAATATTTCATTTCATTTCATTTCGTACTTGGCCGATTATTTGAAGTCTGTTAAATATATAAATATCAGTAGGTACTTACCGGCTGTACGTACGAAATCCAACGGGTCTACGGCTTGGTCACATAAATCTCTTACTCGAAGAACGGCTTCAGCGTACTGATTCTTCAAGTTATTGAAATGCTCCTCAGCCACCTTAAAACACATAAATTAATATAAAAAATATAACTTAAAAAAATACAAGCTATGGAGATCCTGGATATCATAATCATGTAGCAGAGTGCTAGCCAAGACAAGTAAAACGAGCCCAAACACGACGGGTCTATCTTGTTTAGTACAGGAGTACCTATGGCCACCTTCCGACTCTATCATCAGATCAACTCCATGGGACCATATTATTGCATTGTCACGCGATATACATATGCGTACAAAATTTCAGCTGAATCGGAAACCGGGAAGTTGGTGAAATTTAACTTGCAAGATTCCACCTGAACTTACATACATACAACCCGGTCAGAATATCTGTGCACCTCGCTGGAATGCGGCGGCGCCTCTCCCGCTTCTCCTGTCTCCTCTCCGCGCACTCCCCGGTGCGACAGTACGGTTAGCATCTTCGTTGCCGATACACGTCCCGATAATAATTTACGTCCGGACGGTGTACTAGACGTAATATACCGTCCGGACGGTAATGTATATACGTCCCGATAATTCGATATGACGTCACGAAGTCAGGTGCACAGATATTGTGACCGGGTTGTACATAGGTGCATCCATTGCAAGTTAGGTGCGTCCATTGCAAGTTAAAGAAAAGCTTGTAAAAACGACCAACCTTGCTGTCAGGGTAGAACAGACGAATCTTTCCAGCCGCGATGAGTTGCGGAGACAGCTTTTCCACCTGGGAATTTAAAATAGATATAGTCTTAAAGCGATCTATTCATATCTGCTGCCTAGTCAAATAGAGATGTAGTCGTAAAGCTCCTTCTTCTTCTTCTTTTCAGTCATAGGACGTCCACTGCTGGACATAGGCCTCCCCTAAAGACCTCCAATAAGACCGGTTGGTAGCGGCTTGCATCCAGCGCGATCCTGCGGTCTTAATGAGGTCGTCCGTCCACCTTGTGGGTGGACGTCCTACGCTGCGCTTGCCGGTACGTGGTCTCCACTCGAGAACTTTCCGACCCCATCGGTCATCAGTCCTCCGCGCTATGTGCCCTGCCCATTGCCATTTCAACTTGCCAATCCGTTGGGCTATGTCGGTAACTTTGGTTCTTCTACGGATCTCCTCATTTCTGATTCGATCTCGCAGAGAGACTCCGAGCATAGCCCTCTCCATAGCTCGTTGGGCTACTTGGAGCTTACCAATAAGGCCCATAGTGAGAGACCACGTTTCTGTGCCATAAGTCATCACTGGCAACACACACTGGTCGAAAACTTTCGACTTGAGGCACTGAGGTATGTCGGACGAGAAGACGCTACGCAATTTTCCGAACGCTGCCCAGCCGAGTTGGATTCGGCGATTGGCCTCTTTCTTGAAGTCGGATTATGTGGTCTGAATAAAAACCTTTTTGATTTGATTTCAGCAGAAAGAAAGAAAGAAAATTTTATTTACCAAAACATGATTAAGTTAGCAATGTCTATAAAATTATACCAATATTGTACCTAACTATACAGTGAAATCAACAGTGGGTCCCAAACTCGGCTAGGCCGGTCTCTTGGGAGGCCTTACAAGTGGAGTTATCCTAATCAAGTTTGCGCTTTACTATTAACCTTTTTAAATGTTAAAGAATTAAGAATCCTAGTCTTTAAGAGTTATATGTATTAAAAATTAGATAGTATTAATAAAATAACATAACAGGTTTGTTTGTTTGTTTGCATACCTGGTGAGCGTTGTGCGAGAGTTGATCCGCGAGCCGCTTGTTATGACCCGCCTGCAGCGCCACCATGCCAGCCGCGCCGGCACAACGTCTACTAAACGCCGCCAAAGCCGCTGCTTTATCGTGGAAGTTAGGCTCGCGACCTGGCGTACCTATAAAACGACAAATTATTACAGTCTTAGATCAGAGTTCACCAACGCTTGTTTAAGTTAAACGTGTGGTTACAATATTTAAACAATGATTAATTTCAGGTTTGAACCACAACTGATGTATAATTTATTAACCGTTGCTTGAATCTTAAAAGGATTTATAGCGTAAAGGATGCAGAGATTCGACCTGTCAAACATTTTATTTTACTTTTTTGCAATTATGGAACAAAACATCTTTTCTAATAATGATGTGTGCTTCAAAAATTTAGTGATTTTTTGCTGTTTTCACATCACTAATTAAAAGGATAATGCAACTTACTGGGCTCAATATTTGCCCAAACATGAAACATACGTTCAGTTATAGAGCCTATTCATACAATCACTTTTTACTAAAGTGTCATAAAAATCTAACCTAGGGGAAAAAAGATATGTACTGCTAAAAACATAGCTTTTTGAACCTTGAACCTCATGGTATTTTTATTGTATTTTAAGGTATTATGCTTGTGAAGGTTACTTAATGTGAAGGAAGAATAATGTAAATACATACCAACATATGTATACATGACAAGTTTTCTATAAACATGTTAGAAATCTACTTTTATGCTATTGACTATTTTGCCAGACTATTTTTTTGTCAAGAGTTGCATACCTTATAAATAAATAAAAATGTACCTCCTTTTTACTGTGTCTCAAGGGCCAAATATAAGTAGGTATTTAACATGATAAAAACACTCGGGGTTTGAATTGAGCACACATTTATTTATTTAAAATACAATTACAGTGAAAATATCTATTAATCATCATCATTTATTATAACACTGTCTAAAAAAATTGCGGGACGGTGGATTGACTCTTGGTGCCTGGCCCAACCAAGATACCACACTGCAGCCATTACATGAGCGCAGACACCAATCGTCCGCCTTCCCGTCAAGCAATTACAACAGTAATTATTTATGCATTGAATGCCTTCAGAGCTCTCGTCCACTAGAATGTAGCAAAAATATTTTTTGCTGCTGCTGTGCCGACTTTTGATTCGCACTCTTAGTAAAGATACATTTGAAAATGGTAAGTCGTAGTTTTCTAATCTGCACATATCTCGTTCCACGCTTAACTCTATTGAGTAGTTCCCGCCACGGATGTGCTCGCTGTAATAGCTTGCAGCCAGTTTAATATGGTATGTTCCCACTGCGTATAATATTAAATCATCTTTGGTTAATTGTGGAAACTGTGGGAGATTTGGAATATCGCCTACAATATCTTGAAAAGTTACTCTTTGTCTATTTAAGTTATTCTCATCCACGTAATTGGCCAACTGGTTAGGCATATCCCGCCTATTTTCTATTATATTAAGGAATTCCGCGGCATGCCTGTTATCTTCAAGTGGAATATGAAATGCATTAGTTAATGCTGCAGCGATCCTAAAATCTTCGAACATATGCAACATTGATTTATTAAAGTAATTGTGACGAAAGATTCGGAAATCGCGCTTAAATCTTCCGTTTACCACTTCAACAGGCCACCGACAAATTGTACAGAGTCTTGATTTGTTGGCCTGTTCAGAAGTTAGCTGATGTGCTGGCCCTTTGTTAGAAATTGGCATTACGACCCGATAACCAAATTCTTCCAATTCCCTTACTACGTCCCGAAATCCTCTATCCAAAACAAATACATCCCCAGTATTAAAATACCAGGGAAGAACACTATCTTCACTCCATAGTAATTCCTTTAAAATGGTCGCGTCATTTTTTGTAGCTGCGTATGGACCCAACACGTCTAAAATATATCCATCGCAACTAACTATCATGAATGGCTTTAGAAGATTTCTATACTTATGAAGGCTGTATGTATCCTTTTGGAATGCGAAGTTGGCACTTTTTTGTATATATATGTAAGTAGCATCGCAAATCACAATTGCTTTTTCATTGTTTGGACTGCCAAATAATGTGTTGGGTATCAAAAGGTTCCTGTTTGCAACTTCTTCATGACTGATATGATTGAACCCCAAATGAAGTGGAACGAAGTCTGCGGTCAAGCATTGCCTTGCTATATTTAATTTTTTCTCCAGATTTTGCCTGGTCATCTTAAAAATTGACGCTAGCCTATCGTCGGCTTCTCCTGTTCTTAGCTTAGCTAGGTAAATGCCAAGCGTTGTCCTTGGTTTTCTGGTACTGCGCAGCAAAGATGGTGTCTCTTGCAGTATTTGCTGAAACTCATCGAAAGTACGTCCGGTCCAATAGTGTAGTTCTGCTTCATCAAAATCTTCGATTTTTTCAAAATCCAGAAGTCGGTTGTTATAATTCTTCAGTAAATGAATTATATTTAGTGTATATTGAGGATTAAAATCAAATCTTCTATTTGGAGAACCCAATAAAATCTGCCAACTATTTGTCATCGAATGTTCATGACAAACACGTGCCTCCGGGGGAATATAAAAGTTATTTTCCATTAACAGTTTCATTTTTACACTCTCTGCAATTCTTTGTCGAGATGTATTTTCGCATCCGTAGAAAATGCAGGACCTTGCCACATTTGGTGCTCTTGAAAATCCAGACAAGTTGAAGGATACATTGTTGTTCAACAGCTCAGGGTTAATTTCTACTTCTGATGAAGGTTGTTCCTCCGATGAAGGTTGTTCCTCATCTGGTTGTTGAATAGGTTGAGGATCAGTAGGAACAGGGTGGCTTGATGCTCTTTCCTGGTCAACCAGTTGGGGATCAATAGACATAACATTAACGGGGCTGCTTTGTAGTTGTTCCTCCAATTCTATTTCACGGTCTTGGTCAGATTGTTGAACCGGTTCGGGGTTGTTATCATGGCGCGCTAGACGACCACGTCTAGCTCGAGTCCAACAACGGTGGCATACGTATTCTTCGTTGTTATACGTAATCTGAAAATAAATGATGATCGATAAGAGCAGGGGCAAATACGCGCGTCCTCGCGTTAAATGCAGGTGTAGAAACTTATGTTATGCAATGTCATTATTATTTATTTTGCTCTACTGTGTGATCTTCCTGCAGGGTAAATACTGGATCACGAAAATAGTAAACCAATTTTAGAATCCTTCGCTTGCTCGGTCATCAAAATTGAGCACGCGGTTAAAAAGCAACTTAGTACTCTTGTATAACAAATAACTATTATTAACCGGCTATTTAGATTTCAGGTGGTAATATATGTATAAAGCACTTATTACTGATTCCCAAATACATATATAAAGGTTGTCAATTGACTTGTGATCAAATCTAGAGTAAACAGATACCTTTTAGGTAAGTGTGCTCCCTACACCGTATCGTTGCTTAACATCAGGAGAATGTGGTCAAATGCAAGCTTATCTCGAATAAAAAAAATCCCCAAAACGAAAACATCAAAATATAACTATAGGGTGCGTCACTTACCTCGCGCTGGCACGCTGCTTGGATGTTTTCGATCGTGCGTGAATGCAAGTTACGAAGTTCTGCGGTCAAGGTGTGTCTCCGACTCCGTAACACAGAACAATTGCACAGCAAGCACACGAATTGCGATTGTGGTTCAAACATCGTTAGGATAAATCGAGTCCAGTAAGCACAGCCAAAGTAAACATTCAAAGAATCACACAAGTCCGTAAGAAATAACCAAGTCATAAAAAATACGATAGAGCACACAGTAACGTTCCGAATAACAAGCAACGGGCGACTGCGCGAGTGCAACAAAACACGGGGACTAGGGGAGGTAAAAAGAACAGGTTTAGACGAGAAAGAGAGAGAAAGCATTATTGTCTAGGTGCAGGCTCTGCTACCTGCTCTATATTTGCGCTACCTGGAATCTATTGTATTTTCCCAATCACAACGGAATTTGCGAATTATTATGTTGTCTCAGTTGATTTTTTTTTAACATTAATGTATACCTCCAAAAAAAAAACCCGTGGTGCGATTTATGTGACGCCATATTGAAAGTTACTCGCGGCAATAATATCCACTATTTGGTATAGGTTTCATGTGTGGGCAGTATGTAACAAAAAATGAGCCCAAAACACAAGGGGAAAGTTGCATTATCCTTTGACCACCAGAAAAATTACAATGATTTTTTATTGTTTTTACCATCTAAATCCCCTACCAATGCTTGTGTGGCCAAATATTTTAAAACTTCATTAAAAACGAACTTGTACAAATCAGAACTGTTTTAGAAGCGTCATAAATTACTCTGACGAACATAACATTTTTAGAAATAAACTTGGGAGAAAATGAGTGTTTTCGTATACCACAGGTATTCGTATGTATGAGCTGCCGACATCCTTCTTTGCTGTTCACCAAGCAAAAACCGTTGTTTAAAAACATTTATCATATGTATAACTTAAACAAGCGTTGGTGAACTCGAGTCTTAGAGAGTTAATAAGTTAGTATCGGCTGCAACTTCGAAAAGTGAACTCCACCTTGAAGATACAGTACGCTTCGTTAGCATATTTTGCATAATTTTGTTCACAATGACATTGTTTTCCCGTGCACAAGCCACAGAATACCACAATACAATAATAATCAAGAAAATTAACAATGAGAGTGGTTCCAATGACTTTTTAGTTTTCGAATAATTAATTTCTACTCTTTTATGTTGAACTGTAGACATATTTAGGCTATCTGCCCCAACCACGCCATCTCTGACAGCGCTGACAGCGTCGGTAAAGTGGCGCAGCGGAGCGGCTACGTCGATAAAGTCCTCAATCACGCGGTTTACCATATCTCCCTCTTAATGTTTCTTTGTCAAATTGACTGTCTCTCTCTCTCATTCAGTCATCATCATCATTCATATTATCTATCTGACTCACCGGGCGGCGCGTTGACAGCGTCGGTAAAGTGGCGCAGCGGGGCGGCTACGTCGACAAAATCTTCAATCACGCGGTTTACCATATCTCCCTCTTAATGTTTCTTTGTCAAATTGACTGTCTCTCTCTCTCTCTCTCATTCAGTCATCATCATAATTCATGTTATCTATCTGACTCACCGGGCGGCGCGTTGACAGCGTCGGTAAAGTGGCGCAGCGGGGCGGCTACGTCGACAAAATCTTCAATCACGCGGTTTACCATATCTCCCTCTTAATGTTTCTTTGTCAAATTGACTGTCTCTCTCTCTCTCTCTCATTCAGTCATCATCATCATTCATATTATCTATCTGACTCACCGGGCGGCGCGTTGACAGCGTCGGTAAAGTGGCGCAGCGGGGCGGCTACGTCGACAAAATCCTCAATCACGCGGTTTACCATATCTCGCTCTTAATGTTTCTTTGTCAAATTGACTGTCTCTCTCTCTATCTCATTCAGTCATCATCATCATTCATATTATCTATCTGACTCACCGGGCGGCGCGTTGACAGCGTCGGTAAAGTGGCGCAGCGGGGCGGCTACGTCGACAAAATCCTCAATCACGCGGTTTACCATATCTCCCTCTTAATGTTTCTTTGTCAAATTGACTGTCTCTCTCTCTCTCTCTCATTCAGTCATCATCATCATTCATATTATCTATCTGACTCACCGGGCGGCGCGTTGACAGCGTCGGTAAAGTGGCGCAGCGGGGCGGCTACGTCGACAAAATCCTCAATCACGCGGTTTACCATATCTCGCTCTTAATGTTTCTTTGTCAAATTGACTGTCTCTCTCTCTATCTCATTCAGTCATCATCATCATTCATATTATCTATCTGACTCACCGGGCGGCGCGTTGACAGCGTCGGTAAAGTGGCGCAGCGGAGCGGCTACGTCGATAAAATCCTCAATCACGCGGTTTACCATATCTCCCTCTTAATGTTTCTTTGTCAAATTGACTGTCTCTCTCTCTCTCTCTCTCATTCAGTCATCATCATCATTCATATTATCTATCTGACTCACCGGGCGGCGCGTTGACAGCGTCGGTAAAGTGGCGCAGCGGGGCGGCTACGTCGATAAAGTCCTCAATCACGCGGTTTACCATATCTCCCTCTTAATGTTTCTTTGTCAAATTGACTGTCTCTCTCTCTCTCTCATTCAGTCATCATCATAATTCATGTTATCTATCTGACTCACCGGGCGGCGCGTTGACAGCGTCGGTAAAGTGGCGCAGCGGGGCGGCTACGTCGATAAAGTCCTCAATCACGCGGTTTACCATATCTCCCTCTTAATGTTTCTTTGTCAAATTGACTGTCTCTCTCTCTCTCTCATTCAGTCATCATCATAATTCATGTTATCTATCTGACTCACCGGGCGGCGCGTTGACAGCGTCGGTAAAGTGGCGCAGCGGAGCGGCTACGTCGATAAAATCCTCAATCACGCGGTTTACCATATCTCCCTCTTAATGTTTCTTTGTCAAATTGATTGCTAGTAGAATAACTATCTCTCTCTCATTCAGTCATCATCATAATTCATGTTATCTATCTGACTCACCGGGCGGCGCGTTGACAGCGTCGGTAAAGTGGCGCAGCGGGGCGGCTACGTCGACAAAATCCTCAATCACGCGGTTTACCATATCTCCCTCTTAATGTTTCTTTGTCAAATTGACTGTCTCTCTCTCTCTCTCTCATTCAGTCATCATCATCATTCATATTATCTATCTGACTCACCGGGCGGCGCGTTGACAGCGTCGGTAAAGTGGCGCAGCGGAGCGGCTACGTCGATAAAATCCTCAATCACGCGGTTTACCATATCTCCCTCTTAATGTTTCTTTGTCAAATTGATTGCTAGTAGAATAACTATCTCTCTCTCATTCAGTCATCATCATAATTCATGTTATCTATCTGACTCACCGGGCGGCGCGTTGACAGCGTCGGTAAAGTGGCGCAGCGGAGCGGCTACGTCGATAAAATCCTCAATCACGCGGTTTACCATATCTCCCTCTTAATGTTTCTTTGTCAAATTGATTGCTAGTAGAATAACTATCTCTCTCTCATTCAGTCATCATCATAATTCATGTTATCTATCTGACTCACCGGGCGGCGCGTTGACAGCGTCGGTAAAGTGGCGCAGCGGGGCGGCTACGTCGACAAAATCCTCAATCACGCGGTTTACCATATCTCCCTCTTAATGTTTCTTTGTCAAATTGATTGCTAGTAGAATAACTATCTCTCTCTCATTCAGTCATCATCATAATTTTTGTTATCTATCTGACTCACCGGGCGGCGCGTTGACAGCGTCGGTAAAGTGGCGCAGCGGAGCGGCTACGTCGATAAAATCCTCAATCACGCGGTTTACCATATCTCCCTCTTAATGTTTCTTTGTCAAATTGATTGCTAGTAGAATAACTATCTCTCTCTCATTCAGTCATCATCATAATTCATGTTATCTATCTGACTCACCGGGCGGCGCGTTGACAGCGTCGGTAAAGTGGCGCAGCGGGGCGGCTACGTCGACAAAATCCTCAATCACGCGGTTTACCATATCTCCCTCTTAATGTTTCTTTGTCAAATTGATTGCTAGTAGAATAACTATCTCTCTCTCATTCAGTCATCATCATAATTCATGTTATCTATCTGACTCACCGGGCGGCGCGTTGACAGCGTCGGTAAAGTGGCGCAGCGGAGCGGCTACGTCGATAAAATCCTCCATCACGCGGTTTACCATATCTCCCTCTTAATGTTTCTTTGTCAAATTGATTGCTAGTAGAATAACTATCTCTCTCTCATTCAGTCATCATCATAATTCATGTTATCTATCTGACTCACCGGGCGGCGCGTTGACAGCGTCGGTAAAGTGGCGCAGCGGAGCGGCTACGTCGATAAAATCCTCAATCACGCGGTTTACCATATCTCCCTCTTAATGTTTCTTTGTCAAATTGATTGCTAGTAGAATAACTATCTCTCTCTCATTCAGTCATCATCGTCATTCATGTTATCACTCTGACTCACCGGGCGGCGCGTTGACAGCGTCGGTAAAGTGGCGCAGCGGGGCGGCTACGTCGATAAATTCCTCCACAACTCGGTTGACCACGGCTCGCTCCGCGGCGCGCTTCAGTTCGTGCAACTTGTCTGTAAGTTCCCTGTGTCAACAAAAAAAAGGTAAGTATCAAATTTAAAATCGGTCAAGGGCGTTTCCCTTTCTTTTGCCTTTTTGTGGTTAGTTGACGCAACGGACATAGTGGAAACAAAATAGTTATAACACAAACAAATATGTATTTTGATTTGAAATTTCTTTTAATTGTGAGCGTGACCATGTTTCCCCGCTGACCACCATTGCCCTGTTTTCCCCCTAAGATCTGTCATCTAACAGCCTGTCAACAACCATTAGCGCATGGTGGGACACTCGATAACTTTAACAATCTGTTAATATCTCTAATAAGGCATTAAATATTTGACATCGCTCGGTGAAATTAGGCCTAAGTCAAACTGAAAGAACTGAAATCAACAAGTAGGGGTTATAGATTGACTGAAACATCTTGGCCAATTCTGACTGAAGTTCACTGCGCGTGGATTGGGTTTCCTGTAGCTAATTTCACAGTCGCAAAGATGTTTGATTTGGCCTTTAACTGGTATTAAACTACACGGTCCTGTAAAATGAGACATAACAAAACAGTGTTATATAAACTGCGTCACATTTTATGGCAGCTTTGATGCACTACACGCTGCGTATACCCCCATCCCTCGCCTCCATCTGTCACTGTTTACTGCACAGCGACTTCAAGTTTGAATTCTATTAGGCCCTTCTCCCATTACGATACGCCCGCGCGACTCTAGTCTCGGAGACTAGTCGCCGCGAAGTATCTCACATACATTTATATGGAGACTCTCACACTACGATACTGGTATTCTACGCGTTCGCGACTAGTCTCGCGATACCCGCCTTGTTGGTCGCTTGTGCGTCGCGTCTCGCACGTTTCGATGTAACAAACAAGATGCAAGTAGGTCTCTTTACACATTCGGTAGAAAAATAAGAATTTCTTATCATCATGTTGTAGTTCTTGTGCGGCTACAAAAACTCTACAATTTATGTTTCTTTCAATATATGGTATCCAGTAGTTTCTACTCTTGCGTTGACGTCTTCTATTTCTATAAAACAGAAAAACTGCAAGAGCTTCTTCGTCACTGGAGTCGCTCGACATAACGTCCGTCTACAAAAAACGAGTTTGCACAAATGATGAATTTAGTAATTTTTCAGTAGCATAATATGCGAGCGTCGGGTAGCGAACATGTATCCAACTAGTATTATACTCGAGTATCGTACCCTACAAGTATCGTAATGGGAGAATGGCCTTAATCTACCACGACAAATGTACCATTTATAGTAATTTACAGCTTAACAGATTTTTTTGTAAAACGTAAATAACGATTAATTTAATATTAGATCGAGATAATTGTACGAATATAAAACTGTATTAGTGTAACTTAACATTGTATAATGGAAAATTATGACATTATTGACAATGTTTTATTTATACATTTGAATATTGTGACATTATTGAAAATTTTTTTATTTGCATAGGTTTTCTTTTTTTTAATTTTATATTATTGGACACTTGATTTGTATATTTTATTATTATGACATTATTGTATATTTCACATGCCAAGGAATGGCAAAATAGATTGGACAAATCCTACAAATAACACCTTGATTGTACTCTATTTTTTGTGAAATAAATATCATTTCATTTCATTTGTTACTATTTCACGTGGCAATAAAATAACGGATTGTGGCGTGATTTTTGGGATGGTTATAGTTCAAAGATTATAAAGTAACTTAGGCACCTTTTGTCTCATAAAAATAAAAGGAAATACACGGGCGCAGCCCCAGGTAAAAGCTAGTCTTAAATATGCTATGCGAGACGAGTGAACGTGCTAGTACTCCAATCTTGAAAAAGATCGCTAAATACGATTGGAACTATAATGGAACGCCTATCTACTTAGTTAAGTGTGAGTAATACTTGTGTTTAATTTAATTAAAATATTAGTTAGCTTTACCTAGAGACAGTTCTTTAATCAATCTTACCTAGTGATAGCCCTGGCTTCGTCGCTGTCTCCCTTGCCACTGGCACACAAATCAGCGAGTCGGTCGGAGAGTCTCTGCACGTCGGCGCATAGCTGTAGGATTTCCGCCTTTTCGCGGCCCTGCAGACCGTCCGCGATCTGAAAACCATATACCGATGAGTACAAGTACAGTCTAGACAAGTCTCACTTGGATAATCAATGGAATAGGCATCATGACTCCATGGTAGCGTTAAACGTTTAACGCAACCTTATTAGAAGTCGCATTAGAAGTTTCACGTCAATTAGTCCATGAGTTAGATAATCAAAAAATATTAGACACTTATTTTTTCTTTTGTCAATTAAACAACAAATGACAAGGATAAACATTGTCATGATTTGGGAATGGGGGCCATGACGTCATCTCTCCCATATAAGTATATACATTTGTATGGCACTTGTGACGTCACGCGGAACTTTAACAGGCTATATCTTCATCATTTTTAGGGTTCCGTACCCAAAGGGAAAAACGGGACCCTATTACTAAGACTTCGATGTCCGTCTGTCTGTCTGTCTGTCACCGGGCTGTATCTCATAAACCATGATAGCTAGGCAGCTGAAATCTTCACAGATGATGTATTTCTGTTGCCGCTAAAACAACAAATACTAAAAACAAAATAAAATAAATATTTAAGGGGGGCTCCCATACAATAAACCTCAATTTTTAGACGTTTTTCGCTCTATATTAATAATGGTAACAGGTAGATGCTTGAAATTTTCACAGAAATATTAGTTTTATATTCACTTTAATAATAAATCATAAAATTAAAATAAAATAAATATTTAAGGGGGGCTCCCATACAGTACGGAACCCTCCGTGCGCGAGTCCGACTCGTACTTGGCCGATTATTTGTTTAATCGACAAAAGAAAAAATACGTGTCTAATATTGTTTGATAGTTTATCTGACGGACTAATTATATTTTTTAGTCATTGTGCCTGTTATACCTATTCTGCATTCCTTAGGATAAGCGCATTTCATTTCATTTATTTATTGCAACATATGTAATTTTACATGCGGTTCTTAAATAACATGTTATATTAATGTCAAACATATAAGACCCTTTAAGGGTATGGCAAATTATACATTCAAAATGGCTCATTACTAAATTAAAATTAAATTGTCATCACTAAAATCAAAAGCAAATTATCATCACAAAACTAAATTGTCGTTACAAAATTAGTATTATACAAATAATAAATTATCATTGCAAAGTATGTTCATTGCAACGTGATCTGCAAACGCAACCTAATAACCCCGGGAAGAAGGTCGAGTTTTGAGATCACGTCACAATGAACATACTGTGGTTATCCTAAAAAGAGCAGTATTGTAAAATGTAATGCGCGAGTTAACGCCTCTTGCCGTAGAATACCTGATAGTTACTTCTAAAAGGGTCCTACACCGTAGATACTTAATATTTTGTATGAAAAGTAGCTAATGCCATAGAATATAGTAGCACCATAGACTAATCTCCTCCTAACCTTGAGGAGGTCAGTCTTTGGTAGCACTTAGTAGTTGTTGACTAATGAGATGTTTTGTGGGTAGTTCGCCCTACGCTATTGAAGAGAATATGCGTTGTAAATTAATTCCTCCCCTTCAGTCACGCGCTGACTGCCTCTGTGGCTCAGTGGTTAGTCAACCTAGCTTATGGATCAAAGAGGCGTGGGTTCGATCCCCACCCAGGGCAAATATTTATGTGATGAACATAAGTGTTTGTTCTGTGTTTGAGTGTTATTTAGTTACTATCTATAAAAGTATGTATTTAAAAATAAGTATATGTAATATATCAGTCTCTGGCAGCCATATCAGCTTTGCTTAGTTTGGGATCAGAGACTGTGTGTAAGATGTCCTCTAATATTTATTAATTTATTTTATTTATCCTTTTAGGGGCTTATTCTGTACATCAAAACTAACAACTTCTGTTCTGCGATTATTGTCAAAACTCAAAAAAAAATCAGCTGTTCCATATATTTTGTCGCGGGTAAACGGTATTTTTCTAACAGCAATTTATTTTTTTAATTTTGACAAAAGTCGCAGAACAAATGTTGTTAGTTTGTTGTATAGAATAAGCCCCTACAAGGATGCTAATTGATTAGGAATAACCATGTATATGCGCGTGACAGAAGAGGAGGAATTAAATTAAAGATTACAGTAATTTATTAATATTAAATTAAAGATTATACTTCAGTATTGCAAATACATCTTTTTAATATCAAGAGTTGAAACATAAAACTATAATTTTCGGCAAGCATTATTTCCACGCACTGACGACAGCAAAGTTGGCAGGCTTAGCGCTTAAAATTTACTCACGAACCTAAAATTTAAAACGGCGTAGTTTTCTTCTAAGTGTCATAAGAAAATACAACGTTGCGGCATTTTCTGGAGATTTTACTTATCAAAATTTTCAAAGTGATGATTTGTTGTTAAAACTCCAAATCTCAATTGCGATATCAAATTTGGGTAATGAAAAATCTACTAATTAGGTCAGGTAGCCCTAGACTGACAACACTGGCATGTGTCGTACAGGGAGTTTCACTCACACAGAGAAATTTTGCACGTTACCAAGCACTTATGCAGTTTTGCACGGTATTATGAACTCTATTCGCTTACAATAGATATCTATGTATGTGTTGTTCTCTAGAATGGTATTGAGTGACAATAGTCAAAACAATGGGAATTTTGTATGTGTGTGTACACGCATTAGGGGAAAATATCGCCATAAGCAATGAGTCAAAATTCCACACAATCTAAAAAAAGGGACGTATAAAAATGTACTAAAAACGATTATTTCTATATTACAAACAGACACCCCAATTTTATTTTAGTATAGATTATTAGATTTATAGATTAAGAATTTTCTTCCCTAACTTTTTCCCTAAAGTGCCTAACTCTTCCTCAAAAATATGATTTTAGATGGTAACCCTATTTTTACAGTTCTGAGTTAATGATAATAGCCAGTGCGATAATTTTCTAAACTTTAAAAGTAAAATCCCTTTAAAAAAAATTAAAATTTACCCTTTGCCCTTGAGAAACGATGCTGTTGATGGCGCGTTGTCCCTCGATCCTGGTGTGGGGATCGCTAGCCGGATGCAGCAGCCACTTGTGCGCCGTCTCTAGCCTAAACAATAGACAATAGGCTATTTGACAACATCCTAATAATTAAATTAGGGAGGCTGCTAGTAATATAATATACGTGAAAGTTTGTTTGGATGTTTGTTACTCTTTCACGCAAAAACTACTGAACGGATTGAGATGAAACTTTGCAATATATATAGCTTATATATCAGAATAACACATAGGCTATAAATTATAATGATATTGCGTAAATTTTCCATATTATAACAATAAGTGTTAAGTAAGTAGGAAAAATTCTGCCATCTGCGAGCTATTCTAGCGTGCGCTCCAAGAAATGACAAAAAAGAACTGTCGAATCGAACAAATGTCAAATCGATTTTACTATGGAAATTTACGTGGTTTTCACACATTTTAAACGATATTAAACGGGACTCACTCACGTGTTCGTATAGTCATAACACGACTATAGTTTCGATCGCGTTCGGCGACCTTTCTCAAGTTGGCGAGTGCTAACACGCGGAGCTGTCTCGCAATGCACTTGAGAAAGGTCGCCGAACGCGATCGAAACTATAGTCGTGTTATGACTATACGAACACGTGAGTGAGTCCCGTTTAATATCGTTCAAATCGATTTTTTTAATTTTCCACCTCCTTTATTAAGGGTGGCCTCGAGGCCTCGAAATATCATGCGAGCGAAGCCGCGGGCAGAAACTAGTCTTATTATATTTAGAACCCTTCGTTTGTTTGTTAATTTAACTCACCTGGCCTGCATGGTTTTCCCTCCTTGTTTCTCGGCCGCTCTCACTCCCTCATTGACAACAGCGTCCACTTCGTTTATTTGCGCTCTCAGATCCGATGCTAGGTTCAATGCCTGACAAATTAAACAATAATCATTATTTTTTGAAAAAAAAAATGGCATGACCTACTTCAACCGTGTACACAATTCGCGAATATTTCACGCGGATCGATGTAGCATATTTCACATTATTGTTGATTTATCAAAAATGGCTCAGCCGATTTTGATAAAATTTAAATGGATCCAATTTCGAAGTATGCTCTTTCCAATAAGAAAAGAAAATTTTGAAATCGGGGTACTATGTAAAAAGTTATACATAAAAAATATACGCGTCGAATTGAATACCTCCTCCGTTTCGTCGGTCAAAAATTTTCTAAGATTTTCGACGTTTTCGTCTCATAATAAAATTATACACCTTTAATTCAGTGCACAAATTTTTATCGCGCAATAGATATCATTAATAGAACATATTTCGCTCATAAAAAGATCAACTTCGCTCATAAAAAGATCAACTTCGCTCATAAAAAGATCAACTTTTTTTCATCAATTTTTTGTCCAACTATCCCAAAAATAATTAAATTGCATGCACCTTACACTCCAGACAATAACTACTACCTAACACGTATAGCTAGCTCTCTCAAGGTCAGTGCTACCGGTCAATGGCCCCTCACCGTAGGTAAATAGTCGGCGCGGCGTACAACTCGCCCCCCTCGGTTCTTAGTAGGTACAATACCTACGTCTCGCGACGCAGCCGTAGGTATTCAGACGTAGGGTGACATTGATTATCCCGTTTATCTGGATACTTTCTCTTGAAGTTATTTCAATATTTTTGTACTAAAGTGAGTGAAAGTCAAGGCCTCGGCCTTGACTTCGAATTTCATTCAGCCATATGACGGTCCACTGCTGGACATAGGCCTCTCCTATGGATCTCAAATAAGACTGGTTTGACTTGCGTCCAGAGTGATCCCGCGGACTTAATGAGATCTCTCCACTTCGTAGATCGACGTCCTACGCTGTGCTTGACGGTACGTGGTCTCCATTCGCGAACCTTACGACCTCATCGATCACCAGTTTTCCAAGCTGTGTGCCCTGCCTACTGCCATTTCAACTTGCCAATACGCTGGGCTATGTCAGTATTTTGGGTCTTCTGCGAATCTCCTCATTCCTGATTCGATCTCGCAGAGAGACTCCGAGCACAGCCCTCTCCATAGCTCGTTGTGCCACTTGAAGCTTACAAATAAGGGACCACGTTTCTGCGCCATAAGTTATCTTTACCAGCAGGCTAAGTAGACTGAAGCCTGGGGCGGCAAATTTTAGGGGGCGGCAAATTTCGGACCATTAATTTTATAATTGACAAAAACACAAGAGATATTGGACCATTAATTTTATAATTGACAAAAACACAAGAGATATTGGACCATTAATTTTATAATTGACAAAAATAGAAAAAAATACAAGATTCATTTGTATGCCTAAACATTATAAAGTCGACTCTAAAATAAATAAAAAAAACAATTTATTATGTATGTATGTACCAGGCTATTAATTAGGGTTCCGTACCCAAAAGGGTAAAAATGGGACCCAATTACTAAGACTCCGCTGTCCGTCTGTCTGTCTGTCACCAGGCTGTATCTCATGAACCGTTATAGCTAAAAAGCTGAAATTTTCGCAGATGCTGTATTTCTGTTGCCGCTATAACAACAAATACTAAAAACAGAATAGAATTAATAATTAAGGGGGGCTCCCATACAACAAATTTGTTTTTTTAGCCGTTTTTCGCTCTATATTAATAATGGTAACAGGTAGATTCTTGAAATTTTCACAGACTATTTAGTTGTATATTCACTTCAATAATAAATAATAAAATTAAAATAAAATAAATATTTAAAGCTCCCATACAGTACGGGACCCTCCGTGCGCGACTCCGACTCGTACTTGGCCGATTATTATTGGGAAATACCGAGATAGGGCTCGAGGTAAGGAAAACACTTGCGAACATAGCACAGATTTATTACAACTGACACAACGGGCCGTCACCGCGGCTTACCCTGTCTTCACTATTCTTTATTATAATATTATATAGAAATGCAGGTACCGCCATACACTACGATTATGTTGTTTTTAACCCCCGACGCAAAAGAGGGGTGTTATAAGTTTGACGTGTCTGTTTGTCTGTCTGTCTGTGGCATCATAGCGCCCGAACCACTGAACCGATTTCAGTTTAGTTTTTTTTGGATGAAAGGAGACTTAATCGAGAGTGTTCTTAGCTATGTTTTATAAAAATCGATTGAGCCGTTTAAGAGTTATGGTGGGTTAAAGTGGGGAAGGAAGAACCAAAATTCTACAAATGTGCCCAAAATGGTTGTCAATTGAAAGTTTGTTGTCAAATATTTTTGTGTCGGGGGTTTTTTAATTAGGTATATTATTTCTCTTAGAGTAGACTTTATAATTTTTAAAATCTAGTTTACAGCTTAGTATCAAGGTCAAGGAGGGGCTCAAAAAATAATAAATTCAACAGCCTACTGGCGACAAATACGTAAATCCGTCACTGCATCACTCGTAACACACAGAAACACAAACGAAAAACAGAATCGAACAGGGTCAATTATTAATGTTCGCTTTAAGTCCATTATCCGTCCAAGATCGGTCCACACATTAAAGTGTTGGAACCAACACTAGTTTGTAGCCCACATTGCGAGCGTAAATAAATAATAAACCATGGATGAAGATACCTTGGCTTCCCTGCCGTGTCCGTATTGCCTCTCGTCGCACAGATGATCAGCATTGATACCTCCAGACCTGTACAAAGCAATCACAAATACTTTAGAAAATTATAAATCGACTGTCTCGGTGGCTCAGTGGTTAGTGACCCTAACTACTGGGTCAAAGAGGCGTGGGTTCGATCCCCACCCAGGGCAAGTATTTCTGTGATGAACATAGGTGTTTGCTCTGTGTCTGGGTGTAGTTTAGTTACTATCTATATAAGTATGTATTTAAAAATATATAAGTAGTATATCAGTCTCTGACAGCCATATCACAAGCTTTGCTTAGTTTGGGGTCCAGAGGCCGTGTGTAAGATGTCCCAAATATTTATTTTTATTATAAATACTATCACGCGATAGGCGCGTACTAACTACGACGTAAGCTACGGCTTATGGGCACAAATTGTTTACGATTTGCGCGCGCTATGACAAAAGCTGTGGCGGCGGCTTTGTTTGAAGAACAATACGGTTCGAAAACTTTCATGTTGTTTACTTTTTCAAGACAATGACGTCGAAGGACGTCTTACGCTACGTACCGGACATGTTTCCTGATAGGGTCAGCGTGTGTGGGCGAGAGATGCTCGGCCGCGCGTTGTGCTGACGTCAGCACCGAGCGGAGCGCGCGCTCACCCGCAGTATTGCGCAAGGCATCTGGATCCTAAAAAAACGGCAAAAATATCACGGTAACCTAAAATAATGAGACCATAAACATAACAACACATATAGGTCATCTGTCCTGCTTTTGTATCTCAAAGAACGCTTCGAATTTATTCAAGGTCATTCTGGTACTTTGAGATCTTCTCGTGCCTTGAAACTCAAAGTCCACTCCTCTTCCCATACCAATCTTTCCTATATGAAATCTTTCTCTGTACAATCTGTCCTGCTTTGGAATGAGCTGCCTGTAGCTATCAGGCAGGCTAAGTCTCTCCATATTTTCAATAACCTAGTTTTCAAACACTTTCTTTCACTATGTTAACAACTATACGTGATATTAAATTTATTGTATGTAAATATTATTATACTTATTATATATTTATGTAATTGTTTATGTATGTATATTTATATCATTGAAGATGTAGTATATTATTATAATGTGTAATTATTGTATTTAGTTTGTGATAATAATTATTATTATTTTTCCACATTTGTTTATTATACACCACCAACCACATTTTTGTACTCTAATTTCTGTCCATCTAAAGGTAGCCTGGAAGAAATCGCTCAAGACGATAAGGCCGCCCTTGTACCACCTAATTTTAAGAATATTATGTACTTTGTTATTTAAGCTGTTTTTTTGGTGTACAATAAAGTTATATTGTATTGTATTGTATGGGTATACAAATTCCTAAAAATATTGGGATATTTGTAATGTAAGACAAGCGAAGGCAGAGTTAAATGAAACTGGAAATTTAATATTATAATAATATCGATTATTTTGACAAATTTTTCATCAACAGTCATAGTTAAAATATGTTATAAAAGAAAATAAGGTGTATAAACTTAGTGCCGGTTAATTTTCGAAACTGTAAAGGCCTAAAGTACATGATAACTTTATTTTTCGGTTTCGTTCTCATTGAGGTTAATTTTAAGGGTTTTTGGGTAATGGTAAAACGTATACAGCATTCCGTCTTCATACAAACGGTCGGAACGCGAATCATACCTACGCGCCTCGGAGTTCGGTATACACTCGGCATGCCGACAGTAGCAGGGGCGCGTCGTAGTGACGAACGAACGTGTGTGTTTGTAATCAGTCGCGCGTGCGATGTACCCACCAGGCGGGCAGCCCTAGCGTGTGTGACGTTCTGCGTGGCCACGCCCCGCGACAGGTATTTATTTCAAGGATATGGCCCATTCAAAATACTGTTTAGATACTATTACCTTGGTAAGCTGTCCAAGTCTGGAACTCTTTGCTTGTCTCCATAAGACGAGCTCCGTCGCAAGACGTTATTAGGGAACAGGTAAAAAGTTTATACTTGTCACAGTTGCTAAACCGCAGTTGATAGTGTTTGTTTTGTTGCTTCGTTATTATTTCGATTTATGTAGTATATTGTATAACTATGTATTAGTGTATTTCTATTTTTTTTTAATTTTTTTATTTGTAGTACTTCAAGTATTCGTGTGTACTATTTTTTGTATGTATGTTTATTTGCCTATGATAACTTCGTCATTGTCCTTTCATTCTTTTTAAAGCACACCCCGTTGTTTTTTTTATCTTAAAATACTTTTATCCATCCTAAGGTTGCCTGGAAGAAATCGCTTTTAGTGATAAGGCCGCCTGTTGTTGCCACTAGTTTTTTAAGTTGTTCTTTCTCTGTTTATATTATATAGTGTGAACAATAAAGAATTTATCTAGCTATCTATCTACCTTCATTTTATGCTTACATTCAAGAACTCGTGCGCTGCGCCCATTTTAGTATGTATCTGCGTTTGTAAAGCCTTTAACACCGCGATGTTATCCTTTTCACCACCGTCCTCTACGTACGACGTTAACTGCAGCACTCTGGAACAAAATGGAAAATTTATTTTATACTACACCTGCTTGGAAAGTACCTTGATACTTTATCAAATTTACGGTAGAAAGTACGTCATTGCATATCGAACAAATATGCGGGGAGAAAACGCATCTGAGCGGGAGAGAAAAGTGTATGAAAATCCATTTCTTACGTGGTTTTTCTTTTTTAATTTTGGGTAAGACTATGCGCTGGTAACCTAAATATCAAAAGCCAAAAAGTTTTTACAGTGAGTTTTTATCTCCAAGTTCGCAAAATGACACTGGCCACTAGCTGTGTGTTGGATGGTGTCAAACAATTTGAAAATTGCAGACGCCATTGGCGCCATTTTCAGGTGTTACATTAAGCTTCACTAACTGCAACAATTTCAATATAAATTTCAATTAGTAAAGATTTAGTTTTTTATTTTCCTCGTAGGTGTAGTATAAAGCACTATGTATCACTCGAGAGAAAGTGCGATTCCCGATCTCGGGTGTTTTAAAGCCCTCGCCTACGGCTCGGGCTTCAAACGACACCCTCGACGGTAATCGGTCACTTTCTCCTCTCGGTGAACAATGTACTAATAAAAACAACAGGTTTAAATGATGAAACACTCTAGTTTTTTTTTAACGCAAATAAGTCCGCGTTTGACCACCAACTCGCCTGATGGTAAGCGACGTTGTGGTCGAAGATGAAGCATGCAGACCTAGAAGATAACTATTCACTCTGACCTTGGAAAGCTTTAGATTATATCTCTTAGGAAACAGGAAAGCAGGAAGACTGTTCCATTCCCTGGCGGTACGAATCAGAAATGTTGAGTCAAACCGCTTCCTACGTATCGAAGGAAAATCGACAGTGTAGGGGTGGTAATGTGGCGTCTTCCTACTTGTCCTGTAGTAAAAAAGGGATAGTAGGACAAGGTCGTGCAGCTAGATGGATAGATTTGTATTTACTGCCAAAGTGTTACACACTTTCATGTGTACAACCACAAAGTTCGCATTTAAACAACAGCGTCCAATGAATGTACAGGCCGTGTCACACAAGTTGGCGGAAATGATGTTAGCTACAAGCTGCGCAATATCCAATCCTGACTGTAGCTCACACAAAGCCGCGCGTTGATTGGATATTGCGCAGCTTGTAGCTAACTTCATTTCCGCCAACTTGTGTGACGCGACCTATAGCACTCTCGAAGCAACACACAACTTTAATTGTAAACGTAAAAAGTCTACAGAAGATTTTACAAAAGGATAATTGGACAAAATGAAAGGATTATTACCGAATAATTTCATGTATCTCGTCCGCCATTCGCTGAGCTAGATAGTTTCTGTTTTCTGCCGCTTCTTCTATGCCTTTACCACCTGGCGATACAAACAAATAATCTTTAGTACAAATACAAAATCATTTTAGGGTTCCGTACCCAAAGGGAAAAACGGGACCCTATTACTAAGACTTCGATGTCCGTCTGTCTGTCTGTCCGTCTGTCACCGGGCTGTATCTCATGAACCATGATAGCTAGGCAGCTGAAATTTTCACAGATGATGTATTTCTGTTGCCGCTATAACAACAAATACTACAATCAGAACAAAATTGATATTTAAGGGGGGCTCCCATACAACAAACTTGTTTTTTTTTGCTGAGAGGCACCCATACGGTACGGAACCCTTCATGCGCGAGTCCAACTCGTACTTGGCCGATTTTTCCTAAATAGTGAATTGCATAGTTCGGATGCAATGAGAATGTGTATGTGAATCTTCATAGAACAGATGAGAACTGGAGCCAGTTGCTTCACGCTCTCGAGGCACTGAGTGAGCGTTTCTGCGTGCGGCGGGTGCGTCAACTGCTGCGGGAGACGCTACCTAAGCCCATACAGTTTATACACGAACCTTCAGTGAGAATGTGTATGTAAATCTTCATAGAACAGATGAGCACTGGAGCCAGTTGCTTCACGCTCTCGTAGCACTGAGTGAGCGTTTCTGCGTGCGGCGGGTGCGTCAACTGCTGCGGGAGACGCTACCTAAGCCCATACAGTTTATACACGAACCTTCAGTGAGAATGTGTATGTAAATCTTCATAGAACAGATGAGCACTGGAGCCAGTTGCTTCACGCTCTCGTAGCACTGAGTGAGCGTTTCTGCGTGCGGCGGGTGCGTCAACTGCTGCGGGAGACGCTACCTAAGCCCATACAGATTATACACGAACCTTCAGTGAGAATGTGTAGGTATGTAAATCTTCATAGAACAGATGAGCACTGGAGCCAGTTGCTTTACGCTCTCGAGGCACTGAGTGAGCGTTTCTGCGTGCGGCGGGTGCGTCAACTCTGACGCGCGAGACGCTACCTAAGCCCATACAGTTTATACACGAACCTTCAGTGAGAATGTGTATGTAAATCTTCATAGAACAGATGAGCACTGGAGCCAGTTGCTTCACGCTCTCGTAGCACTGAATGAGCGTTTCTGCGTGCGGTGGGTGCGTCAACTGCTGCGGGAGACGCTACCTAAGCCCATACAGATTATACACGAACCTTCAGTGAGAATGTGTATGTAAATCTTCATAGAACAGATGAGCACTGGAGCCAGTTGCTTCACGCTCTCGTAGCACTGAGTGAGCGTTTCTGCGTGCGGCGGGTGGGTCAACTGCTGCGGGAGACGCTACCTAAGCCCATACAGATTATACACGAACCTTCAGTGAGAATGTGTATGTAAATCTTCATAGAACAGATGAGCACTGGAGCCAGTTGCTTCACGCTCTCGAGGCACTGAGTGAGCGTTTCTGCGTGCGGCGGGTGCGTCAACTCTGACGCGCGAGACGCTACCTAAATCAAATCAAATCAAAATCAAAATTTGTTTATTTGTTAGAATATTGTCTTACAATGTAGATGTTAAAGGAACAAAGTGTCTCAAATATTCTACCTTTACAGGTGTACAAATATTTTTAAAAATATAATAAGGTATTTAGTTTAACATTAATTATACATTTATTTGCTTAAGTGAGTCTTCTAAAAATTCATGAATAGCGTAATAACACTTATCAATAAGGAACTTGTGTAATTTGTGTCTTAAAGAATTATAATTCAGTTCCTTAAAACAATTTGGCAATTTGTTGTATACATTAATGGCCATACAATAAACATTATTACTATATACACACACTCTCTGTTGCGGTACATCCAACTTATATTTTCGTCGTTGCTGTCTGTCTCTTCCATCAGCGCTACTATTTAACGGAAACTCGGATTGGTGTCGTCGAACAAATAAGCACATTTCAAATATATATAGTGAAGGCAATGGTAAAATGTTATATTTTTTAAATAATGGTCTACATGGTGCAAGAAAATATGCACCAGATAATGCTCTGATACATTTTTTTTGGACTTTAAAAGCTTCCTCCCAATCCACAGAATTACCCCATATTATCAAACCATAACGCAACAAAGATGATACATATCCATGATATGCACTAAGAGCGGCCTTAGTCGTGGCTACACGATGCATTCGATTCAGGACATATACATATCGATCCAATCTCGAGCATAGTTTCTTAATATGATCTTTCCAGTTGCAGTTTCTATCTATTGTCAAACCTAAGAATGCTGTTGATTGCACCTGCTCCAAAGAATTATCTTTATAAGTAATGTTTAGTTGCAAAGGAATACTATTATAAGTTTGAAAATTTATTATCTTTGTTTTAGCAAGATTGACACATAAATCATTGTGTTTTAGCCAAGTTATAACGGAATTCAGAGTATTATTTATGTCATGTTCTAGTTGGTTTATGTTCTTCTTATTACCTTCTATTAAAATAGTTATATCATCTGCATATAATATACATTTGTGTTTAATGATTTTCGTAAGATCATTGATATAGCATATAAACTCAAGAGGACCCATAATACTCCCTTGCGGAACACCTCGGTTAATTAAGGACATCGTTATAGTTAGGTTGATCTCGGAGTAGGTATCCTGCCTTTAAAAGGAAAGCTGCAGTAACCGCAGACAAATGTTAGTTTGATAAAATCATTGCAGTTTAAAGTGCAACAATGTATTAAAAACAATATTTAATTGCAACTACTGCAGTCTTCATAGTTTCAGCCATGTGCTTAAAGAAATAAATTTTACATCTAGATTATTTACAAATGCTTATGCTACCCTGGTGATTTCAAAATAAACTATTCTGTTATTGAAATATATATCGTGAATTTCGGAAATCGTTCTGAAATTTAAGATTACGTAAAGGGTTATGGCATAGGGTAGAATTTGGTCTTCTTGTATGATAATGACTCTTCGTGTCTGAATTTTTGATTATATTAACACCGAAGCTGAATTTCTTTTCTAATCTACTAACGCAGACCGCATCAGTATAGCAATTTATAAGAAAGAAACCCAGAGTAAGCTAAACATAAATTCTAAATTAGAAGAGTTCACAAGCTCGCCTGAAGAAGCAGCAAAATGCGATTGAAACAGCAATCGACGCTTGAAATCCAATTTCAAAATATCACATGTGATACCTATAATATTCAAAATATAGTTCAAAAGTACTCACTTCTCTGGCGGCCCTGGAGAGAGCGGGCGAGATGTCCCGCAAAAACTGCACCAAATCTTCCATCGTGTCGATCACCTCCGCCACACCTAAATAATCTAGCACCTACAACACAACACACATCGTCAACTAAATACTTTCATAACAAACAAATAAATACATTCATTTACCTTATTACCCATTTTTCGAACTATTTTCAAGTTTTGTTCCAAATTCTTGCAGTAAATATTTTAGGGGACAACGGATCCCCTTGTTTGACTCCTTTTCAATGTTAAATGTGAATTTAACAAATACAATTCCAATTATTTAATCGTTTCTGTGACAGGATACTTTACATTTTTCGTGCGGAAATATTTGTTTGGATTCTTTTCTTTATAGGCAAATTTTAACGAAACAACGAAATGCTAGCTAGTTTTGCAAATATGCCAAATAGTTTATCTAAATTACGAAAAAGTCAGAATGTGGAAAACTTTACCTTTTTGCATTCTTTGACGATTTTCCTAACTTCTGATTCGTCGAAGCATAATAACAGCGCCGATGTGCCTTGTAGGATGCCTCGGGAGCCTTCGATCAGCTTTTTCCTAGAAAATTACAAAACAGTCGTTTATAAAAGCTACGTCGAGTGTATAATAAGAGTTTTTGAACAAGGCAACTTGGTATGATAGAAAATACGATTGCAAATTGATATCACAGTGGCCAGAACCCATAGACCAGGTCTTGCATAGTTTACTTAAACTTTCGCGTTCGCGTGTGGCTCCATGTATATTGGTTAGTTCTTTCAGTTCTTCCTCGTCCCCGCCAGGGGCGCTGTACAGAAATGTATAGAGCCATACGGAAACAGTTTCAATTTACGTGTAAACCTGACTAGCCCCTCAGAACGACTAAAGGTCTCGTGCCAACTTTGGTTCATTATGCAATATACATAGATAGCTAAAAGACTGAACGAAGAACAGGCACGGGACATGACAAAAGCGTATCCGCGATCTCTGGACGCGCTTTTGATGACTGACGATTACTGTCAGATAGACTGAAGGAAGGACATACCTGGCTGGGCCGGAGTATGGGTCAGCTCTGATGCCTGCTGTAGCCTCGTAGCGGCGGTTTCCAGCGGTGCAGCGCTATCGGCATGTCCGCGCGTAGCTCTGCGTTTCCTGGCGACTGACTGTAAGCGTCTACTGACCAACTGACTGTAAGTTAGACTGAAGGAAGGAGATACCTGGCTGGGCCAGAGTATGGGTCAGCTCGAAGCATGTCTGAAGCCTGCTGTAGCAGCGTAGCGGCGGTCTCCACGCGGTGTAACGCTGACGGCATGTCTGCACGAAGCACTGCGTCTTCTGATGACTCGATTGTTTCGTGCCCCACCTGAAATGAAGTAGACCAATGATCAGTAGAGATTTCAACCTTAAGCCAACTCCGGGTAGTGTTTTTCTGTACTTGCCTTGACGAGGTTGTAGACGGCCAGCGACACGACATGCACGGGCTCCGCGGCATTGCCAGAGGGATTAGAGCCTTATTCTTCATGTCATTGAGCTGTACTCGCCTTGACGATGTGGTTGATGACGGGCCGCGCGATATTGCCAAAGGAATTTGAAACTTATTCTCCATGTCCTTGAGCTGTACTTGTCTTGACGAGGTTGTTGACTGCGAGCGACATGGCCTGCACGGGCCGCGCGGCATTGCCAGAGGAATTTGAGCTTTATTCTTGGTGTCATTGAGCTGTACTTGGCTGGTCGACGAGGTTGATGACGGGCCGCGCGGTATCCTTTGGCAGGAATATGAACCTTTTCGCTATGTAATAGAGCTGTACTTGCCTTGACGAGGTTGTTGACTGCGAGCGACACGGCCTGCACGGGCCGCGCGGCATTGCCAGAGGAATTTGAGCTTTATTCTTGGTGTCATTGAGCTGTACTTGGCTGGTCGACGAGGTTGATGACGGGCCGCGCGGTATCCTTTGGCAGGAGTATGAACCTTATTCGCTATGTGATAGAGCTGTACTTGCCTTGACGAGGTTGTTGACTGCGAGCGACATGGCCTGCACGGGCCGCGCGGCATTGCCAGAGGTATTTGAGCTTTATTCGTGGTGTCATTGAGCTGTACTTGGCTGGTCGACGAGGTTGATGACGGGCCGCGCGGTATCCTTTGGCAGGAATATGAACCTTATTCGCTATGAGATAGAGCTGTACTTGCCTTGACGAGGTTGTTGACTGCGAGCGACACGGCCTGCACGGGCCGCGCGGCATTGCCAGAGGAATTTGAGCTTTATTTTTGGTGTCATTGAGCTGTACTTGCCTGGTCGACGAGGTTGATGACGGGCCGCGCGGTATCCTTTGGCAAGAATATGAACTTTATTCGCTATGTAATAGAGCTGTACTTGCCATGACGAGGTTGTTGACTGCGAACGACACGGCCTGCACGGGCCGCGCGGCATTGCCAGAGGAATTTGAGCTTTATTCGTGGTGACATTGAGCTGTACTTGCCTGGTCGACGAGGTTGATGACGGGCCGTGCGATATCCTTTGGCAGGAATATGAACCTTATTCGCTATGTTATAGAGCTGTACTTGCCATGACGAGGTTGTTGACTGCGAGCGACACGGCCTGCACGGGCCGCGCGGCATTGCCAGAGGAATTTGAGCTTTATTCTTGGTGTCATTGAGCTGTACTTGGCTGGTCGACGAGGTTGATGACGGGCCGCGCGGAATCCTTTGGCAGGAATATGAACCTTATTCGCTATGTGATAGAGCTGTACTTGCCTTGACGAGGTTGTTGACTGCGAGCGACACGGCCTGCACGGGCCGCGCCAGGTCGGGCATCGCGTTGCCATCTTCCGCTTCTTCATGAAGGATCACCAGACGGGAAACCTGGAATAAAAATAACGTGGAATTACTTTTAGAAGAATGATTTTAATTTTTGGTTACCATTCGTAGGTAGACCTACGTCCAGTAGACTCACTATTAAAACGGTGTAAAAAATATAATTAAAACTTAAATTTAAAATTTAAAAAACCCCCGACACAAAAACCTACCTAAAAAAAGAACGAAATCTTATCTTTCATTTGACAACCATTTTGGGCACATTTATAGAATTTTGGTTCTTCCATCCCCACTTTAACCCACCATAACTCTTAAACGGCTCAATCGATTTTTATAAAACATAGCTAAGAACACTCTCGATTAAGTCTCCTTTCATCCAAAAAAAATTAAACTGAAATCGGTTCAGTGGTTCGGGCGTTATGATGCCACAGACAGACAGACACGTCAAACTTATAACACCCCTCTTTTGCGTCGGGAGTTAAAAAAATAAGCGAGTTCAAACAATCAAACTAAGACTTTAGGTTAAGAAATTGTGTAACATTGTCATAATAATAATTAGTTTTCGCAAAAAATGGCAAAACCGCCTTACATCGTATACAAAATTCAAATATTTCGCTCGAATTGTTTACACTATCAAAAACAGCTCAGCCGATTGCTCTGAAATTTAAATGGGACCACCTCGGGAGTATACCCTTTCGAACTAAAAAAAATTCGATTCGGTTCACAATTGGCGAAATTATCGATGGACCTCTTCCTTAGAACCTCTTCCTTTCCTCGAAGTCGATTAAAAAGAAAGGCACAGCTTAATTGTGCCCATTCATTTCTTCTTTGGAGATCTGTCCAATTCGTGGAATAGGCAAGGATTAAGGGCTAAATATAAATACCTATTTTAAATCTTTCAGACACAAAAAATGCTGTTGAAATGAGAATTTCTAAAAAAAAAAAATATGTGCCATTGACGAAAACGATTAAAACAAACTTTTGTATTAATAGTACTCGTAGGTACTAGGTACTAGGTAATCGTACTGAGCAACAAAGCAAGGACGGATGAGTTCAACAGATAATTTCCAGACTAAACTCAAGTTAGAGCAAGTTTACATTATCTCAAGCTAAAGTAATGTTCAGGAACAAACAATAGGCCGTAATCTAAACTTTCACCGGTTCCCACGAGATAACGAGGCGCCACCGACAATGGCAGCTATAAAAACGTGGAATACCTAACACACGCGCCTAGAGTGCTTAGGGTTGTCAACACCTATTGATCTGTATTAAAATAAAAATAATAAATAAAATTGTTTATTTGGGCATAAGATTAGTCTGAATAATTTACCCAAAGGCTCCTAAACTAGTTAGCAACTGTATTTTAGGTGCCGATGGACTCTTCTATAGGTACACAATTTATAAAAATTACGCCAGTTACACATTATGGACAATACAGAATAGTTATAATGTACATAGTTGAGAAAAAATAAATAAAATGAAAGCCAAAGTTCTTAACACAAAGATTTTTTTTTGATAACAACGTAAGTATGTTTTCGGAGTGTGTGTGTGTGTGTGTGTGTGTGTGTGTGTGTGTGTGTGTGTGTGTGTGTGTGTGTGTGTGTGTGTGTGTATGTGTGTGTCGGGGTTTTTTATATGATCTCAAATTCACAACAAATGTGCTCTATTATAAATTTTGATTAAAAATAAACTTTCTAACATACTTTCAATACCATCATAGTCAAGTTTTAAGCCACTGAAGAATTATTTTTTTGAGTTCTCTAGCTGTTAGTCTATCATCTCTAATAATAAGTAATATCTCTCTATTGTTTCTGCATCGAAGAAGCCGTGCTGGTCTAGAGGTAGTGACACCCGCCTTACAATCGTGAGTTCGTGGGCTGAAATCCCGGTCCCGTGCCAATGACTGACTGCGTCGGTGGCTCAGTGGTTAGTGACCCTGACTCCTGGGTCGAAG
The DNA here is from genome assembly GCA_964007245.1 of Hypomecis atomaria. NCBI lineage: Eukaryota > Metazoa > Arthropoda > Insecta > Lepidoptera > Geometridae > Hypomecis > Hypomecis atomaria. The sequence continues at coordinate 1,825,207 of OZ023305.1, forward strand.
AGGCGTGGGTTCGATTCCCACCCAGGGCGAATTTTTATGTGATGAACGTAGGTGTCTGCTCTGTGTCTGGGTGTTATTTAGGTATCACTACATAAAAACAATGTCGCTTCCCGCTGTCTGTCCCAATGTATGCTTATATTATATATTTAAAACTATATACACAACGGATTTAGATGCGCTTTTTTTAAATAGAGAGATTGATTCAAGAGGAAGGTTTATATGTATAATACACCTGTGCGAAGCCGAGGCGGGTCGCTAGTTATCTATATACATAAGTGTTTGTATTTAAAAATATGTATATGTAGTATATCAGTCTCTGGGAGTCATATCACAAGCTTTGCTTAGTTTTGGGTTGGGACCGTGTGTAAGATGTCCCCTAATATTTAAAAAAATAAAATGAGTTCTTTGGAATTTCATGTAAGGAATTTCATACCACTTGATTTTCGGTGAAGGAAAACATCGTGAGGCAACATGCATACGCCCGTAGAAAAAAATCGATGGTGTATGACTGTATGTGAATCCACCAATCCGCACTGGGCCAGCGTGGTGAAAATGGCCCAATCACCATTCGTGGGTAGGCCTACGTCTTGCAGTGGAGTACTTAAAAGGCTAGTACAGTATCTTCAGTTTTTGAACCTCCGACAAAATAAAACTTCGATAAAAACTTCATGAGACTCCAAATTATTTGTGACACTATGAAATACCAATAGGCATAACTAAAAAAATATTATTAGTCTGTCTGATAGATTTAAAAAAAAAAATTAGACACGTATTTTTTCATTTCCCAATTAAACATAAATTGATGAAGATATAGCAAGTTAAAGTTCGGCGTGACGTCACGAGTGTCATACAAATGTAAAGACTTTCGTGAAAGACTTGTAAAAGCTTGGTACGATGAAACTTTAATAAGAAAGTGTTTTAACTGTTTGCCAACCCTAGAGCGGGTAATAATGCGCTAGTCACGTAATCTCTCCTTATACCTCTAGAGCATTGACTCTACGTAGAGCAGGCTCGGGAACAAATGTCTACATGTAGACTGTAGTAATTAAGCAACGTTCCGCACGGTCAGTATTTGGATGGGTGACCGCGGGTGGCATTTTCCAACTGAGAGCTACCGTGGCTCGGATGATACGTTAAATTGTAGTTCCCGGCGGCCTAAAGACTCTGACACCAAGACTAGCCACCCGGCCTATACGAACTTACTTTTTATTGTGGTAATTAGAAACTAACTTCTACAAGCGCTCTTTTGTAAGCTTTTTAAAAGACTTCAAAAAAAAAGCGGGGTTCTCAATTCGTCCGAATTTTTTTTATGTTATTTTATGTACGAGTATGTTACGCGATTACTCCTTCAATTATGAATTATGAACCTATTAAGAGTTCCGTACCGAAAGGGTAAAAACAGGACCCTATTACTAAGACTTCGATGTCAGTCTGTCTGTCCGTCTCCGGGCTGTATCTCATGAACCGTTATAGCTAGACAGCTGAAATTTTCACAGATGATGTATTTGTGTTGCCGCTATAACAACAAATACCTACTAAAAACAGAATAAAATAAATATTTAAGGGGGGCTCCCATACAACAAACGTGATTTTCAGGAGTTTTTTTGCTAGCTATTAATAACAGCAAGAGGAATGGGGCTCCCACAAGGTACGGAACCCTTCGTGCGCGAGTCCGATTCGCAATTGTCCGATTTCTTTTATTTGGCAGATCGTACTCATTCATTCATTTCGTGTCAATGGCTAGACTTTTTTTTTACATATTATAAGGTAATTCTGACAGTATATACAATATTTACATGGGTTTATAAATTTTAGATATGCTGGGACCAGAATCTGGCGACCTCTACCGCGTCCACAGTAGCCAGGTTCAGGTCTTTTTGCGTGCATGGTTTTGGACAAAGCGGGCAGGCTAAAAGGTGTGCCATGGTTTGAACGGCAGCACCACATGCACACTGTTCTTGATCTGAAAAGCCCCACCCGACCATGTTCTCTTTGCTGCGGCCAATCCCGACCCGTAGCCGATTAAGGGACTTCCAGACTGGCCACGGCAGTTCATGTCCAGGTGGTAGGCTTTCAGATGGTAATATGAAATCTGGAGGGGATGGGTACATGGTCTACCATAGCTCACATCTTTGTTCATGGGGGTGTGAACTTAATGGTTTCGTGTGCTTCAGGAAGCTTCTTCGGCTTTTCAAACGGGAGTCTATTGTTTGGTAGTTGTATAAGGGGTGTCTGGTGTCTGTTTCTTGTTTTAACTTCTCCACGGCACTGGATACTTCTCTACGTACGCTAGGTGGGGCTATGCCGGCCAGAGGGTACAGTTGGTTTAGAGGTGTGGGCTTCAGGCATCCGGTTATGATCCGGCAGGTTTCATTAAGTGCCACATCAACTTCCTTGGTATGGGTAGAGCGACACCAAACCGGACATGCGAACTCACCGGCACTAAAGGAGAGAGATAATCCAGTGAGCCGCAAGACTCCTGGTGAGGCTCCCCAAGTTGATGAAACCAGACGCCTTAAGAGATTGTTTCTGCTGCAAACTTTCTGTCTGGTTTTGATGCAGTGGTTCTTGTACGTCAAAGATCTGTCTAGTGTTATTCCAAGGTAGCGTGGGTGGGCGCAATGTTCTATATTTTCACCCCGCCAAGAGATATGAAGTGGTCGATCAGCGTCATGGTTACGGAGGTGAAACGCACAAGATTGTGTTTTAGACGGGTTAGGCCTAAGTGCATTGTCGTCATAGAACTTCCCCAGTATTTCTAATGCTGCCGTGAGCTTTTCTTCCACTTCCTCAAAGCGAGTTAATTGGACTGCTAACGAAAGATCGTCTGCATATATGAAACGTTCGGCGTAGGGAGTACAAGGCAGGTCGTTGGTATATATATTAAAAAGAGCTGGCGCTAGCACACTTCCTTGTGGTAGTCCGTTTCTTTGGCAGCGCCACCTGCTTTTTCCGTGGTGTAGATGAACTTGAAAACGGCGGTTGTTGAGTATCTCACGAAGAATTTGGACGAAACCGGTATCTTTGGTCAAGACGTGGACTTTAAGGAGTAGTTTTCTGATATTGACTGTGTCATATGCAGCGGACAGGTCAACAAATACGACACCTGTTACATTTTTTGACTCGTAGCCGTCCTCAATGAATTGAGTAAGCTTTAGGGTTTGTGTAGTGCAAGATTTGCCGGGTCTGAAGCCTGCTTGTTCAGGAATAAGACATGGTTCAATTACGGGGATAAGTCGGTTTAGCAGCATTCTCTCGAAAAGTTTGAACGTGTGGCATAGCAGAGATATAGGACGGTAGCTTTTGGGATCGTTGGGGCATTTTCCGGGTTTAAGAAGTGCGATCACTTTAGCTCTTCGCCATAGTTTGGGTATGAGTGTTTTCTCGAGACAGTTATTAAAAAGGGCTAAAAGCCATGACACTGCATAAGGTCGTAAGTGCTTAAGTTGCTCAACTGTTAAATCGTCTACTCTAGCGGCTTTACCGTTTTTCATGTCTTTAATGCCGTATACAATATCAGATACAGAGAATGGTTTGCTGATGTTGTTGTGGTTTTCATGTGGCGATGAGTGTTTTGGAGGCTTAGGAAGTCGGTGTGGGGGCTTTCCATTCATGAGAAGTTGATGTGCAACCTGGTTTGCCGTTACAATACCGGGTTTTGTAGCTTCTGGAGGGTCTCCGGTAAGCTTTTTTATGGTGGTCCAAGCCTTTTTACTATTATGTGTCATGTCTATATTTGATACCATATCCACCCACCTTTCTTTTCTATTTTCACTAATGGTTTCGATAAGTTGTTCGCCAGCCTGGATGGTTTCTTCGGAGAAAGGATCGGTTTCGTAAAATATTTTGTATTGCTCGATTATTTTTGAGGAGTCTTTACTGAGACCCTGTACGTACTCAGTGCGACACCCTCTCGGTATAGATTTTCGGGAAGCAGACCTTACAGATTCGACAAATTTATCGTAATTTTGTGGTGAAGGGTCGATATTACATAGGCTAGCATCTACAAGTTCTGAGTATTTGTCCCAATTTGCTTTGGAAAAGTTAAAACGACGTCTATGGGGTACTTTCTGAGGCTGAACTGTGGCTTGAACGTAGCATATGATTGGTCTATGTTGAGTGTGGGGAATTGGCAGGCTGACGCTTTTTCGGCACATAGAGCTAATGTTATTACTGACAAATAGCAAATCAGGTTTAGAGCCGCGCCTCCAACGACCGCTATTGAAAGAAGGGGGGAGCTTAGCATTATGTAGTTCAGAAGGGGTATTTAAATTTTATCGAAATCGGCTGAATCGTTTTTGAAAAATCGACAGTTCAAAAATTACTTTGAAGATACATTGATTCGTGCGAACTATTCGAATTCTGCACATGTTTGAAGTCGGTAGTGCCATATTTGACGAAAAATAATTATTTATGCTGCTCAAGTCTTCCTTTGTCAGACAGCTGATTGCGTCTCCCTCCCTGCACTGCTCTGCAGTCTTATTAGTTGCTATTTATGAGGCGTATCAGGCCATTTATGTGGGCATACGCCCCTAGCTATTTAAGGGAGGACACGGCAGGTTGGTGCCCACCTTTGACCTCCTCTAGGTAGCTAGGACTAACAACTAGGGTAGCTAAAAACTTCTTTGCCCACTCCAGAAAAAACAACTCTATGCCAACGTGGGGACGGCACAGCATCTCGATTTCCTAAATTAATTTCTACCATCCGTTATCTGACTTCAATAAAATCGGGCAAGTGCGAGTCGGACTCGCACACGAAGCGTTCCGTACCGTGTGGGAGCCCCATTTCTCTTGCCGTTATTAATAGCGAGCAAAAAAACTCCTAAAAATCTCGTTTGTTGTATAGGAGCCCTCATCAAATATTTATTTTATTCTGTTTTTAGTATTTGTTGTTATAGCGGCAACAGAAATACATCATCCGTTTTTACCCTTTGGGTACGGAACCCTAAAAACTGTCGACCGTAATTATGCACCAAGTAGTGTGATTAATTTAAATTGAGCTCATTGGTCATGGCAGCACTTGTAGATGCCGAGTCCGTAAACTGCGTTCGTTTATCCATCAGGAGACGGGCACGCTTAGCATGACAAAGGGATACAACCATTTTATTTCTCATCTTGTAACTCCATTTACACAAGAATACATAGGGGGAATAAGGTATGGATAGGGTATATGGATCTTCTTAATATGGATTCATGGATACCTTATCCATGAAGAGGAACCTAGCTGTACATTCGAATAAACCTTGTCAAAGTTTGGGAGTGGGGATCGTGACGTCATCTCTCTTACAGAACTCTATACATTTGTATGGCACTTGTGACGTCACGCGGAACTTTGACGGACTATATCTTCATCAATTTACTTACGAGTATGGTTATTAATTGTCAAAAGAAAAAATACGTGTCTAATATTTTGTGATTGTCTATCTGACGGACACCAACCTGCCCCTAATTGTTCCTATTATCTGAGTTCAAAAATCGAATCATACTCAGAATTACTGGTTGTAATTATGCACCAAATAGTATAATTACGTTAAATTGGTCGCCCCAGCACTTGTCAATGCCGAGTCCGTATACGGCGCGCGCGCCGATCGCCCACCGATTAGGACACGCGCGTTCATTCATCGTTTTTTGTCCCGCACCATATTTGTATGTGACACGTATCGGACGTGTTGATATATTTTTTTTTTTTTGCCTTTGCCTTTCGATTTTGATGGAATCTACAGTTCTAATGCAAACATAATTATATGAATGAAATCAAAAGTAAAATATAACAGACGGACGGCGGAGTCTTAGTAATAGGGTCCTGTTTTTACCCTTTGGGTACGGAACCCTAAAATGGTCTCTACTGTTAAAAGGACGTGATAGTTAAAAAGACGTATGATGACGTATCCAACAATTTTTTTTCGTACTACAAACAATTACCAGACTGAGAAAAAATTGTGAATCTGCCAGTAAATTATTATCGTGAAATTGAAGAGCTAGTGGCGGAGCCCAATATTATTGGTGAAATTAAATCCCACAGACTCCGTTGGCTCGGACATCTGGAACGGATGGGAGAGGATCGTGCCGTTAAGAAGGCTTATTTGGGCATGCCGGCAGGGCGAAGACCTGTTGGACGTCCCAAGTATAGATGGAGAGATAAAGTGGCCGAAGACCTGCTGGAGATTGGCATTGGATGAAAGACTGGCACCTACTCGCGCAGAATAGATACAGGTGTGCGGACCTTGGTATCGGAGGCCAAGACCCACTTTGGGTCGCTGTGCCAACAAAGATAGATAGATTATCGTGAAAAATTGTTAGATGCGTCTTTTTAGGATTCCGTACCCAAAGGGCAAAAACAGGACCCTATTAAGTACTAAGACTCCGATGTCCATGAGTCGGACAGACGACCGTCCGTCCAGACCTGTCTGTCACCAGGCTGCATCTCATGAACCGTGATAGGTAGACCGCTGTAATTTTTACATATTATGATGTATTTCTGTTGCCACTATAACAACAAATACTAAAAACAGAATAAAATAAATATTTAATGGGGGCTTCCATACAACAAACCTGATTTTTAAGGAGTTTGTTTGCTCATTATCAATAATGGCTCCAACACGGTACGGAACCCATTGTGCGCGAATCCGACTCGCACTTGGCCGATTATTAACTACCGGGAGCAGCGTAGAGAAATCGTTTATACCTACGTTAAAAAATAAATGTGTAAACGAGAAATTATACACGTTATTTTTCGTATTACAGGTATCTACGTATCGACGCACAAATTACGAGAGAGAGACAAATTTACCGTTCATATTTACTTAAGGTCAAAAGTTTCTACAATGAGATAGTTTATGTTGGAAAAGTTTTGAAAATCCCCAAAATGAGAATTCTATTAGAGAAAAGTTTTTCTCAAATTCTACATTCCCTTCGCTCTACTAGTTGAGCCAAGCAGTAGAGACACGGGGGATAGACGCATAAAACAAAGTCGCTCCCGTGTCTGTCTGTCCCCATGTATGCTTATATTTTTAAAACTACGCGTCGGATTTTGATGCGCTTTTTTAAATAGATAGAGTGATTTATGAGGAAGGTTTATAATAATATGTATAATACACCTGTGCGAAGCCGGGGCGCGTCACTATATAATGATGGTCAGTAAATAGTACATTTTCTGAATAACCTTGTATTTATACTGACTTAAACCAATGTTTTAGCAAAATAGTCGTTTCATCCAAATGTTTTCTTCGCGGCCATTTCTGGCAGTTCCTTAGCAGAGAACCCCATTTCATTTCGCGAATCAAGCCCGCGCCTCAGGTTTATCTAAAGCCCGAGCTCCACTGGTAGCAAAGCGAACTGCTTGTATATTTTAGCTCGAGTAGTTGGCAAAATGTACAACACAACATCCGTTTTTATTTAGACAAACAAACCTCTTTACAGTGTATTGATTTTAATTTAGGTAGTTTAATATGGGTCTGTGCCTGCAATAAATGGTTTTTTTTATTTTATTCTATAATAATTGGGTACCTATGCCCTGAAAAACCTTATATTATATTCTACGTAATTTATCGTATTTTAGCAACTTTTTTTTTATTTTTTTTTTTTTATTCTGAATAGGTTTGCGTTTGACCACATACTGCCTGATGTTAAGCAGATATGCGGTCTAGGTTGACTTCGACCTGGATTATTCCAGTTTGTCCCCCGGACCTGTCCCCGGGGGGACAGAATGGAAGAAAGCCAGTTCTACAGTAGAACCACCGGGATATTTTTGTCCCGGTGGTTTACTAGTAGCAGGTGGTCTCAGGAGGTGGACGGTGGGTAAGAACTGAAGTAGTAGAGGACGACTAGTAGAACTTTCGGGAACGACCCACTAAGTATTCAAGCAAATATCTACAGAGCCACAGTCCCTAAGTAAAAGTAGTAAAAAAATCGGCCAAGTGTGAGTCGGACTCGCGCACGAAGTGTTCCGTACCGTATGGAAGGCCCATTCCTCTTGCCGTTAATAATAGCGAGCAAAAAACTTCTAAAAATCAAGTTTGTTGTATGGCCCCCCTAAAACATTTATTTTATTCTGTTTTTAGTATTTGTTGTTACAACGGCAACAGGAATACATCATCTATTAAAATTTCAGCTGCCTAGCTATCATGGTTATTGAGATACAGCCCGGTGACAGACAGACAGACAGACGGACATCGAAGTCTTAGTAATAGGGTCCCGTTTTTACCCTTTGGGTACGGAACCCTAAAAATGACCGAGCGCCGTCATACATACCGATTAGATATTTACATTCAATAATTCAAAATGACCCGTTTCCTCGAATCTCGACGTTATGTCACCTTATTAGTACTTGTAACCGAGCACTTTGGCATTGCTCGGCGTTGTAGTCGGCTTACAATCGCCTTATGACAGTTATGACTAACTAAAAGCCTGCCCACTACATAGCTTGAGCAAAGTTTTGGCTCGGACACTTTTTGCACGATTAGATAAGATAAGAGATAAGATAAGATAATTTATTTATTAACAAATACCTAACCCAAACACCAAACAATACAGATTCAATTTGAGTACCTACTTATTAACTAAACGAAAAATTTACAATTCAGATAGGTACAAAGGTAACAAGTATAAGCACTAATTAAAATTTACAAAATTACCGGAGTAGAAAGATAGGTATTTAATAGATTTTAACATCGTCTTTTATTACTAGTGACTTGAGACTAGACTTGAGTACTTGTGACTCTATAAATATTTGCTCAAAGATTATCAGTCATACTATTTTTATAGAAGAGTAGGTAGATGATGAGGAAAAGTCGGGTGTTATTATAGGCCTCTCTTGGCCTTTTTTGGCAGAGAGCTTGAAAGTCAATTCATTATATTTCTCTGATGCGAGTAAAATTAGGCAGCTGCCCAGTGGAAGGTGAGACTTAAAAGTTTAATATCAGCGTAGGTTTTCGGGCCAGCTCAGCAGGGGCTGGGCGCAAAGGGCGCGGCATTTGTCTAGCCTTCGGTGGTATGACCTTCGCATTTTGCCTGAAATATAGCTAGCTCCAAACTGACATTCGGTCACCGCAAATAAATGTCTGCTTTGCAAAACTTGTATTATTGTTACTTATAAGACATCAGCTCGACTATCTCGGTGGTTCGGTGGTTAGTGACCCTGACTCCTGGGTCAAAGTCATCTTAAACAAGTAATAAGAAAGCGCGGACAAACTGCAGGTCATTATCGTTTGAAGCAAATACTTAGACAATGCGGGACAAAGCGTGGGCTACAAAATATCACTAAGACAACGCGGGCTAAACCGCGGGCTATTAGATATCATCTTAGGCAAATACTAAGACAACGGGGCGGAAATGGGCGGCGGGCTTGTGATATGGCTGCCAGAGACTGATTTACTCGTACTACATATACATATTTTAAATACATACTTATATGTAGATAGTACCTAATTAACACTCAGACACAGAGCATACACCTATGTTCATCACACAAATGTTTGCCCTGGGTAGGGATCGAACCCACGCCTCTTTGACCCAGAAGTCAGGGTCACTAACCACTGAGCCACCGAGGCAGTCAATGACAGTTTTGATTGTATTATTTGTATAATATGGCCAATAAATATCTGTCTGTATGTAGCTCTCAGATAGAGTCCGCTCAATTTTAGATCCTATTTTTCAAAGAGCCTTAGGTACTTCCCTCTCGTACCTACATAATTTATGTAGCCATTTGTCACGTACTAGTGCTTATCCTACCTCAATATCCCGTACTTAGGAGTACACAAAGGGACATTATTACTATTTGGGGAGAGGGTGACAAGTTATTGGTTGTAAGCCCTCTTCGAACACACTTCCCGGAGATTGCTATGACGAAGGAGTTTACGGGTTATTGTGTCAGACACATAATAATATTCTAAGCAATATGAAATCCACAAAAAAAAAGGTATACTTAACAGTTTTCATAAATTTTGACCGACGAAACGGAGGAGGTACTCAATTCGACGCTTATATTTTTTTTGGTTTTTTACGCATAACTTTTTACGTAGTAAGTAGTCTGATTTTGATAATAATTTTTTTATTGGAAAGTGTATACTTCGAAAATGTTCCAATTTAAATTTTATCGAAATCGGCTGAGCCATTTTCGATAAATCAACAATAATGTGAAAAATGTTACATCGATCCGAGCGAAATATTGCGAATTCTGTACACGGTTGAAGTAGGTCCATGCTATTTTTTGCAAAAAATAATTATTTTAAACTTGGGTAGTGTATTTTGTGGACTGCAATCTAACTCCATGTTATGTGTAAATGATAAGGACAAGTGCAATAAAGTTTCTTTAAATCCGTAGCGGAAACAAATATCATCTAAAGCTGCTTCTTGGAACACGTTACTAACTGTGATCAAACGTAAGCCTATTTGAAATTAATAAAATAGTAGTTTATGCAACTGTCATATAACGAAGTTATTTATTTAACGAATTCGAAGTTTATTAACATATAACGACACTCGTTACTATTATGAAACTCGCTGCGCTCGTTTCATAAACTCACACTCGTGTTTTAATACCCGTGTTATATGCAGTTGCATACACTACTTTATCTTCACTAATTAAAAAAAAAAAATCTAAGGCCATTCTAAAATCTCGCGCAGGGCCAATCAGGAGCGAGCGCGCGATGTTATAATGAGATTTTACGATATCGATGTGGATATTATAACATCATGTGAAATTGCTTAAATTGAGTGTTTTGTTGTCTGCGCTATAACAGTAGTCATTATAAGTCAAGTATTGGAAACATAAGTAGAATGTTACAACATTAGTGTAGATAAAAGTACATTAAAACATTTCAAAGTCCGTCAGTCGAATATTTCCTCGAAATTCCAGATCAATCGCATTACAGGTAGAAGGTAAAATCACAGCGAACACGTGTCAACATTTCACAACAACGGTAGCGTAGCGTTGCACAGAACGTTGACATGTTAACACCGGCTGCCCTGATTAGGAAGAAGACAGAAGGAAAACTCCTGCATTGAAAATTGAAACCTTAAAGAGACCCCGGAGTGCAAAACAAGACTTTTGTGCGTTAAGAGCCGAATTCCTGATTACAAAATCCACATTCTCTAATCTTTTTAATTAAGTAAAACACAGGTGTTACTCACGTTTGATTTTTAGTAGGATACTACTATAGTTTCGTTCGCATTTGGCGATCTTTCTCAAGGTCGGAGTACTAGCACGCGGGCTCATAGCACAGTGCTATGCGAGACGAGCCCGCGTGCTAGTACTCCGACCTTGAGAAAGATCGCCAAATGCGATCGAAACTATAGCACTGTGCTATGCGAGACGAGCCCGCGTGCTAGTACTCCGACCTTGAGAAAGATCGCCAAATGCGATCGAAACTATAGTAGTATCCTACTAAAAATCAAACGTGAGTAACACCTGAGTTTTACTTAATTAAAAAGCGAGACGAGCCCGCGTGCTAGTACTCCGACCTTGAGAAAGATCGCCAAATGCGATCGAAACTATAGTAGTATCCTACTAAAAATCAAACGTGAGTAACACCTGTGTTTTACTTAATTAAAAAGAAGACGAGCCCGCGTGCTAGTACTCCGACCTTGAGAAAGATCGGCTAATGCGATCGAAACTATAGTAGTATCCTACTAAAAATCAAACGTGAGTAACACCTGTGTTTTACTTAATTAAAATGTACGAAAACCACGTTAGTTTCCATAGTGAAATTCTCTAATCTCCTCCCTTCAGCCTTGAGAGGATTGAGCTTTCTTGTTTGTATATTATGGAGCAATTATAGTTTTGTAATAATGCGTGTAACATGTTTGATGAACATCCAACTCAGAGTTTGTTGCTGTTACAAAATGAGAATCATAAAACTTCAGCATCCCTGATTTCAAAATCATCAGCCTCTATTTTACTCTATTATAAAAAAAGCATTTTTCATTCGACAACGGGATTGAGCTTTCTTGTTTATCATTATGGATCAATCAGTTTTGTAATAATGCGTGTCACTACAGTCTCAGTGTTTGTTGCTGTTACATATGAGAGGCGTTTGAAGGCAGAAAAATATGATACATAAGTATCTCAAATAATTCTTTTTCGCCAAAAATGGCATAACCCGCCTTCCATCGTGTACAAAATTCGAATATTTCGCTCGAATAGTTTACATTTTTGATTTTTCAAAAACGGTTCAGCCGATTTCTGTCAAATTTAAATGGGACCACCTCGGGAGTTTACCCTTTCGAACTAAAAAAGAATTTTTCGATTCGGTTCACAATTGGTGGAATTATCGATGAACATACACAAAAAAAATATGCAAACTGACGAACATAGAACCTCCTCCTTTTTGGAAGTCACTGTTTTGACAATGTTGAAACAAAGACATACAATAATACAATAGCGATCGTTTCGACGGTACCTTCCTTAATTCCTTTTTAGGGTTCCGTACCCAAAGGGTAATAACAAGACCCTATTACTAAGACTTCGCTGTCTGTCTGTCTGTCACCAGGCCGTATCTCATGAACCGTGATAGCTAGAACGTGAAATTTGCACAGATGACGTATTTCTTGGCGCTACAACAACAAACTCGGTTCTTGAAGTCGTTGACTCGTACGTCTACCTAGGACAAGTAGTCCAGTTAGGTAGGTCCGACTTCAAGAGAGAGGCCAATCGCCGAATCCAACTCGGCTGGGCAGCGTTCGGAAAATTGCGTAGCGTCTTCTCGTCCGACATACCTCAGTGCCTCAAGTCGAAAGTTTTCGACCAGTGTGTGTTGCCAGTGATGACTTATGGCACAGAAACGTGGTCTCTCACTATGGGCCTTATTAGTAAGCTCCAAGTAGCCCAACGAGCTATGGAGAGGGCTATGCTCGGAGTCTCTCTGCGAGATCGAATCAGAAATGAGGAGATCCGTAGAAGAACCAAAGTTACCGACATAGCCCAACGGATTGGCAGGTTGAAATGGCAATGGGCAGGGCACATAGCGCGGAGGACTGATGACCGATGGGGTCGGAAAGTTCTCGAGTGGAGACCACGTATCGGCAAGCGCAGCGTAGGACGTCCACCCACAAGGTGGACGGATGACCTCATTAAGACCGCAGGATCACGCTGGATGCAAGCCGCTTCCAACCGGTCTTATTGGAGATCCATAGGGGAGGCCTATGTCCAGCAGTGGACTTCTTATGGCTGATGGATGGACAACAACAAATAGTACTAAAATAGAAAAAAAATATTTAAGGGGTGTTCCCATACAACAAACTTGATTTTTAGCCGTTTTTCGCTCGATTTTAATAACGGTGACAGGGAGATGCTTGATATATTCACAAAATAGTTCGTTAAATATTCACTTCAAAAAAAAATAGTTAAATTAAAATAAAATAAATATTTAAGGGCTTCCATACAGTAAGGAACCCCTCGTGCGCGAGTCCAACTCGCACTTGGCCGATTATTAAAATGTTGTCCTAACTAGCAATTCAATTGACAGATTAGTATTGAATAGCGAGCCGCCCAGGCTTCGCACAGGTGTATTTTGTACATATGTATAAACCTTCCTCTTGAATCACTCTACTTATCTATTAAATAATCGGCCAAGTACGAGTCGGACTCGCCCACGGAGGGTTCCGTACTGTATGGGAGCCCCCCTTAAATATTTATTTTATTTTAATTTTATTATATATTATTAATATAATGGCGGGACGACCTTGACAGGCACCGGAAGGACTGGCATACTTTAGCCCAGGATAGAGATAAGTGGAAGGAGGGTAGGGAGGCCTTTGCTCAACGTTGGGACAGAATAGGCTCCTAATAATAATAATTATTAATATAGAGATACCATTATTAATATAGAGCGAAAAACGTCTAAAAAATCAGGTTTGTCGTATGGGAGCCCCCCTTAAATATTTATTTAATTTTCTTTTTAGTACCTACCTATTTGTTGTTATAGCGGCAACAGAAATACATCATCTGTGAAAATTTCAGCTGCCTAGCTATCATGGTTCATGAGATACAGCCCGGTGACAGACGGACAGACGGACATCGAAGTCTTAGTAATAGGGTCCCGTTTTTCCCTTTGGGTACGGAACCCTAAAAAAACCGCATCAAAATCCGTTGCGTAGTTTTAAAGATATAACCATTAATGGGGACAGACAGCGGGAAGCGACTTTGTTTTATACTCGTACTATGTAGTGATGTAGCAATCACTTTTGTAATAATGCGTGGCACTACTGTCTCAGTGTTTGTTGCTGTTACAAAATGAGAGGCGTTTGAAGGCGGAAACACGTCACCTAACAGGTGCATATTTCAGAAGAATAATTGTCTCTGTAAAAGGGATTGCCCTTTTTAGTTAAAAGTCCTCACTATTTATTTGTCAGGTTTTATTGATATTGTCCAAAGTTGTCCCTCTGCCTTTACCTATGCCCTAAGCCTGTAGGATTCAGAAATAGAGCGCGTCTACTCCGTTGACGATAAGCTCCTTAGAGCCCATTGACGAGCTGAGTCACTTTCATCGCAAGCCCTGTTTACGAGGATTACTCATGAGGAAAAATTTATTTGAAGAAATAATAAGATAGATCTTAGAAATGAATAGGTTGTGTTGTTTAGTAATAGGTACTATTACGGGCTCACTCGATTCCCCGAATCGTGTGGTGGCGGCGCGAACATAGCAACCCTAGTCGCCGCGAGAAAGAGACAACAAGGGACGCTTAGGTGCCGTGCAATGGCGCGGCCGTGTATTTATTTACTATTCTAATAATATTACTATAACATTGTGAATACAGTTCTAAGTGTGATACGATAGTATCTTTTCTAACCATACGACCATCTTGACATGGAGGCAGCCTCCGGGTTTGCCTCTAACAGTACATAATTGTTACGGCGCCTTAGTGCTGCCTACCTTTTCTTTCTACCCGCATTTACCGACTCCTATGTCCTACCCTCATCTTTTCCTAGACGACGACCACCTAGGTACGTTCGCGGAAAGGTGAGACGCGCTGTTTGCTCTTGGCAAGCAGTCTGCCCTTGACCGCCGGACAGGGTGGACACATTACCGCTACAATCACCGCATCTTTCGACCACCGCTTTGACGTGTGCCCTCGCACACCATTCCTCTATCGCATACGATACATTCGTATCATTCCGCTACCAAAAGTCCACTCCTCGTAATATATACGCCGCGCGCCGACTGCCTGAAGAAGGGAGCCAGAAGCAACCAGGATCAAGGTTCTGCAGCTGTGCTCACCGACCCGGAGTATTCAGGTTAGTCGTCGTCTTCCAGCACCTATTTGTGTCCCGCGCGATCCGCCATAATACTTGGTGGCCGCGCTAACATTTTTCCTGTTCCTTCGAGCCTAGATATCCCGCATTTTTCCTGGTTCTCTAACCAGATATACCGCAATTTGGCCTACTGGCTTCCTATATTTCTCCGCAAACAGCTCATTTCTTCCAAAAAATAGTAAGTTTCCGCATTTTTATTCGAAATTTCATATTTTTTCTCGTCATTTATTGCAAGTGGGTATTGTGCAAACATTTTTACTATTCGAAAACCGCGTGTTACGTTTCTTTCTTGGTCTCCGCTTATCTATAACCGCGCATTGTATATGTTTTAGGTACTGTGCAACCATTAAGTTATTGTTAATTTGTGTTTTCGGATTTATCACAAATTTAAAAGTAGTCGTTCATAATGGCTACTCGCCCAAAAGAAAAAGGCGAAATAGAAATGGAGGTACCGCTCGATAAATTGCAAGTCAAACGCTTAACTTTAATTGGCAAACGCGATGCTATATTTTCTCGATTACAACAAGTGTACAATCGATCTTTAAATGCTTTCACCAACGACACAGAAAAGGATTTGTTTTTATGCAGCATGATGTCACTCGATCGTTTGCAAAACGAGTTTACTGACATTTTAGACGAAATTAATGTCGTTGAATTAACACTGAATCCTAAGTACCAAGTTAATTTTCAATGCCTTAATGCGTTTGAAGATATGTACTGCCGCTGTAAGTTTGTTTATGAAAAACTTAATCCGCCCCCCGCTACGAATGTTAAAGTTTCTAATTCTATTACGCCACCGCAATGTTACTCAGTGAAGTTGCCAAAACTTGAATTAATGCCGTTTGATGGTAATCCAATGCATTGGAAAATGTTTTATGAGTCATTCACCCAGACAATACATAACAATCCTAACCTGAGCGATCACGAAAGAATTCAATATCTTATAAATAAACTCAGTGGTCGAGCGCTGTCAGTCATATCGGGAATTGTACCTAACAGTGAAAACTATCGCCTTATCTATAACACACTTGTGGATAAGTATAATGATGAACGCTCGTTAGCGACTTCGTATTTTCAACAGCTGATTGACTACAAACCTAACAATACCGCTTCCGCGAAAAATCTAGAAACATTTCTAGATAAATTCTGCTCCGCAGTATCGAGTTTACATTCGCTAAAGCTCAGTAATTTATCAGATTTTATGCTTTTACAACTGGCTTTAAAACGACTCGATCCGAGTACCGCACGCGAGTTTGAAAATCACGTCAGAGGCACATCTATGCCTAGTTATGATGAGCTAATTAAATTTGTTCGCGAACAAAGTAAAATATTAGAACGCACCGCGACTACATCAGTTCGTGTTTCTGAACACAACAATAACAAAAGATCTACGCATTCTTTCACTGCATCCACCGTACAAGGTCAATGTTCTTTGTGCAAAAAAGATGACCATTATCACCTATACAGGTGCCTCGCATTTGATAAGCTTTCAATTGATGATAGATTCGCGTTCATAAAACAAAACAAAGGCTGCACTAATTGTTTGAGCCTTTCGCATATTTATCCTGAGTGCAAATCAATTCACCAATGTTTTAATTGTAAATGTAATCATCACACAAAATTGTGTAGAAAGATATTTTCCCGCGAAAATAACCGCTCGCATATCAATACGTTTCCCGCTTCACGGGATCAAGCTGGCAACGCCGCGCGTTTCATGCCTTCATCCGCCCCGAATCAGCCTAAAAAGCAAGCTGGCAACAGCGCGCCTTTGCCTTCTGCAACGCGTGAGTCAAGTGATGCCTACGCGCATGTACCTATGGCGTCTCATTCAAAACAAGCCAATGTTACGCTTTGCAACAATGTTACGCAATCAGCTGATACCACCTGTTTACTAGGAACCGTGCAAGTTTATGCTACCGATTTAAATGGTCAGCAGCACATGTTACGTGGTTTAATTGATTCTGCGTCGCAATCTAATTTTGTAACCGCGAATTGTTGTTCTAAACTAAATTTAAAATGCAAAAAGGTTGCTAACACTGTCGTTAAGGGTATAGGTTCCGCGTCAAATCCTATTAAGGGGATAATTTCCACAACATTGCACTCGAGGTTAAACAATAATTTTGTATCGATTGATGCTTTTGTTATTGACCGCATTACAGATAATTTGCCTTCTGTAAAAATCGACATCTCGCGTCTGTCTTACCTTAACTACCTACCGCTCGCTGATAACAGCTATTATGAACCGTCTGAAATAGACATACTTATTGGAGCTCCGCTATTTTCTGATATCTTGTTATCAGGCCGCGTCGCTGGCCCACCAGGGTCTCCAACCGCACTCGAAACCATTTTTGGTTTTATCGTAATAGGAAACGCTTCTGTTTCACCCGCTCATGTCAACCATGACTCCGCTTGTGATGATAATCACGCATCTCAAATATCCCTCTGCGCCTTCGCAGAAGAACCGCGACTGGATCATCTTCTCCAGAAATTCTGGCAACTTGAGGAAGTTCATTGTGAACCTACCTTAAGCCCCACCGCTCTTGAAAATGAACGAATTTTCACTAACAATTATTCCCGCGATTCTAATGGACGCTACTCTGTCGCATTACCTTTCTCATGCGATCCCGCCACCACTCTCGGTGACTCATATCAAAACGCTAAGAAGCGCTTTATGTATTTAGAACGCAAGCTCGTCGCTTCACATTCGCTACGCGTGGAGTACGATGCCATAATAAAGGAGTACCTACAGGAAGGTTATATCTCATTGGTCAACAATGACGATCATTTCTCCGGTTATTACATACCACACCACGCAATCGCTAGGCCAGATAAAACTACAACTAAATGGCGCATGGTCATGGACGCGAGTGCTAAGACAGAATCGAAGCTGTCTCTCAACGATGTCTTGTACACCGGAGATAATCTACAAAATGACCTTTTCTTAATCCTTTTGGATTTCCGCTTCTATCCAATCGCTTTTACATCAGACGTGAAGCAGATGTACTTAAGAATTCTCGTAAATGATGACGATCGTAAATATCAAAAATTTCTTTACCGCTTCGATCCATCATTACCGCTAGATACCTACCAATTTAACCGCGTTTGTTTTGGTCTACGTAGTAGTCCTTTTCAAGCTATGCGAGTCCTACGTCAGCTGTGCGCAGACGAGCGCGCCCGCTTCCCGCACGCCGCTAATGTTATCGAAAATAATACCTACATGGATGATGTATGCTACTCGATGCCATCATTATCTAGTTGTTTAGAACTCCGCGACGAACTCCGCGACTTGCTCAAGGCCGGGGGCTTTGCCCTAGTAAAATGGTCTAGTAATACACCGCAGCTTACAGAATCGCTTCCAATATCGGATCGTCATTCCGCTAATATTGATTTCGATGACTCGGACTCAAGTCTTAAGGTTTTAGGCCTACAGTGGTCACCTAAGTACGACGACTTTATGTTCACCGTGAACATTGAAAATCGTCCTGTAACGAAACGCAATATCTTATCTGTAATCGCCCGCCAACACGACGTTTTAGGTATTATTTCTCCAACGATCCTTCAGGCAAAATTAATTATGCGAAAATTACAAGAATTGCAACTCGATTGGGATGCTAAACCGCCAGCCGATATCGTAAATATTTGGCAGAACTATGTTCGCGAGTTACCATGCATTCAACAACTGCGTCTCCAGCGTCACTTAGGCGTAGAAGAAAATTCAACCGTTACGATTGCGGCCTTTTCGGATGCCAGTGAGCTCGGTTACGGATGCGTAGTGTATGTTAAAACACAGAGTGATTCTAGTTCCGAACCAATTACTCGTTTAGTGTGCGCTAAATCTAAAGTCGCTCCGATGAAAACAATTTCCATTGCCAGGCTAGAACTTTGCGCATGCCTACTCATGGCAAAACTCGTTCGCCGCGTTCTCGATACCTACGAAAAACGACATACCATCGACAACGTATTTTGTTTTACCGATTCAATGGTTGCGTTGCAGTGGATTACGGCATCACCGCACAGATTTAAAACTTTTGTTGCTACGCGTGTAACTAAAATCATTTCCGCTATTCCCGCTGATTCTTTCCGGCATGTACCCGGAAGTGAAAATCCTTGTGCTGACGCTCTGTCGCGTGGATTAACGCCCGCACAGCTTCTTGAGCATAAACTGTGGCTCACAGGTCCCGCTTGGCTGCGCGATGATTTGACGAGTTGGCCAGTCAAGTCAGTGGTTCCCGCTAAAATTGATTTGGAATTGCCCGAGTCAAAGAAAATTGTTTCGCTTCCCTTAACTCAACCACAGGCCGAAGTTCTCAACCCACTGTTAGAACTTGCTGGACGCGTCTCGTCCTGGCTAGTACTGCTACGAACCGTCGTGCAGATTTATCGCTTCATCAAGAAGCTACCGCGTACTAAATACTTTTCCGCTGATGATATTGACTTCGCTGAATTACAAATTCTAAAAGCTGTTCAAAACCATTATTTCGCAGACATCATTCAAAATTTAAACTCTGACACTCGTTGTCCGCGTGCGATCCAACGGCTCGTGCCCTATTTAGATTCTGATGGACTTATACGAGTCGGAGGCCGTCTCCGAAATGCCGATTTGTCATACGATCAGCAACATCCAATTTTGTTACCGCGAAAAGACCGCATAGTCGAGTTATTAATTATCTACTATCACCGCATAAACTGCCACACTGGGCCAGTCGCTCTAATGTCGATTCTTAGACAACGATATTGGATTCTTTCCTGCCGCAATATTGTCCGCTCAGTAATTCATAAATGCAATTATTGTTTTAAAACCAAGCCTAAACCGACATTTCCGCTCATGGGAAATTTACCTGCCTGCCGCGTAAACGAGGCCAAGACCTGGGCTCACACTTCGTGTGATTATGCAGGCCCGATTTCGATTTTACCGCAAAGAAAGCGTGGCGTACGCTCTATCAAGGCGTATTTGCTAATATTTGTCGACAAAGTAGTTCGGTGCTGCCATGTTGAATTGACAACTTCTCTGAGTACATGTTCTTTCCTCTCTGCATTCAAACGTTTCCTTGCGCGACGTGGAAACGTTTCTGTAATGTATTCTGATAACGGTAGATCATTTTTGGGCGCGAAAAACGCATTATCAGAGATCTACACCCTCGTAGATTCTGACGAATTCCATAAGGCGCTATCCGACGAATTGTCCGCACACCGCATTACTTGGCGATTCAATCCACCAAGAGCTGCTCATTTTGGAGGGGATTTTGAGATCTATGTGAAAGCATTTAAGACACACCTCGCGCGAACCATAGGTTCACAGTTGCTCACCTATGAGGAAATGTTAACCGTGCTTACGCAAATCGAAAGCGTCATTAATTCGCGACCGCTAACTCTGCTCAGTGAGGATCCTTCTGAACCCACTGCTTTAACTCCCGCTCATTTTTTAATGGTTTCACCTCTGAAACATTTACCCGCGTGCGCAGCTACAGACGAGCCCGCACACTTGCTAAAACGTTACGCTTTACTAGATCAAATGGTTCAGTCGTTCTCAAGACGCTGGAAATTAAATTTCTTACATTTGCTGCAGTCTCGTGGCAAATGGAACACGCCTTCTAATCCTATTCAAGTAGGCTCCGTGGTGCTTATCATCACTGACAACCTCCCTCCGCTTTCCTGGCCTCTAGGTGTCGTCGTCGAGACTATCCTAGGCGCTGATGGAATCTGCCGCGTTTGTTTAGTAAAAACCGCAAACTCTTTGTATAAACGACCAGTCGTTCGTTTATGCACTTTACCCACGCAATAAATAATCTTCTTTCTTGGACCTCCGGTCATCCGCTAACTTCATTCAACCGCTAACTTCATTCAACCGCTAACATTATTCTAACCGCTATTCTTTGACCGCATCCTTTTCTTCACTTAAAAACCAATGGTTTTTAGGCCGGGGGCAATGTTACGGCGCCTTAGTGCTGCCTACCTTTTCTTTCTACCCGCATTTACCGACTCCTATGTCCTACCCTCATCTTTTCCTAGACGACGACCACCTAGGTACGTTCGCGGAAAGGTGAGACGCGCTGTTTGCTCTTGGCAAGCAGTCTGCCCTTGACCGCCGGACAGGGTGGACACATTACCGCTACAATCACCGCATCTTTCGACCACCGCTTTGACGTGTGCCCTCGCACACCATTCCTCTATCGCATACGATACATTCGTATCATTCCGCTACCAAAAGTCCACTCCTCGTAATATATACGCCGCGCGCCGACTGCCTGAAGAAGGGAGCCAGAAGCAACCAGGATCAAGGTTCTGCAGCTGTGCTCACCGACCCGGAGTATTCAGGTTAGTCGTCGTCTTCCAGCACCTATTTGTGTCCCGCGCGATCCGCCATAATACTTGGTGGCCGCGCTAACAATAATTATTTTTTGCAAAAAATAGCAGGACCGACTTCAACCACGGTAATGAGATATCATTACCGTGCTTCAACCGTGTACAGAATTCGAGTATCGATGTAGCATTTTTCACATTATTGTTGATTTATCAAAAATGGCTCAGCCGATTTCGATAAAATTTAAATGGGGCCAATTTAGAAGTATACTCTTTCTAATAAAAAAAAGAATTACTTATCTAAATCTTACTACTATTAAAAAAGTTATGCGTTTTTATACCTCTACATAAAAAAATATATACCTAGGTATACGCGTCGAATTGAGTATCGATGTAGCATTTTTCACATTATTGTTGTTTATCAAAAATGGTTAAGCCGATTTCGATAAAATTTAAACGGGATTAATTTCGAAGTATAACTCTTTCCAATAAAAAAAGAATTGTCGTAATCGGACTACTATGAAAAAAGTTATGCGTGGTTATACATAAAAAAAAAATATTCGCATCGAATTGAGTACCTCCTCCTCTTCGTCGGTCAAAAATTATTCCTGATTTGAAGTAAACCGGTGTTAAGTTAGGGATAACAAAATTATAGAGCAAATATCTACAGAGCCACAGTCCCTAAGTGAGAGTAGTAAAAAATTATTGATTATTATGTCCGAGCGCCGTCATACATACCGACTTAGATATTTAAATTAAATAATTCACAATGAGCCGTTTTCTCAAATCTCGACGTTATGTCACCTAATTAGTGCTTGTAACCGAGCATTTTGGCATCCCGCGGCGTTGTAGTCGGCTTGTAATCGCCTTACGACTTAGCTTGGGCAGAGTTTTGGCTCGGACACTTTTTTACACGATTGTGACGCTATAAGTAGATATTTGCTCGAAGATTTAAACGAAGTAGTCCGAAAAAAACATTTCGACAGCTGTGATGTTAGCTACATGCTGCGCTAAACCCAATCCTGACTGAAGCTCACTTAACATTGGGTATAGCGCAGCTTGTAGCTAACATCAGTTCCGTCAAGAACTTTCTTTCGCTCATACATACGAGTATACGCTCAAGTTTGTAGTATAACTTATGTGACCAGACGTCCCGATTTGAACGGGACAGTCCCGTTTTTCGATAATCCGTCCCGGTGTCCCGAAAAAAACCTCCGGGACGCAAAACTGTAGTTTTTAGAGACAGCGCAAAAAAAGAATTAGCTGATTTGGCCCACAAATCGTTGAAAAAATAAAAAAATATATACTGCCGAAAAGAGAACTTTCTCCGTTTTGGAAGTCGGTTGATAAGAAAATTCCGGTCGAAACGATGCTTCAATTTTTCAACGTTGAAATTTTTCAAGACATAATTTGTCGTAAATAACCGACGAAACTGCATTGGGGTAGCTTGGTAGACTATTAATCCCCATCTAATGAATTTGCCACGAGCCTCAGATGGTATAGTTACGCCACTGCCTTCGGGTACGGAACCCTAAAAAGGCCGGTAAGTATAGTACAAACCGATGTCCCGTTTTGAGTCAAAAAATAAATGGTCACGTTAAGTATAACCAGCTTTCAAATGTCTTGCTTGACAAAAAGGTTCACAGGTTATCGAACATTTCTGCATATAAAAGGCAAATATTTACTCGTATGATGTAACTGGTGATGTCATACAGATAGGTCTTTAGAACTATACATAGCAAGCTTCGATCAAGAATACACTGATCAAAGATAGCGAGGAAAGAAAATCAGATCGAATCATATTGTGGAACGCTTTGCCTGGGTCTGACTTCCCCCTAAAGTACAACGTGGGTGTCTTCAAATCCCGAGTAAATAATTATATAGGTATCTTCTAGGTAACCGTTCTACACCCTAGATATCGCATATCTGCTCAACATCAGGCAGTGTGTAGTCAAACGCAAACCTATACGAAATATTCAAAAAAATCAAACTGGGTCCGTACTTCCATAGGTTAGTTCTGTTGTTCTTTGTGTTCCGTGTTGTTTCCGAGACAAGGAATTCAACTATTCCTACTAATATTATAAATCTGAAAGGATGTTTGTTGATTTGTTTGCTTCTCTTTCACGCAACAACTGAGCAATGGATCGACTTGATTTTTGCCATGGATGATATATGTAGTTCGAGTGTATAGGCTACTTTTGAGCCCGAAAAAAAAATAAAAAGTTCGCATGGAATAGCAAATAATAAGCCAAGTACGAGTCGGACTCGTGCACGGACGGTTCCGTAATGTGTGTGAGCCCCCTTAAATATTTATTTTATTTTCATGTTATTATTTATTATTTAAGTAAATATACAACTAAATATTCTGTGAACGTTTTTTTTTTTTTTTTTTTTTTTAAATTTAAATTAATGATCCACAGACTCCAGGGTCTGTGCCCTTTGTTAACAAGTTACAATTGAAAGAATACGACTGTACAATAGAGAAGGGTTAGTTTAAATCTTAGTCTAAGTAGTTTCAGTGCATTGCGTAAATGCCGCGAGCAAACCGGCGACCCGCAAGCAGCACCCGATCACGAGTGTGACGCATGTGCCAGCCATCGCTCTCCTCGACCATATTTGAGGGAGGAGAACGACCCGACACACGAGACGCCGCCGCAAGAAGGAGCCTTCGATGGCGAGAATGAATGCTCAGGGCATGCACGCAATGCTAATTTCTAAATAATTCACATAGTTTCTTAATATTACACACTTATTTTGATTTATTTTGTGAAAGCGATCACCGGCGGAGTCCGAGGCTACGTTTCCGTGTGTTACTCGGTGTTATCTACTCTACTTGTGATCGCTCCCATGTCCTACCTATTACAACTCTATTGCCTCCTCCCGGCCCAGAGCCTCCATCACCGCCGCGTTCCGATCTCTGATGGCCATCTGCAGGTTATACTCCTTGATAGCCCTCAATGACGCAGACGACGCACGCCGCACGAATCTACTGATGGCATCATTTTCGATGTCGTCGGCGTAGTAGGTGAAAGTTCCAATGTGCCGCGATAATGCAACGACAGCGTGTGAGACGCTCTCGTGTAGCTTCATTCTTGGCTTAGTTTTGATGGCGATTACCGACTCGTACGTCAGACCCTGAGCTTCGTGGATGGTAAGGGTGCGTGATCCTGGACCTTCTCCATAACCCTGGCTTATGAGGGTCTCCTTTTCTTCCTGCGTATGCACTAAGAAAAGGGTGTTGGAGAGGGTTTTGGATATTTGAGCCCCCTTGAACCTTTTCTGCTCAAGAGACCTAATACGGGGAACTGAGGAATATATACCTGAGTATATTTCCCTCAACGCATACGCGACATCGATTGGGTTCTTATGTGTGCAGAGCAACTCCTGGGTGATATTTGCAACCAGCGTTGGACGATGGTACCTCATCTCGAAGAGATTTTCTCTGTCGATATAAGGCAGCTGATTGACGTCCCCAATGAGGACAAGTTCGCTAGCATCAGACAGCCGTGCAGCCATTATTATGGCTCCGAAATGGTTCATTAGAGCTTCGTCCACCAAAAGGCGCCTGAAGTTCTCTTTTCCAAAACCATTTACGAGGGATGAAGCCATGGTTCGCACTCTGGATTTTACCAGATCTCCTATTCGGTGCGATAGCTTCTCTCTCAGATCTTTTGCTGCCTCTGTTGTTGTTGTGATGATAGCGTCCCCGTCCACATCAAAGTGTCTGATCACCCATGTGGTCTTGCCACAACCTGGTACCCCGTTGACCCATTGTATCTTTGGTAACGCCCAGCATTGCCAGTCTGCCTCGACGTCCGAGCTCCGTTCGATGGTTTTAGCCATCTCGAGGATTCTATCGTCTAGCATTATTTTTGTGCACTTGGCGGTGACTACAATCGGGTCGTTCGATGGTATCGCGTATTTTGGTCTTCCTATTCGCTCTTGCAAACGTTTTAAGCATCTACCTGTTACCATTATTAATATAGAGCGAAAAACGGGTAAAAAATCAGGTTTGTTGTATGGGAGCTCCCCTTAATTATTAATTTTATTCTGTTTTTAGTATTTGTTGTTATAGCGGCAACAGAAATACATCATCTGTGAAAATTTCAGCTGCCTAGCTATCACGATTCATAAGACTAAGCCTGGAGACGGCCGGACAGCGGAGTCTTAGTAATAGGGTCCCGTTTTTACCCTTTGGGTACGGAACCCTAAAAAGGCGGGCGAAAGCTAGTTATTTGAAAAATTTTCAAAGGCATTTTAGACCATTAGTGCAGGCTCAAGTCGTAAGCGCAACTCGGTACTCCGGTTGGTAAGGAGCTGGGGCCTTACTGCCTAAGCGCTCTGACGTTCGGCTTCGCTTTTTCTCCTGCTCGCGCCAATTACTCAAAACACGAGAGCGAGCGGGAGGGAAAGCGAAGCCGAACGTCAGAGCGCTTACACAGTAAGACCCCTGGTCAGGTCAAGGGCATCGCACCCGCTTGCGATGCAACTTAAGTTACTAGACGGAAAAAATCCGAAGAGAAGCCTTAATTTCCATTAAAAAAAAACTGAGATTTTAACGATTTGTAAAATATCGAATGGAAAGCAGAATCCCAGTGGAGACTGAGAAATGTAATAAATTATTTTATCTACACTAATGTTGTAACATTCTACTTATGTTTCCAATACTTGACTTATAATGACTACTGTTATAGCGCAGACAACAAAACACTCAATTTAAGCAATTTCACATGATGTTATAATATCCACATCGATATCGTAAAATCTCATTATAACATCGCGCGCTCGCTCCTGATTGGCCCTGCGCGCGCAGCTGCGCTCTCATTGGTTAGATTTAAACGGCGCCAAGTTCACTGTGACAATACCCGTACGCGTGAATTTAATGTTTCGCAATATGTTTTATTTTTATTTTTATTAGTGAAGATAAAGTAGTGTATGCAACTGCATATAACACGGGTATTAACACACTCGTTACTATTATGAAACTCGCAGCGCTCGTTTCATAAACTCACACTAGTGTTTTAATACCCTTCATTATAAGACAGTTGCATAAACTACTAATATTTTTGTTTTAAATACAAGCTTTTGAGATCCCGGATATGATGTATAGCAGCAGAGTGCTATTAAGACAAGTAAAACGAGCCCAAACAGGATGGATGTACCTTTTTTAGTACAGGAGTTCCTATGGCCACCTTCCGACTCCATCATCAGATCAGCTCCATGGTACCACATATTGCATTGTCACGCGATATACTATACATATGCGTGCAAAATTTCAGCCCAATCGGAAGCCGGGAAGTTGGTCAAATTTAAATTGCAAGATTCCACCCGAACTTACATTCATCCATTGCAAGTTAAATAAAAGCTTGTAAAAAGAACGGAAATGTTACAGTAGAGTCTTGACTTGACAAAAGTCGCCATTTCTAAAAAGCTTGAGATCTGGTAAATTAAAAGTCCGTCCGCAATCTTATAAATCCTGAAATCTCGGGGAAATTTCTGCGGTATGGCAACCCTAACTGCAACTTGCAACGCACTCGTACGACTACATTACAATGTACGCTTTAGGTATAGATACTTTTGAGATAACTTTATTTTCCTTTTAGGTATTTTTACAACGGCGCCAGATGACGTAAGTGTTAATGGCCTACATAACGAACAACATGAGTGCACGAATCGTCATAATTCGTAAGTTAGTATCAAGAAGTCAAGACGTCACTGCTGATCATAGGTCAACCCTCGAAGGGCGATTGGGTCATATCCACCAATAACTATAATTCAATTGGGGTTGGTAATACATTTACGCCAAGGATTCTTATAAATAATCGGCCAAGTACGAGTCGGACTCGCGCACGGAGGGTTCCGTACTATATGGGAGCCCCCCTTAAATGTTTATTTTATTCTAATTTTATTATTTACTATTGAAGTGAATATAAAACTAAATATTCTGTGAAAATTTCAAGCATCTACCTGTTACCATTATTAATATAGAGCGAAAAACATCTAAAAAATCAGGTTTGTTGTATGGGAGCCCCCCTTAAATACTTATTTTATTTTGTTTTTAGTATTTGTTGTTATAGCGGCAACAGAAATACATCATCTTTGAAAATTACAGCTGCCTAGCTATCATGGTTCATGAGTTACAGCCCGGTGACAGACAGACAGACACAGACCGACAGACGGACAGACGGACATCGAAGTCTTAGTAATAGGGTCCCGTTTTTACCCTTTGGGTACGGAACCCTAAAAATCAGGTGTCACAGTGTTGCTATAGAACTCCTCCGGAGCTAGACGTTATGTCACCTAATTAGTGCTTGTAACCGAGCACTTTGGCATCGCGCGGCGTTGGAGTCGGCTTGCAATGGCCTTACGACTAACTTAAAAGCCTGCCCACTACATGGCTTGGGCAGAGTTTTGGCTCGGACACTTTTTTGGAACGATTGTGACTATAGATATTTGCTCGAAGGTTTCCTGTGAAATTATTTGTTTATATCTGGTAGGTCTGAGAATAAAAGGCGGTAGGCTATTTTTATACAACACAAACAACGCGCAGCTTTATGTGAGCTTCACTCAGAATTGGATATTGCGCAGCTTGTCGCTAACGTCACATCCGCCGACTTGTATGATTCTGCCTATACATCCCTTGGTGATAAGGGTTTCCAGCTTTTAACAGACTTCCAAAAAGGAGGAGGTTCTATGTTCGTGGTTATGTTTTTTTTTGTGTATGTTCATCGATAATTTCGCCAATTGGGAACCGAATCGAAAAATTATTTTTTAGTTCGAAAGAGTATAGGTACTTCCGAGGTGGTCCCATTTAAAATTTACAGAAATCGGCTGAGCCGTTTTTGAAAAAACCAACAATAATGTAAGTAATTCGAACGAAATATCCGAATTTTGTACACGATGAACATCGATAATTTCGCCAATGGTGAACCGAATCGAAAAATTCTTTTTTAGTTCAAAGGGGTATACTTCCAAGGTGGTCCCGTTTAAATTTTACAGAAATTGGCAGAGCCGTTTTTGATAAATCAAGAATAATGTAAACAATTCGAGCGAAATATTCGAATTTTGTACACGATGGAAGGCAGTTTTGCCATTTTTTGTGAAAAATAATTATTTTTTACGGTAAATACGTTTGCCGCTTCAGCTAGTAAAGAAATAAAAGCACAACTGTACGCCTATTAAACATTGTACACTTCGAAACTCAAAAAATCCCGAAGCATCATCATAATAATATTATGATAACTGAATAATGTTTTCATGCATATCCACCTGACGAGTTTCCTTCAACCCAAGCCACCATGACGCCCATTTGGCGAGCAAGGTGTTCTAAAACCACTCGCCAACAGATATTTATAGCAATGGCTATTAGTCGTAGATATCTATGGAATGGATAGTTTTTAGGGTTCCGTACCCAAAGGGAAAAACGGGACCCTATTACTAAGACTTCGATGTCCATCTGTCAGTCTGTCGATGTCAGACGGACATCGAAGTCTTAGGCCGTTTTCTGACTTGTCGGTGTGGGAGCGGTGCGGGATCTGTAAGGTCTGTACCGAAACGATACCGCGTTGCCTTCACCTACTCACCTATCGGTATATTTTCGGTATAATTTTCAATTTCTAGTACTAAAACGACGTGAATATCTCGCTCCGCCATCTTGTTTGCACGACCTCGCGCGGTAAATGTCGAGCGGCGCCTGGACACGCATCCCGAGACGCGGTAAAACGAAACGATCCCTCCCCGCTCCCACACACACCGCACCAATCAGAAGACGCGCATTAAAACATAGGCGCTCAGCAAGCTTTCGGTACCGTGTATACCGAGCGAAACGAATCCGCACCGCTCCCGCACCGACAAGTCAGAAAACGGCCTTAGTAATAGGGTCCCGTTTTTCCCTTTGGGTACGGAACCCTAAAAATTGGCTGTGAAATCGGTTTACGGATGATAATTTTACGTTATCACGTAAAATTATCATCCGTAAACCGAATTCATCCATAAACCGATTGTTGTTTGATGTTGAATCAACAACTGAAACAAGCCGAACGCTTAGGCCGATCGTGGCTCTCTACCACTTGTTCCGCGCTCTCGCTTGCACGCTCCGTTCAGACGGAACGTGACAATGAGTCATGCTTTTTCGTGCGTACAGCCGGCGTTCATTAATTTATAAGACGTTATCACGTCAAGAATTTCGGGCTTTGTGATTGGTCGAACTCTAGATCGTAACCGCACCTTACCTGCTGCTATCTGGTGGACGTTTCACTCTTGTTCTTACTCAGTGTCAGTGTCATGTCATGATCATTTACGCACACATAAGTCTGAGCGGGCTATCGATTTAAATAAATTATTAAATAATATAAGTTTTTAAAATCAAGCTTTTGAGATCCTGGACATCATGTAGCAGCAGAGTGCAATGGTCTGCCTTGTTTAGTACAGGAGTTCCTATGGCCACCTTCCGACTTCAGCAGCAGATCAGCTCCATGGTACCATATTATTACATTGCCACGCGATATACATAATTATGCGTGCAAAATTTCGGCTCAATCGGAAACCGGGAAGATGATCAAATTTAACTTGCAAGATTCCACCCGAACTTACATAGGTAGGTAAGTACATACATACATAGGTACATCCATTGCAAGTTAAATAAAGCTTGTAAAAAACTTGTAATAAAATAGAGCCCCTGATGTCCCATCTGACAAGATCTGTGGCTACAATATACCTAGTGGCGCTACCGGAGAGTGAATTCAGGGTCGCACTGTGTTTGTCTGTTACACTAATGTTGTATTGACCGGGAGCTATTAGGTAATGGGATGAGGTAACTAGTCATTGTTTTAATTAGATGTGTTTGAATAGCGTTTTTAGGGTTCCGTACCCAAAGGGTAAAAACGGGACCCTATTACTAAGTCTCCGCTGTCCGTCTGTCTGTCTGTCACCAGGCTGTATCTCATGAACTGTTATAGCTTGAAAGCTGAAATTTTCACAAATGATGTATTTCTGTAGCCGCTATAACAACAAATATTAAAAACAGAATAAAATTAATAATTAAGGGGGGGCTCCCATACAACAACCTGATTTCTAGCCGTTTTTCGCTCTATATTAATAATGGTAGCAGGTGGATGGTAGCCGCTATAACAACAAATATTAAAAACAGAATAAAATTAATAATTAAGGGGGGCTCCCATACAACAAACCTGATTTTTAGCCGTTTTGAGCTCTATATTAATAATGGTAGCAGGTAGATGCTAGAAATTTTCACAGAATATTTAGTTGTATATTCACTTCAATAATAAAAAATAAAATTAAAATCCCTCCGTGCGCGAGTCCGACTCGTACTTGGCCGATTATTAACCTCTTGTGTCTGTGTATGATGTGTTTCTATGTTTGGCTGCGGCGTAGCTCCCAAACGAATGTGGGAACTACGCACAAAGGTGGACTAGATGGATTGATCGATGGGTAGATTTTGATGCGTTTTTCAACATTAGGCCCAATTATAAAGGAGCCATCGGAAATTTAATAGCAACGTAAAAAGTGTTCCATCAAATGCCTAGAGTGAAAAAGAAACAGAAATATGCTAATTAGCTATTACGAGTATAATTACGATTGCACCTTCATAACTAGGCCTTAAGTATGTTTCATACATTTACATAATATAATTATTTTTCGCAAAAAATAGCATGACCGAATTCACCCGTGTACAGAATTCGCGAATATTTCGCACGGATCGACGTTAAATTTTTTACATTATTGTTGATTTATCAAAAATGGCTCTGCCAATTTCAATACAATTTTAATGGGACCAATTTCGAAGTATATTCTTTCCAGTAAAAAAATAATTATTCAAATCGGACTACTACGAAAAAGTTATGCGTGGTTACACATAAAAAAAATATGTACGCGTCGAATTAAGTACCTCCTCCGGTTTGGTTCGTCGGTCAAAGAGGAAACACCCCTGTCAAAATAAAAAAAATAAACAAAAAAAAAATCAAAAATTATTTATTGTCACAGGATACAAATTATGCAATGGTTACAGAGTCAGTATTCCCCAAACTGGGTACAATAAAGCACCCGTATCTTGGGGCCTAGGCATTCTCGCTATTGAATAGGTATAAGAAATTATTTGTAAATTCACAAAATTTCAAGTTAAATGTCAAACATGAAAAATTTGATTAATTTAATTTTTATATTACTTAATTTGAGATAAATTATGTCAATGTCAAAGCCATAGCATCTTCAACCCAATGAGTACGAACCTTACCATAGGTAGTAGCGATGAAAATATTCTGGCGATAAAATAGCACCGTAATTTATAGAAATAAAGTCAAAGAAACGAAAATAGTCTCGAGATAACATTAAAACATTTATAGTTCTACGAATACGAATCTACATCATACTAACGTTTTTCAGATTTGTTTGCAGCTCTTCCTTAAATCTGAGGTCTCACTATAGGTACAGGTCGCGGCATATAAGTCTAGCGCTGAGCGAAGTGTGGAGGGGGTGGCTGCGCATGAGTTTAGTATGGCAATCAACAAGCGCAGCCACCCCCTTCACAGTACCCTCAGCGTTAGACTTACGAACCGCTACTTGTACAGCACAAGGAAAGTGCCGACTACCAAGTCATAGATAATTTGTGACCTAAGAAAAATACGTTACCTTTGAGGCAATATTTGAAATTTCGTCCCCGCATATCCATTTCAGATATTCTAAATCTAACGTCTGATTTTCAATAAATCAGAGACGATAAGGCGTTGCATCACATTCCAAGCTGAGAGTACCATTCTATTCTCATTCGAGAATATCACTATCACTCTCATACTCATGTTATTTCTAACAAGTTAAACGGAGATGCATTAATCTCGAATGCACAGAAATACGGGCTCTAGCTATTAACGCCTACTCACCAATGTTTGCATACTAACACAGAATAGACACAAAATACAGAGAGTCCAGAAGTTAAGGTTTACATTTTGCCCAGTAACCTGACTAAGCAGCAAAGGCAAGTACGTCACCGTCATAACCGTTAACGTTTAGACTAGACTTCCTAGGCACAATCATAGGGCAGTCAGGTGAGTCGCCACAACCATATACACCGTCATCGTCATTCATTTTATACATTCTTATATACACTACACGACATTCGCTTACTGTGGTGTCAACCTCGTTTTCTACCATAGACATACATACTTATTGCTGCGTATTTGCGATAACCAAAAGCTATAATATAATACGGCTAAAATGAGTTTTAGCCGTATTATATTATTTTAAAAGCTTCGTTTTAAAAGCTGGCACCGGACAACCAGTGTCCAGTTTTCTTCGTGCTCTATAGGTAATATTATTATATCTTCTTTGGCTATAGTATGACAGCATTTTAGTGGCATCATCAGCATTTCTTTCTTATGTTTCTCATAGTAAAAGGCCGGAACAATTACCTCAGTTTATTGAAACAACAGGAATTGATCTGAATAGAATTTTACATATTAACAATACCTATGTACATTTTGTCAATGAATTTAATATGATTTACTATTAAGTTTTTATTAACTATGTAAGAAAAACTTAAATGACATTGCAAAAATAATAAATATTTACAACAATTTACAAATTAAACTACACTATGTACAATATAATTATAAAGAAATAAGATATTTAACATTATATTATTTTGTGATGAAAATTTTAGATGACACTGCATTTCCGTATCTACTATCATTATTAGTAAAAATGTGAAAAAAAAAATTGGTTGCCTGTAAAGTCGGTATATGGGCGAAAGTTTTACGTGACAACGACTTTGAGACGAATGAGCGCATTATTCATTGTGAGCGCATGAAGTGTGAGCGGGGAGCGTAACGCAGTTTCTTGAAGTGTCACCCGGCAAACCAATTTATAAGACGTTGTCACGTCAAAATGTTAAACCGGACGAGCATGTGAATGAATCAATATTATGCAATATTTTTTGGAATATTAGGTTCTATTAATATCAATAAAGTTATCTTATCTTATCAATGTTCCGAGATTCGCATGAGCGCATTGTACTAAAACCTGAATTCTGCACGCTCCTTATTTTGTGTAGATATGAATACAGCTGCAGTAGATCGGATGTTGTAGGTCAAGGCCGCGCAGATGACATAGATTTGGACCAGTGTATTGGGAGGTTGAATTTAAGTTTTTTTTTAAAGTTGATTTTTTTATCTGTATTGGGAAGCTGTCTGAGTTTTATGGTAACATTTAGTGGATTGTTTGTCGTATTCTGAGTCTAATGGCTTTTTAATTGACTCAACAAACAAGATAAGCAAGAAGACAACAATATATGTATTAAATACCTAAGTATTAGGGGACATCTTACACACGGTCTCTGACCCCAAAATAAGTAAAGCTGATATGGCTGCCAGAGACTGAAATACTACTTAAACATATTTTTTTAAACATATACTTTTTTAGATAATACTTAAATAACACCCAAACACAGAGCAAACACCTATGTTCATCACATAAATGCATGTTTTGGGTGGGAATCGAGCCCACGCCTCTTAATCAAATCAAATCAAATCAAAGGCCCACGCCTCTTTGACCCAGGTGTCAGGGTCACTAACCACTGAGCCACCGAGGCAGTCAAAATAAACTATAATAGCTTCAAGGGGCACGTACGAGTATAATAACGTGTAGGTACGTCAAGTATTTGGAGAGTTCAAGTTGAGTAAAGCAGAAAGTTCTCAGAAAATAAATGGATGTATTGTATCGCCGTTTTATGTATGTTATTTTGTAATACTTACCTTGCAGAAGTTGTACAAAATATAGTGATAAGTAATAGATTAGCTTTTTACATGTTATTGTGTTTCTTATATAATACCTATGTGTCCGATGAGAATACTGGCGTTAAACAGGAAATATTGGTGAAAGATAAAGGCCGTTATAAATGCCTTGAAAGGCCAAACCAAAACGTCAATGATAACCACAGAGCTATTACAACCAGAGAGATAGCATTGTTACTTGAAGAAATTCTCAACCACATAGATGTATGTAAAATCTTACCCAGGGCTGTCAAAACTGTCAATTATGAATTGGAATTTGACACTACTGAGAGAAAAACACGGCAACTAGCCACTGAATCCAGATATTTTTCATGTCTCTTTCTAACTTATGCCATATTAAATCAATGCATCTCTTTCTTTCTTTTCTCGATCGACCACATTAATGATAACGGTTATGTATTTGCAGGTAGGTATTTGTGACTCTTGACAGATATCAATGTGCAAGCTGCTCGACCAATTCAGCTTTCAAGGTTTTACTTCAAATCAATCGAAACGTTCTTCGAGTCTCTAATCAAATAAACAAACCAAACAACCTAATCAGCTCACAAAACTCCACACATCAAGTCAAGTGACAGGTTGCAGAGCCGAAACGTAGTCCTTTTGCATTCCAGATGCTTTAGAATCGATGGCTGCAGACGAATTTATTCACGGCTATAAATAAGGCTCTAACGTGCACTGCTTTATTTCACGCCTTCGCCTTTTCGCAGTACCTAAATTGAAAAGTAAAAATTGGTTTAAAACTGACACCAGGGCTAGTAAATAAATTGTTGAACGTTTTCAGAAAGAACGTTTTTCAAAACCAAAGGTTTTATATTTGAAGTCCTAGAATTTGTCCATCGTCTAGAGTATGCATAAAACCAAGTATTATAAAACAATAAAATGCATTTTCCAATTTTGGGCTTCTAACATCGAATATACCTACCAAATTGC
Source organism: Hypomecis atomaria (assembly GCA_964007245.1). Classification (NCBI taxonomy): domain Eukaryota; kingdom Metazoa; phylum Arthropoda; class Insecta; order Lepidoptera; family Geometridae; genus Hypomecis; species Hypomecis atomaria. The sequence continues at coordinate 1,860,490 of OZ023305.1, forward strand.
TGGATCAAGATATTAAACTCTCAAAGTATACATCATCATCTTCTTGCCCTTATCCCAGGTGGGGTCGGCAGCGGCAGAGCACGTTTCCTTTCGCCACTTAACTCTATCATACGTCTTCTTGTCATCAAAACCTTTCTCTCGCATATCATCTTTCACACAATTAATCTACACTTTTCGTCAACGCTCAAAGTAATTCATCAATCCGAAAATCCAAAACGGACTATGTAAATACACATCGGCTACCAAATGAGCACACAACACATCACACATCAAGTTGACAGGCTGCAGAGCCGAAACGCAGTCCCTTTGCATACCAGATGCTTCGGGAACGATGGCGTCTGGTGCAGACGAGTTTATTCACGGCTATAAGGCCCTAATGTGCACTGCTTTATTTCACGCCTTCGCTCGTTTGCAATAAATCGTCGGATGTTTTTGAAAAGCTGAGTATATGAAGGGAAGTTCGTAGGTATAGCTTGGCGGCTGTGATGTTAGCTACAAGCTACGCAAAACCCAATCCTGATTGAAACTCACCGAACGAGAACTGGGTTTCGCGCAGCTTGTAGCTAACTTCACAGCAACCAAGAATTTTAATTCAGCCTATAAGTAGTTACCTCTGGTGTCAGAGTTTCTAAGCTCTATTGTTGTTTGTTTGTTTATACCAGCGCAGCGTTGAGTGTTGTGTCCTCCCAGCACTCAGCATTTTACAGCTGAGGTGAGTCCCTTTCGACACTTTTGTTTTTTCACTATTTTATAAGTTTTTTATTTATTTGTACTTGTGTCGAATAAAGATATTTCATTTCATTTCATTTTTATGAGCCTGTATTGTACGATTGGTGTTATTGTTGCCATTTATCAAAGGACCGAGGAGAATGAAGAAAGGTCTGTCCGTCCATCGTGAAACGTGGTTTATTGACTGAGAACCGTAACAATGAAATCTTAATTTGTTATCTTGGTGTAAGTGTAGGACATAAAACAGAAATACTTAGTTATTGTATGGCTCTTATCGCTTGCTATTAAATAGCAAGCGAAGTTAATACCTTTAATGTAAGCCCGTTACTCTTTAGCAAGTGTTGATAATAAATACTTAAATAAATGTTTTATTGAACTAAAAATTTAAAAACTATAACACAGCAGTGGGAAAAAAAAAGATGATGCCGATGAAGCATGTATGACAGCATATATAAAACTATCGAATGTGTTTATTAATATCAATCTAATAAAAAGTGTTTTTTTGCAAAGTGCGAGAACTATCAAGGGTGTATTATTTCCTCATTATGAACAATTTTTACTATAGATCTAACTGCGAAGTCGCAAAAAAGAAACCGCTGGTCCAAACAAGAATTAACCGACTTTTTTCACGATTCGCAGTTGGTATAGTAAAAGTTGAAAATAATGATAAATATAATACCCCTCTGAAAGTTCCTACATTTTGTATTTTGTATTCAAAGAGCTCGTTTAGGTCACGTTTGTTCTCTAGCAACCCTCGATTTTTAATTTCGGTATCATATCCGTTCCGTACTATCATTTGTTTGGTATGTAAGAGTATTTCCTTAGTGCAGTAGTACTGTAGAAGCAGCCGGTCGTAAATGACTCAATCGACTTCAACTGCTAATAATGTGCCCATAACTTACGCAATCCGAACAACCAATTCAATAGCTGATGAGAAATGATCATCGAAGCGCAAACAAATGGTTCGCTCAATGACCAACAGATAAAATAACAGTTAAAATATTTTGTTGCCAGCACGCAAAACAAACAACGTTACCAGGTGATATAATTCAAAATAGTTCTAATTTTAAACACTGACTCACGTTAGTTACTGGCCGGTTGTTTGTAATCGTTAGTTTTCGCGCCTTGTGTTGGCGCCTAAATTTAAAATTGGAATCGACTGGCGGGGTTTCGTAACTGGCTGTCGTGTTTTGTTTTTATTTTTGTTTTAATGGAGGACGCGCGGGTGACGAGCGCACGATGATTTGATGAGAGATGAGTCATGTGACGAACTCATACAGTTTCTGGCTAAATGGACCAAAGTTTGGTGATTCAGTTTCGGGAACAATGGTGTTTTGAATTTCGAATCAATTTGTCTTTGGTGATGAATTTTGAGTTCAAAAATTCAATGTCATGCAATTTCTTCTATTCTGCCTACTTTCCACAATCGCATATTGCCACAAAGAACATCACCTTTTATGTAGAAACTTTTGTCAGAAGTAATCATAATGCTATTCGTAAAGATATTCGAGATATGAGCAAAAATCTAAAAAAAGGTACCTTTAAACCTTAATTAATCTTAAACAGCTTTTTAACGAAATTTTGCTGTTCAAGCAAAAACCGTTGGTTAAATACTGTAATCACACGTTTAACTTAAACAAGCGTTGGTGAACTTGGGGCTTAGACTAAAATATCATTTCACTCCCAACAAACAGACACATAATGTATCAAGTTCAATACAGTTTTATTATGTGAATGGAGTGTAAAAGTGGCCTTTTGTCACGCCAGATGGTCACACCTACGGGTGGCCGTGGGCTTATTTACAACTGACGACATAGGGAAATGTATAAACCTTCTTTGCATATTATGTATAGTTTAAGGTCTAATAAAAAATATTCATTTTTTCTTTCTTTATTTCAAACCTTGCATTATAAATTTAAAAATTTGTAAAAATTTGCTCACTTAGCACAAAAAATACAAAATAACTTTATTTGTCTTAAAACAATTTTAACCATATTCACTTGTCCATTGACTCTAGATGTACCACTATCGTTCAATAATATACCTAATTAAAAAAACCCCGACACAAAAATATTTGACAACAAACTTTCAATTGACAACCATTTTGGGCACATTTGTAGAATTTTGGTTCTTCCATCCCCACTTTAACCCACCATAACTCTTAAACGGCTCAATCGATTTTTATAAAACATAGCTAAGAACACTCTCGATTAAGTCTCCTTTCATCCAAAAAAACTAAACTGAAATCGGTTCAGTGGTTCGGGCGCTATGATGCCACAGACAGACAGACACACAGACAAACAGACACGTCAAACTTATAACACCCCTCGTTTGCGTCGGGGGTTAAAAAGGGGACAGTACGTTTGTGGTATCGACGTACACTTTCAAAAATAAAGATTTTTCTAATACTTAGCACATTTGCTTTATCATAAACAAGTGAAGTTGGATGCCTGAAGGGCAAAAATAAGATTACTTTCAGTATGGCCCGTTGAGCACGCTCAGCCGATATAAGATAGGTCTTAGCTGCAGTTCCCCATGCACAGATGCAGTATCTGATTATGCATTCACATAGAGCTTTATATGTGTTACATACACTAGTTACATATTTTATCTACACTAATGTTGTAACATTCTACTTATGTTTCCAATACTTGACTTATAATGACTACTGTTATAGCGCAGACAACAAAACACTCAATTTAAGCAATTTTACATGATGTTATAATATTCACATCGATATCGTAAAATCTCATTATAACATCGCGCGCTCGCTCCTGATTGGCCCTGCGCGCGCAGCTGCGCTCTCATTGGTTAGATTTTAATGGCGCCAAGTTCACTGTGACAATACACGTACGCGTGAATTTAATGTTTCGCAATATGTTTTTATTTTATTTTTATTAGTGAAGATAAAGTAGTGTATGCAACTGCATATAACACGGGTATTAAAACACGAGTGTGAGTTTATGAAACGAGCGCAGCGAGTTTCATAATAGTAACGAGTGTATATTCTTTTTTTCTTCATTATATGACAGTTGCATAAACTACTATAACCCTGTAAGGGCGTCGCAAGTATAATTATATTATTATACAATCAATGAGTTTTGACTTTATAGAAACTATAAAACAAATAGGAACATATGAGACTTATATGAGCGATATGAATTTTCAAACGGTTTTATTGGAGATGTATGTCCAGCGATCGTAATAGCAGAGTAGAATACTTCCTTCGAGTACTTTTTTACCGACTTCCAAAAAGGAGGAGGTACTATGGTAAAAAAAGGAGGAGTTAGTCTGTATGAATGTTTTTTTTTTTTGTGTATGTTCATCGATATTTTCGCCAATAGTGACCCGATTTCAAAAGTTAGAAAGAGTATACTTCCGAGGTCGTCCCATTAAAGGAGATATTGCAAATATGCATAGAAATTGGGCCACTAAAGGGTACAGTATTTCATAATTTGCTACGTTTCTTTCGGAAAATAATTTTCCCGTTATTTTTTACAATAATTGTGTCCATTAAAAGTAATTTCGTGTATTCGGGTATTAAGGTTACATGTGACCAAAATGACAGTAATTCAATGACTGAACAAAAATCAAATTGGAAAATGTGAAATTACTCATAAATTAAGCATCTGATGCGGTTGTTTTACTCTGCGCATTTATTTATCATAGTTTAACGGATTTTTTGAGCTACTGTACCTAGTCTTAGCCCATTTTGCATTATCTCCTTTCATCGAAATCAGCTGAGCCGTTTTTGATAAATCATCAATAATGTACATGGATATCACATCGATTCGTGCAAACTATTTGAATTCTATACACGGTGGAAGTCAGAATTACCATTTTTTGGGAAAAATAATTATTATAATTATACGAAATGAACGAATGCGGCTGGCGTCTTAGCAAAACAGCTGTTTTGAAAATCATCCTCACATAAGCCGTGGGATATCCACTGTTGGACACAGCCTGACACAGGTCTCCCCAATTGATTTTCTAAAATCGTACAATACAGTTGTTATTAAGATTAAAATAATGAGCAATCGGTTAAACACCCCACCGTCTCTAAAACTAAAGCTTTTATCTTCCGGCAAAAACGATTACGCATGTTTGAAATTTTCGGCGCAATATTATCAGTTTCAGAGAAAATCCTCCGCCTCTCCACAGACAGACAGACAGATAGTGTAAATATTGCCTATATCCGCCACATTTCATAACGCTACAATATAAAGCCGCTTTTACACTAGAGGTAAGATGAGTAAGTAATATAATTGATTAAAATCCTTCAACAGCGGCCGGTGGAAAAGAGGTTATAACCCAGACCTACTGTTTGTCAGTTCCAATATCAGAACCTTATGTAAAAAAAATATCAGTAACGCTATTCCGAATACACAACACAGACCCTTACTCTGTCAGTTTCATTCTGCGCTGCAACCGACCGAAACACCCTTCCGACGTCGCTTTAACTTCAACAAAGCGCATTGGAAACGATACGCCCAAGAAATAGATGCCGAAATAGATGGCCTTGAGCCAACATCCTTAAACTATGACGAGTTTATAAAAATCATAAAAACGGTTTCACGGAAAACAATCCCGAGAGGTTGCCGTTCTCAATATATACCGGGCTTGGATACTGACTCCGCCAAACTCCTCAAAAACTATGAATCCCAATACGCCAACGACCCCTTCGCACAAGATACTATAGAAACAGGAGAAGCACTCATGCTTAAACTCAGCGATAGCCGCCAAAAAAAGTGGATTAAAACTGTTACAGAAATAGACATGATACACAACAGTAAAAAAGCCTGGTCCACTCTAAAAAAGCTCACCAATGACCCTTCTGGTCCATCCAACCCCGGAAAAGTAACTGCAAACCAAGTTGCACACCAACTGCTACTCAACGGGAAAGCTCCCCATAGACTATCAAATACTGCCAAACCCACGAAGCAAACAAACAGTTCCATCGACCTCAGCAAACCCTTCAACTTGACAGACATCATGTTCGCTATAAGAAGCCTTAAAAATGGCAAAGCTGCTGGAATTGATGACATCACAGTAGAACAGATCAAACACCTAGGCCCAGCAGCAGTATCCTGGCTCCTTGAACTGTTCAACTTTTGTCTCCTAAACACCAAACTTCCCAAAGTCTGGAGAAAAGCCAAAGTCACTGCCCTGCTGAAACCCGGGAAACCGCCAGACGACCCCAAAAGCTATAGGCCAATCTCTCTGCTCTGTCAAACTTATAAACTGTTTGAAAGACTACTGCTGAATCGCCTAATCCCAAACATCGACTCTAAACTGATACCAGAACAAGCCGGATTCAGACCGGGAAAGTCATGCACCAGCCAGATCCTAAATCTCACCCAACATATCGAAAATGGCTTTGAAGAGAATCTTGTCACCGGTGTAGTTTTGGTTGATTTATCAGCTGCATACGACACAGTGAACATAAAACGCCTGATCACCAAACTATCTTCGATGCTAGATGATCAAAGGTTTATCGATATGCTGGGTGAAATGCTCCGGAACCGCCGTTTTCAGGTTCTCCTGAATGGAGAAAAAAGTAGATGGCGCTGTCAAAAAAATGGGCTACCGCAAGGTAGTGTCCTCGCACCAATTCTTTTCAACATATACACCAATGACCAACCCCGCAACCACCACACTAATAGTTTTCTTTATGCTGACGACCTCGCCCTCTCCGCCCAGTCAAGTACCTTTGAAGAAGCTGAAACAACCCTGACAAGAGCCCTGGAAGAACTTGGGACGTATTATGACATGAACGCTTTAAGGCCAAACCCTTCAAAAACACAGTCCTGTGTATTTCACCTCCGAAACCGACAAGCTGGGCGGACACTCAAAATTCAATGGCGTGGCTCCGACATCCAACACAGCAACAACCCAGTCTATCTAGGGGTAACTCTAGATAGATCTCTCACCTATAAAAACCACTGCAACAAAACAAAGCAAAAAGTCGGCTCCCGCAATAACTTGCTCTCCCGTCTAACGTCAACTACTTGGGGCGCCTCTCCACACGTACTCCGGACGTCAGGGCTGGCACTCAGTTTTTCAGCCGGCGAATATGCATGCCCAGTGTGGCATCGCTCAGCTCACGCCAAGCAAGTGGATACTGCCCTGAACGAAACTTGCCGCACGATAACAGGTTGCCTCAAGCCCACTCCCCTTAACATGTTATACCCACTAGCGGGTATAGCCCCACCCGCTGTCCGCAGGGAAATCGCATGCTCAATAGAAAAAAAGAAGCAGGAATCGGACCCTAGACACCCATTGTTTGACGCCGCTCCTCCAAATAGACGACTCAAGAGCCGTAACAGTTTTCTTGATAAAACTGATGCATTAAACGATAATCCTGTTGAAGCCCGTTTAAAGCTGTGGGAATCCTTGCTAACACTACCTCCTGACTTCCCAAAGCCAGCAGAATCGCTCCCAGCAGGTAGCGACCTCCCGCGACCCACATGGAAGTCAATAAACAGACTCCGGACCCAAGTGGGTCGTTGCAGGGTAAGCTTAGCCAAGTGGGGATTTTCGGATGCTAACAGGGTACAATGTGATTGCGGTGCCTCTGAGCAGAGAATGGATCACCTACTTACATGCCCACAGTGTCCGAGCCCCTGTACGATGGAAGACCTGTATAAGGCTACACCCTGCGGGGTCGCAGTGGCCAAATATTGGGAGAAAATTATATAAATAATTATTTTTGAACCATTGACTCGACGAAGAAGAAGAAGATTGATTAAAATTAAAATAGAATTACTTACTAATATTAAAATGTGTGATAACCGTCGCCATGTTAGTTTCCATGGTAAAATAGAATTACCTACTTCCAGTGAATAAATTAAAGTTACCTGGAAGAAATCACTTTCAGTGATAAGGGCGCCACCGGTTGCTTCACATGTTTTATTGCTTTTGTTTTTGTCGTTATAATATGTTTTTTTATGTAATGTGGTTGTCTAATAAAGTGTTGTTGTTTGTTTGTTTGTTTTTAGCATCTATTTTTCTGTAATAGGTATGTGTGTATGAATTAATAAAGTCATATTAACCTAAAGGACGTTACATTGGCAGCGGACATGCCGCATAATTAACCAACAAAAATAATATATGCTATACCTACCTAAATTACCTACGCGTAATGGCATAGACTGATACAATAAAGTCAGAAAACATTAGTTGAACATATGAAAACAAAAACAAAAAAATATCGATCTACACAATTACATTCCCGTAACATCAGAAATATCAGAATTAAACATTTTCTACGCGCCACGTCTTAATCTAACTATTAATTTATGAATTATCAGTGGGCAGGGCACATAGGACGGACTGTTGACCGATGGTAATGAAAAGTTCTCGAGTGAAGACCACGTCATCAAGCGCAGCATAGGACGTCCGCATACAAGGTGAAATATGACCTTATTAAAACCGCAAGTCGATACAAACGGTTTTTATTGCAGACTAGCTGCCCCGGTGAACTTCATCTCACCATCTGTCAACTGTCAATGACAACTTTTACATGCAGGAACATTTTGTATGGGAAAATTAAATTCACGTTTTTACTATTTTACTCCCAACATTTTTCTATTTTCTTACCGTTTATACCTTCCCTTAGCTTCCACGGATATTTCAAGACCAAAATCAGCCAAATCGGTCCAGCCGTTCTCGAGTTTTAGCGAGACTAACAACCACGATTCATTTTTATCTAAATAGATATTTATATCGTAGGGGGAGACCTACGTGCAGCAGTGACATAAGATAGATATCCCACGGTTGAAACGACGAACGACGAAGGCCTGAGCACCAACTCACCTGATAGGAAGCGAAGTTGTCGTCAAAGATAATAATTAATTTTTGCAAAAAAACAGCATGACCGACTTCACCCGTGTACAAAATTCGCGAATATTTCGCACGGATCGATGTGGCATTTTTCACATTATTGTTGATTTATCAAAAATGGCTCAGCCGATTTCAATAAAATTTTAATGGGACCAATTCCGAAGTATACTTTTTCCAATAAAAAAAGAATTATTGAAATCGGACTACTATGAAAAAAAAAAATACGCGTCGAATTGAGTACCTCCTCCGTTTCGGTTCGTCGGTCAAAAACACGCAGACTTAGGAGATACCAATTCCCTCCGACTTTGAAAAGCTTCAGAACGTATCTACTTCTGATGGAAAATCAGCCTTATAGTCTATACATTTCTTAATGCTACCATAACACTTATGATAGATCTCCGAACTCCAAGAATAGCGAAGGAAACACTCGTATATTTTTTATTCTGCCAAACTGACGAAATCCGCGTGGGTAGAGGCTATCTATGGCCCATATATTTTAATACTAGTTGCATCCTACGATTCCACCGTTGCCCGTAGCGCTAATAGCGTAGTTTGACTAGGTGATCATAGAAGTTATGCAACTGCTGGCGCGGAAGTTTTCGGATGGGTGGCCGTAGATGATATTTACTTACAACTAAGCGCTATCTACGAACTTATTTTTTATCGGAAACCATTTTAACTTATTCCATCCATGTGTCTGTCTGTCCGTCCGTTCCGATGTCACAAAGCTTCTATATTTACTGATGATATTCTAGTTTATATCTCCATACTTATAATTCAAAAAGGGGTCACGTTTAAATCTGTAGTAGAGTATAGGCCGCGTCACACAAGTTGGCGGAAATGAAGTTTGCTACAAGCTTCGCAATATCCAATCCTGACTGTAGCTCACACTAAGCCGCGTGATTGAATATTGCGCAGCTTGTAGCTAACTTCATTTCCGCCAACTTGTGTGACGCGGCTTATAGTGGAAGATTCGCTAAAAGCGATCTCTTCTAGGCAACCTTCGGACGGACATGAACATAGAAAAAGACTACGGTGCGTTAAAGAAATCGAAGAATGATGATGCTTCCGCTGATTATGATAATTTAACGAGTAGGATGACTTGAATCGACTTGAGAGGTGTAAGTTATCTGCAACAGCCATAGTCAGAAGCCAGAAGGACATATTAGGCGATATGACGACACCAGAATGTTGGTGATCATCTTGCTCTGCCCACGACTTCTAAGTCATCGAACTCTACAACTGTTAAATTGAAATTGGCTAATTTCGTTGTCGCTGATTGGTTTTATTTTGTTGCTAATTTTGGTGAAAATGACTTTTACGACTTTTATCAATCAATGTTTAAACATATCTCATACTAAAGAAAATACTTTGGCATACTATTAGCTCAGTTCCAGGCACTAGAACTATTATTACCTTCATTTTTAGGCTTCCGTACCCAAAGGGTAAAAACGGGACCCTATTACTAAGACTCCGCTGTCCGTCTGTCTGTCACCAGGCTGTATCTTATGAACGGTGATAGAACGTTGATCACAGATGACGTATTTCTGTTGCCGCTATAACAACAAATACTAAAGCCAGAATAAAATAAATACTTACTAAAGGGAGCTCCCATACAACAAACCTGAATTTTTAACAGTTTTTCGCTCTATATTAATAACGGTGACAGGTAGATGCTTGAAATATTCATAGAATATCTAGTTAAATATTCACTTTAAAAATAAATAGTTAAATTATAATAAAATAAGTATTGAAGGGTCCTATACATCAAACGTGATTTTTTTGCTCGATATTAATAATGGCAACAGGAAGATGATTGACTTATAAGTGGTATATTCTTCGTTCGTATAGTTCTTTCAAAAAAATATTAATAAATTAAAATAAAATATATCAAGGGGGGCTTCCATACGGTGCGGAACCCTTCATGCGCGAGTCCGACCCGCACTTGGCCAATTTTTTATTATTAATTTGTTCTACTACTCTACGCTAACCTTGCTGTTGCTTGGTGCTTCATTTTTGAATGGATGTCACTTTCAAAATTTAATCCGAAAAAAAAGAGACCGAAAAGAAACAGATTTTTAATTAGTCTTACTAGTCTTATTTAAGAATATTTAATTATTTAACTTAGCATGATAAGTAAGTATTATTAAATACCCATTACATTAGATAATAATTATGCTATGCCCTACTAAACAGGGTTCACATGTACACCTCTGAATAGTATGTATTAGATTTAAGCTCTAATTTGTATTTTTCATGTGTATAATGTTTGCATAAATAAAGAAATAAAATATAGACATTTTTTTAAAGGCGTAAATAAGGGCGTGATAAGCAAAGGAATATTTCCGCGTCGCGCCCTTTATAAGAAGGGGAAGAACAACGTTACGTCATTTCCTTTGCTTTCGCAGGTACAATAACTTCGTGAGTTGTTCATTTCCTTTCGAAAATTGTTCATGCGGGACAAATTGACACTTTGAGGTGGAGGACCACCGACTTGTCCGCATAATGCTACTTATACTCGTTCTAACACAAAGACGAAACCAGAAACTAATTATTATGAAAAAATAAAAACTACCCCATCTCTATTGTACAGTCGCATTCTCTGAATTGTAACTTAGATAAAAAAGGGCACAGACGCTGGAGTCTGTGGATCATTATTTATTTTTATTTTTTTTAATAATCGGCCAAGTACTGTGGTTCCGTACTGTATGGGAGTCCCCCTTAAAAAAATATTTAATTTTAATTTTATTATTTATTATTGAAGTGAATATACAACTAAATATTCTGTGAAAATTTCAAGCATCTATCTGTAACCATTATTAATACAGAGCGAAAAAGAATCAGGTTTGTTATATGGGAGCCCCCCTTAATTATTAATTTTATTCTGTTTTTAGTATTTGTTGTTATAGCGGCAACAGAAATACATCATCTGTGAAAATTTCAGTTTTCTAGCTATAACGGTTCATGAGATACAGCCTGGAGACAGACAGACAGACGGATAGCGGAGTCTTAGTAATAGAGTACCATTTTTACCCTTTGGGTACGGAACCCTAAAAAAATCATAGTTGCCATCGTCTATTTCATTGAGATTTTACCAAACTGAAATATCCACTTCCTGGCCACCTCCGGGATAATTACGGCAGGTGCGCGGCCTCGGCGGCTTCCGCAGGGCCGGCTATTTGGAGCCCTACGCCGCAGAATACATAAATATAAAAATGTTTATAATGGGACAATCTTCAGTCTCCACGACGCTATGGTTTTTAACGCCTCGGTTCAAATGGGTCTCGCTGCCAACTTTGAGGTTTCACAGTGATACTTCTGCCCAACTTTTATAGAAGGCTGTATGACGTTGATGCCCCAGCAAAAAATTAACGCTGTAGTTCACAATGACTTGATTTGTACTTAAATGGGCTCTGTGTGTCGCTGTAATATATATCAATTGATCCTTAAACCTTTATTTGTTATTTACCCTATTACTAACTTAAGACACCGCTGTCTGTCTGTCTCCAGGCTGTATCTCATGAACCGTTATAGCTAGAAAGCTGACCTTTTCACAGATGATGTATTTCTGTTACTGCTATAAGAACAAATATTAAAAACAGAATAAAATTAATAATTAAGGGGGCTTCCATTCAACAAACCTAATTTTTTTAGCCGTTTGCGCTCTATATTAATAACGGTAACAGGTAGATACTTAAAATATTCACAGAATAAGTTGTATATTCCCTTTACTAGTAAATAATTAAATTGAAATAAAATAAATATTTAAGGGGGCTCCCATACAGTGCGGAACCCATAGTGCGCGAGACCGACTCGTACTTAGCAGTTTTTTTTTTTGTGTCGGGCTAATAATTCTTTTTGGCGGCTATGATGTTAGCTACAAGCTGCGGATAGCCCAATCCTTGTGCAGCTGTTATGTGAGCTTCAGTCAGTTTTGGGTTTGGTGCTTGTAGATAACTGACACAGCCACCAAGAAGTAAACTTCAAGAAAATAACTTCATAGCCTGGAGCACCGCCGTAGGGTTGCGAGTCTGTCCATTTTTTATTATAGGATTCATTTCGGAGAGTGTGCATCTGAGCTGCACGACCTTATCCTACCATCCCCTTTTTACTATAGGACAAGTAGGAAGACGCCACATTACCACTCCTACACTGTCGATCTTCCTTCGATACGTACAAAGCGGTTTGACTCAACATTTCTGATTCATACCGCAAGGGAATGGAACAGTCTTCCTGCTTTCCTGTTTCCTAAGAGATATAATCTGAAGTTTTCAAGGTCAGAGTGAATAGGTTTCTTCTAGGTCTGCGTGCTTCATCTTCGACCACAATGTCGCTTACCATCAGTCGAGATGGTGCTCAAAAGCGGACTTAATATCGTTAAAAAAAAAATTTTGGAGCAGTCTATACAAAAACATTCACTCCATGTGTTCATTGAAGACATTAAAGACCTTCCTGGCAGAGTATGTAGACTGTATTTGCCTTCGAAGCAGAGTCTTTACTTTAATTCAATAGTTTAAATACATAGTGAGTTTAAATTATGTTTAAATACATAATAATTTAAACATAATTTTAGACATAAATTCGATTTGATAATAATAAATAGAGCTGCCAGTAACTATGCACGCCTTGAACAGGCAAGTTTGTATTGAGCCATGATTAAATATTTATACCACTGATGTAACATGCAAACTGCAAACCAAATTATCCCAATAAACAGAAGCCTGGGTATGCCCATGCATGGGGCTAAGGGACCATAGTCAATATCAAAATTTTCATCCACAGACATATCATTGAAATTTATAAGCTGGATTAGCTATTTGCATCAGTAGGTGTTTAATATACATTTTGGGCATAGAACCTAGTGAATATACCTAGAAAATCAATCAATCCTTAAATCTATAACAATGGTATTAATATCCAATGACACAGACACTCCCAAATTCATCATCAAACAATTAATTGGGCCGCACAAAAGCTGCACATTTATAAACCTGTCAACCGGAGGCATTGAACTTCACGGCTGAATGACTACGGCAAACATCATCTGATGATATCATTGTGATAAATATTGGTAAGTAAATTTAAAGTTTATTGCTTTATTACGAACTGACTTCCAAAACGGAGGATTAGGTTTTTTTTTTTTTTTAATATTTTGGGGACATCTTACACACTGCCTCTGACCCCAAACTAAGCATAGCTTGTGATATGGCTGCCAGAGACTAATATACTACATATATGTACTTATTTTAAATACATACTTATATAAATAGTAACTAAATAACACACACACAAACACTGACACAGAGCAAACACTTATGTGCATCACATAAATATTTGCCCTGGGCGGGGATCGAACCCACACCTCTCTGACCCAGAAGTTAGGATCACTAACCACTGAGCCACCGAAGCAGTCAGGTGGAATCATACAACTTTGCGGTTTTGATGTTAGGGGCCGTTCAAGTATTACGTAAGCACTATAGGGGGGTGGGGGGTATATCCTTTGCTTATTTTCGATGACATCGGGGGTGGGGGGATCTAGACGGTGATTACGTCAGCAATAGTTATTTTTTTATGCATATGTTTGTTAAAGTCCACTATCCTAAATATATTTTCTTATTATTAGAATTAAATCTGCTGCTCATGAATCAATAAAAAAAGAAAAATGCAAGGTACCAATGTTTACGTAAGAATGGGAGGGGGGGTAAGAGCTTTGCTTACTTTTGCTGACAAGGGGGTAGCGGGGGGGGTAAGTAATTGTAATAAATCTGCTTACGTAATACTTGAACGGCCCCTTAGCCACAAGCTGCGGATAACCCCATACTCGCATAGCTGTTAAGTGAGCTTCAGTCAGAAATGGGCCATCCAGCTTGTAACTAGCATCATAGCCACCAAGTTGTATGATTCGGCTGGTAGGTTTTATTATTTATTTATTTGTTTATGATATAGATGATGTATATAGATGAGTAGTGTATACTGATGTGCCTATAAGTCGAAAATAATTAGTACTTTATATGTCAAAGAAATGTATCCCTTCCTTATCCAAAGGTCCAGTCTATTCTAGTCTATTTATAGTTCTTGCTGTGATTACATCCTCTGGCAATATTTGAAATATTTTTATTATTTCATTTTTATTTTTCTATTTCAAATATTTTTCAGTTATTGTAAATTACAACAATGTATCGAGCAAGTTTTAAAGAAAAAAAATATAATTATATAGTTGCAAGTATGTACTTTGACTTACTTAAATGACTTTTTTATAATTGCTTAATGAATGATTCAGCAAACAGCAAATGTAATGCCACCTTTACAAATTAGAATTACACAAATATTTATTTATCTACCAATAGAATCTGGTCCTAAAAAAATATTGGCAAAATACCTAAAGATCATCTGATGATATCATTATGATAAACATTGGTGAGAAAATTAAAACTTTATGGCTCAATATTTTGATAGTGAATGATTTTTTTGAGTATTGCTGAAATTGCTTATGATGGATTCGGCAAAATGATAATGATGTAAACGACACAAAACACTACAGACTACAGAATACACACTAGTAGTTCTATGAATAATAAAAAGTCATTGATGAAAAATTTTATATAAATATTTGAATCCTGTGTAACGTCGAGACTCACTGAAAAATCCGACCTATTGAGGAAAATCAACATCCTGACAGACGAAATCCAAATCGTCAAGTTACCGAAGTAGATATCTTCCCTTTGTCAATAAAATTATATCTGTGCTGCTAACACTGCTGTAGTTTTTGTAGCCTCTATTAAATCAAGCAACATACAATGACAGATGTCTTTTTTTTAAAATCAAATTCCAGTCAGTCCATTCCCTGCACATCTTAACTAATATATCCGAAGGTGTTTTTATTGGTTTGTTCCTCTTTCACGCAGCAACAAAGCAATGGGTCGACTTGATTTTTGGCATGGACAAGGTAGTTTGAAAGATGGAAAGTGACATCAATTGATCTCAAAAAAATAAAATACCACGCAGGCGAAGCTGCAGGCAAAAGTTAGTATTAAATAATGAAGGTGTAGCTGAATAACATGAAAATTCGCAGATCAATGAGGCTTCGAGGGGGCTTTTATTGTCAGCATTTTGTTGCGGGCCTTCCTCTCCTTTACGGGTACAGTCGGTAAATTAAGTAACTACTGATTGAAATTTAAGCACTGCCATTCCATATCAAGACCAAAAAAATCTTATAAGAATTTCACCTCTTATCAAGGAGTAGATATCATGTGTACAGTTTTTTTTTTAAATCACAAGCAAGAATGGTCTTGCCTACACATTTCAGATCCTTCTTAGGTTTATTTAAAACTTATTTCCACCTGTATCTGTTTCTATAACCAGATACAGGTGCTCCATTGGCGACAAATAAATTCTAACAAATGAAGCAAATACCTATTCAATAAGAACATGGCTCTATGTTTGTAACTACTTAATACATGTAACGATTTATTTAAGAAATACCGCATTAATTATCTCCTCGAAGTTTCTGAATCATGCCTCTTTGTCCAAGGTTATAAGCATAGTTAGTAGGTCTCTCTCCTAACAAATGGTCGGTCTTAAATTCCTTGAAAACTTTATCGGAGATGACATAATACGCTGATAATGTCGATGTAATCGTCAGCAGTAAACAATATCGCAGATTTAACACCTACACGAGAGAATTTAGGCCGAACATGAAATCTATTAATAATTTCGTACTGTGAGAATCCTGAAACGTACCTGTTGCGCGACCGGCTCCAATATACTTTCGATTATCTTCGTATGAAACACCGGCATTGTGATTGTCCTTGAGAACACTTAATTACATGTATAAACACAAGAGTTTTAAAATAATTCACACAAAATTCACAAAAAAAGAAACACAACCAAACAACACAACGGATTGAAAAATACTGAACCGACCGAACGAAACGAACGAATAAATCTCTCAATGTCAAAATGACACGAATGAACACATTAATGCTGCCACTATACACTATTGAAAAACTTCTTTTTACTAATAATTATTGTGAAAATTGCTACTTATATTGAATTACAAGTGAAATACGCTCTAAGCGTATTGCGTGACAAACTAAATAAGTTAATAGAGATTTGACAAAAGACCTCAAACGTGCAGACAATACATGAAGAAACGGAATTACGTGACATATTTTATTGTAAAAAATAACTGAAATATCGTCTGTCAAACCTACTATGGTAAGACTAGAATGAATGAAAGGTGTTGAAAATAAAAAATAAAGAATGAACGTAAGACGAATAGTGCTGTCCCATTGCTGTCCCAAGGAAGTTACATATTTCTCGTATGGAACTTCCTTGTGCTGTCCACTGTCCAGTGTCCCACAACAGGCCCCACAGCCCAGCCCACAGTCACACAGGTGAGCCGTTCGTTCGCGTGTGGCTTCATACATATTGGCTAGTTCTTCCTCGTTTCCGCCAGGGGCGCTGTACAAAAATGTATAGAGCCATACGGAAACAGCTGTA
Organism: Hypomecis atomaria; assembly: GCA_964007245.1. Classification (NCBI taxonomy): domain Eukaryota; kingdom Metazoa; phylum Arthropoda; class Insecta; order Lepidoptera; family Geometridae; genus Hypomecis; species Hypomecis atomaria. Next base: position 1,877,563 of record OZ023305.1, read on the forward strand.
GTTTCAATTTACGTGTAAACCCCTCTGAACATAATAAGATTTAGTCCAAACAGACCGGACACACTAATTTTAACGAATAGGCCATGCGATTGAGGCGACGAGTCTGAGGAACTTCTTTCGTGAAACGCACTCAACTAGGGTGCGCGCAAGATAACTTCGAGTGGTGGCGCCACGTACGTAATGTTGCTATCATTTTAAATTCCCTGTCAGCACTGAATTGGCTCCTAATTTTGGCCGTACGCAGAGACCTTGCGCGTACTCTAGTGCAAGCTGTTTATCAGGACATATTTGAAAATAAAAAATCAAACACCGATATCAATTTTACTAATTATATTTTATAATTCTCATCGATGTAACGTTGTACGATAAATAAGGAAGATAATTATTTACAAACTACAAACTATTGAAACCTAGTTAGGTACCTAAGTAAGATGCCTTGAAATTAAGCTACGTAATTAATTTATCTTTGTGCGAAATTATAATCAAATTGTTACATGTAAATAATTAAATTAAAATAAAATACATATTTAAGGGGGGCTCCCATACAAGGAACGTGATTATTTTGCTCGATATTAACAAAGGCAACAGGAAAATACTTGAAATACCTTACAGAACATAATCCCTTCAATAATACATAATTGAAAAGTAAAATAAATAAATTTCAATAAAATATACTCGTTTTATGGCTTGGTACGGAACGGAGCCATACGGAAACATCTGTAGTTTTAAATTAAGTATATGTAAACCTGCGGGCTTAGCATAAGGACCATAAAATTATACTATCGACGTGTCAGAACGTGACAGAGTTATGATGAAGCATATATCTGTCACCTTTGCACACGACGATAAACTCGTGTCGTGGTCTTGTATGCTAAGCACACTGGACTAATCCCTTCGACAAAACCTAGCGAAACGCGTTAAGTATTTTTTTATTTCAGATAATTTCTTTTGGAGAAATGTTTTTAAAATATAAAATGACGTTGAAATAAATTATTAACCGAATTTGGTATGTTATTTGAAAGTAAAAAAAAACTCACGCGAATTTCTTAAGCAAAATTTAACTTAAAGCTCATTACGCGCTCGTTTTCATACAGAATCACCTTGCTAAATGGAGTACCTATTCGAACATAATTATTATACCATTAGACAAAAGAGATCTGAAACTGGTAACCTATCCGCGTATAAGATGTTCATAAATATTCAACAATATCACATTTGATAGATATATTAGGGCAGCTGACTCCGTAGGTGAGGTTAAGGCTGTGAGGTTGGCTTTTGTGTCGTTCCGTCAGAAGCTTGTGGAAGATGGGCAGGATGGCGCACTCGAACAGTTCGGACTCCGAGCTGGCTGTGTACATTTTACGTTGTTCTAGAGCCTCTGGGCGTTTAGACTCGCTTCGGCTGTATGTAGCTGACTTGCGTTCTTCGCGCTTTCCTGGGGACCCTGGAAACGAAAATAGAATAAAAGAAGGATTTGTTATGCGCACGTCAAAACACTCAAGAGCAAAGCGGCGTAATATATTATAAGACCACAGGACAACAAACCTAGACGCAATCTGCTTGGCAATCCAATACCTCAGGATTTACCTATATACAAATGAACATCTACTTTATCATCAATCCATCAGCCATAGGACGTCCACTGCTGAACATAGGCCTCCCCTATGGATCTCCAATAAAGTCGGTTGGAAGCGACTTACATCCAGCGCGATCCGGCGGTCTGGCCGGGGGTCATCCGTCCACCTTGTGGGTGGACATCCTACGCTGCGCTAACCAGTACGTGGTCTCCAGTCGAGAACTTTTCGACCTCATTGGTTATTAGTACTCGACGCTATGTGCCCCGCCCACTGTCATTTCAGCTTGCCAATCCACTGGGCTATGTCGGTAACTTTGGTTCTTCTACGGATCTCATTTGTGATTCGATCTCGCAGAGAGACTCCGAGCTTAGCCCCCTCCATAGCTCGTTATGCTACTTGGAGCTTATTAAGAAGGTTCATAGCTAGAGATCACGTTTCAGTTTTTGAAAACTTACCCATTTTATGCCTAGACGCTACATTAGGACTGCTCTTGTAATGTTCAGGTCTTGGCGCATGGGAGGCTTGCGTCAGTCGAGGGGAATCCCCGACTCCTTTGGCTCGTTTCAACGGTTCTGCTTCCTGCCGCAGTCTCTTGGCTGGAGACTCCTGGTTCTTGGCCACTCGGATGGTGTCAGGATCTGGCTTGTATGTCTCCACTTCCTGAGGCGTTTCGGGGAGAGGTTTCCGAGGAATGTCGTCGTGTCGACGCTGGGAGTCTGCTTTTTCAGCCTTTTCTTCTTGATATGACCTCACCTAGAATTACCCATTTGAAGTTAAAGTTTAGACATGTGGTAAATGAATAAGTGTAGATAGTAAGTGAGTTCGTATAGGACGGGTGGCTAGCCCTGGTGTCAGAGTTTTTAGGCCGCCTGAAGGCCTCTGACTTGGCTAAATGGTTAAACAATCGGGACCTACAATTTAACGTGTGATCCGAGCCACGGTAGTGCTCAGTTGGAAAATGTCACCCGCAGTCACCCATCCAAATACTGACCGTGCGGATCGTTGCTTAATTTCGGTGATCGCTGACAAACACCTAATCAAACTACGCTACGAGCGCTACATTAGTAAAAAAGAAATAAAGAAAGATTTAAAAGGGTTTTATATAACATACCCCTGCAGCAGACTGCCTTCTTTTTGCTTGAGATTGCTGTGGCGGTGTGCTTACTGGCTGTGGAAATTCTGAACCTCGACGCTGAAAGATCAATGTTTTAATAAATATTGTCTCTCTGCTACCAAGAAATACAGTAATGTTCTATGATTTTCTACATGTGAAATGTTTTTTCATACCTTAGCTATTCTATCAGTCATCCTAAGCGTCTCAGCCTCTCGGTACCCTTCAGGAGTACCTCCTCTGGTGACTCCAGCTGAAACATATTTTAAAATTTGTATATCAAGTAGGTAGCCCTATCTTCAAAACATCCGATTTATAAAACTGTTAATATTCAGTAAGCCCGATTACAGAGGCGCCAGCGTAAATTTAATAGCAACGTAAAAAGCGTTCTCTCTATCGAATGCCTAAAGCGAAAAAGAAACAGAACTATGCTATTTAGCTAATATAATTACAATGGCGCCTCTGTCATCGGGCTTAGTATCCATTTACTAACCATAGTTGATAGAGGCGTTGGATGCTCTCCTCTCCATACTTCTGGTGTCAGATTCCCTGAAAAAAGAAATGATCCTTGATATAGTGACGGAAGATGTGTTCTTATTCTTATTCGATGTGGGGGCGATAAGTCCTGCACTGAAGTCCCGCATGGGGTGTTTTGTGCATTTCCCCCTCCAGCGTCTACCCGAGCCAGCCCAGCTCCTTAAAGTAACGGAGCGTGGCTCTGGGCCGCTGGCATAACTGCTCCAGTAGCTTAGATGGCGAATAAGATGATGGCGATGTGGATGACAAAGCTAATGATAATGCCAATGCATTGCAATGGAAGATGTGTTATAGGCCGAAGCAAAGTTCTTGGCGGATGTGAAGTTAGCAACAAGCTGCGCGAAACCCAATTCTGACTGAAGTTCACTTAACAACTTCCTGAGCGAGGATTGGCTTTCGCTCAGCTTGGTCTTCACAGCCAGCCGATAAGGAGGTCTACTGAGCCTACACAGGGTTATCCAGAACCGGTGTACTAAGCCGAAAGGAGGTGATTCGACTGCCTCGGTGGCTCAATGGTTAGTGACCCTGACTTCTGGGTCAAAGAAGCGTGGGTTCGATCCCCACCCAGGGCAAACATTTGTGTGATGAACATAGGTGTTTGCTCTGTGTCTGGGTGTTATTTAGGTACTATCTATATAAGTATGTATTTAAAATATGTATATGTAGTATATCAGTCTCTGGCAGCCATATCACAAAATATGCTTAGTTTAGGGTCAGAGACCGTGCGTAAGATGTCCCCTAATATTTATTTGTTATTATTTAGACCATCTTTATTAGCAATTATTATCTAGGGCAACCAAGAATTCAAGAAAAAAATCAGCCGTTTAATTTGGTCGATTCCGAGTTGCAGTTTTGTATGGAACAGCGAAATTTTTTTCTCGAATTTTGGTATTTAGTATAATTTTTTATTGCATCATGTAAAAAAAAGCAATCTTAATGGCTAGGTACATACGCTGTTAGGGCGTTGTAAACATATGTAGTATGTAAGAACTTAATATATCTAAGAAAATTTATCCTTAAATTAAACTTAAAAAATACCACACAACATACGTTAACATAACATGCTTTAAATATAACTGAGTTATACTTATATGTAATCAAGTGTATTGTCCAATGTCCATATCAATATTAGGTTTTATTCATTTTGTTTTTGTCGTCAAAGTAGTCTTCTAAACTGTAATAACATTTGTGGAGCAGGAATTGTTTGAGTTTATTATAAAATGTTTATTCACCGGTTTAAATCACCCGCTTGCAGCTTAGTACTGGCAAAGAATATATAATAATACTACGTAGTACTGGGAAAGCAGATAACCTTCGAACAAATATCTATAGAGTCACCATCTGGCAAAAAAAGCCCGAGCCAACACCCTGCCCAAGCTACGTAGTGGTAGCAAGTCGACTACAACGCCGCGCGATGCTAAAGTGCTCTGTTACGAGTACAAGCATCCCCTCTGCTGCTCAAGTGTATAAAACAATATGGCGGCAACTGCTCACGGCGCCGGCGCGTCGCGGGCACTTGAGTTCTCGACTTACATTATTCTGCCCTGCAGTCCTTAAAACGCAGTATCTGACTTTTTTACGTTTTTGAGTTAAATATTGATCCGTAATGGGCACGTCATAAGGAATCGAATGATGTAATCGGTTTTTGATTATCGCAACTACAAGATAGTAAAAAACAACTACCTCAACGCAGTAACTAGGAATGTTGTATGCAAACTGTAACGATAAACTATCTAAAATACAGTAAGAGCAATTACTGTATTTTAATAGCTTTGTTTTCCCAGATAAAATGCAGTAAATGTCGTCACTGCTACAAAAAAACGGTTAACATAACCTTAAAAATATGGTGAACACATAAACTAAAATGCAGTAAATAGATAATGTACTGAAAATATGAATACTGCAAAGTTTATTTTTATTACTTTTCAAAATGATTACAGACTAGTCTGCAGTAAGTTACTAAGACGCGGTGTTTAAGATAGCATCACCTATTTTTTCCATACGGTCAAAACAAAGTAAAATGCAGTAAATTTAATTGAACTGTCTTTTATTTATATCATAGGTTACTTTTTGTTGTCAATGTTACTAATTAAATTGCAGTATTTTGGTTATTTACTGCAGTATAATCGATAATATCTATCACTTCAATAATTACATTTTACAGCCTAAATTGCAGTATAAGTCGTAATTACTGCAATTTAATTGGTAATTCAAATCAATTTATTGTATTCCACTGTTTTCGTGGAATTTCCTACTGCATTTTAGCTAGTATTTGTCGCTCAATCAGTCGCGTGCCGAACGCCGCGCCGTGGAAGGAGGACGTCGACAGCGCGTGGCTACTTGTTTTGTGTGGTAATTTCGATGTTTTTAAGGTTTCTAAATAAATTATGATAACACATTTACATTTATCCAAATCTATCACCTATTTCTAAGACCTAATTTTTACATAATAATTGTTACATTGACATGAATGTACAATGATAGATCACGTAATTCTATTTTATGGAATATTGGTTACAAGTATAATCCTACCGCTCAACTCAGTATTGAGACAGGACTTAACTCAGGACTGAAACAGATGTGGGCGGCGGGTCCCTACAGTCCATCATCATCATGCGGGTTCTTCCCCCCCGTGTTTGGCGAGGGTTAGGATGCCAACTCGAGCTTGCGCTCTCTTCGGCGGCTGGACGCTTCAGCTATCGAGCTGAGGGGCAATGTTGGGAGGATGCGAGTACCCTTTTCCGTCCGCGAGGACGGGTGGCTTTTCTCAGCACCCTCGCTAGCCACTTGTATGGCCATCGCTGGCCACATCTTGGCTTGGTTGTACTGGGGTGGCCATTCTTTGGTTTGGTGGTACTCTCTTCTTAGTTTAGGCCTCATCTCTATTTTGGATGCCGCTTGGTCCCTCAGAGTCCTGCTCCGTGTCCGAGCCAGCCAAGAGGAGATCTTTAGGGAGGGCACGCCATGTACGTTCGGCAGGGAGGCGTGCGTGAAGCGGCGCAATGTTGTTCAGGTGGGGTTATGGCCCATTGTCCGCGCGGTCAAACATGCCACGCGACAGACGAGCCACGGACTCCCTCACGGTTTCGATTCGCACGTCCCGGGCGATAACGTCATTGCGAAAGTTCCGGCCGGCTCCCGAGATCATCCTCAGAGCGACGTTTTGCACCACTTGCATCATTTTCTTCTGGCTGGCTGAGCAGAGCGCGTACCAAGTGGGCGTTGCGTAAGTTAACCAGGAACGAATGTAGGTCTTGTAAATCCCTACTTTGGTCTTCAGTGGCAGCTTAGAGCTCAGCACGGGTCGCAGCAAGACTCGAACAGCCTTCGCCTGGTGAACGGCGTGCAAGGTCTGCGAGCTCATGCGAAGGGCCCGGTCGATGTAGACACCCAGGTACTTGCAGGTGCTTTCCCACGCAATGTCTTGTCCTCTAAGCTGCAGTGGCTTCATCAATGGTGGTAGACTTGGTGATCTCCCGGTCAGCAGCGCTGCCGTCTTTCCCACGTTGATGGCAATCCGTCATTTATCGAGCCATTCTGGCAGGATGTCTAGGACTAGTGGATCCTGCCAGCGGCTATTCTCTTGTTCCTGGACGACGCAATGTTAGCGCTATCGTCCGCGAAGAGGGCGAGGACGACTCCCCGTTCTCCTGGTCTGAGGTCTTCCAGGATCGGTATGTCGTCCGTGTAAATGGCATAATAGAATGGTGATGTGCAACTCCCCTGAGGAACTCCCGCAGCCATTCTTCTGTGTCCGGAGCTGACGTTCTCGACGGACACGTAGAACTTGCGGCCTTCAAGGGATGACGCCGCGACTCGAACTAGCGCGGGCAGCGGCGCCGTGGTGCGTCCGTACTACGTCCGTAGTTAAAACATACGGAAGGAGAGCATTTGTTTTGTTATATATACTTAGAAGAATACCTATGATTATTGTTCCTAGATAGTTATTTAAGTGTTTAAGTATGTCTGAGCAGTTCTTTTGAAAGATCTCATTAGTTTTTATTGCATATTTCAGTTTTCTCGTAAGTATTATTGGCAGGGCCAGATTTAGGGGAGGGTAACCGGGGCTTCAGCCCTGGGCCTCCACAAAAGAGGAGTCCCTACAAACAGAGACTTCGGGAAAAACCTTTCAATATCCGACTTATCTGACTAGTAAACAACTCTCCCTTCGATATTTTTTTCACTGTTTTACTTTTACCTAAAGTACTTTATACAAACATGATTGTATTGTTCTTAAATATAAACAGAAATCATAGATCTATATTTGTTCACTCCAATCAGGCAATCGATAAAATATCAAATGTCAAATGACCCTAATAAGTATTTGCAATTTACTACCCATCTTCAGGAAGTATTAACTCCCTAGACCGATAAATATTATTTATTTCATTTGGAAAATAATTTTGAGCCAGGTTGCCTCCACTCTTTTGTTGCCCCGAGGCCTCTAGACCTCTAAATCCAGCCCTGATTATTGGCAGTGTTAATCATAAATGTTATAAGTGATTTAAGGTTTAATTACTACATCTAAACTGTGAGTGTGACTAACCCAAATTGCTATGATATCACAAAAGTCTGAGCCAGAATAGTCTAAATAATAATAAAAAGTGATTGTGTTGATTTTTGTTGATGTTGAAGTGCAGTGTTGATTTCTTACTATATCTTTAGTAAAAAATATTTTGAACGAAATACTCTTTCTTACTCCATAAAATAAGTAGCTTACGTAATTTAGTCAATAATTATTTACATACTGCACCTACATTTTATTCAAGAGACACATTAAAATGCAGTAAAATAAATCTGATACTGCATTTTAAACGGCAAAGTAGTACATGTCCCGCATAATTTTGCAGCACTAACTCAAATTACTGCATTTTAATCTGATTATGCGAACTTTTTCACAAAATTTTATGTGTAGTAACTGCTCTTTTTTGGGATCTTTTTTTTCAAAATCGTTTTTATATATCATATAATAATCTAAGTGCGTATTTTCTTTCCTGAAGTCTTTCTTCGAATTCAGATGCGCCCAATGGCATTCAAAACATACGTCATAAAACCTTGTAACATAGAAAAAAAAACAAATCAAAAAGTTTTTCGCGTTTTTCTCGAAACCGCGTTTTTGCTCATACTGCATTTTAAAGGCTGCACGGCAGTATTACTGATTTCTCAGAAACTATTGAGAGTCTATGCATGTTACTTATATCGTTGGGTACCTCTTGAAACAAGCTAGCTTATTGTTGAATAATCTAAACATTTGCGGCTTTGTGAGTCTGAGACTGTTCAGCTAAAGTTGGAAGTTTCGACTTCATATTAAAAAATTAAGATATAATAAATAAAACAATTTCATAAAGAAATGTTTATATATTTTGTTGTTAAAAAACCTTATTCTACATTATAAAATTATAAAAAGCTAAGTCCCGATATGTTTTTTTACAGGAAAACCATAAAAACTTTTTGCCTATTACCGTGCGCTATTTATTGAGCAACTTTAAAAAAAAATAAAGTATGGCGCCAAGTCCTTAAGAATGTTTTGTTTCATTAATTGATTTGTCGGCTACAGTCCATTTTCAACCTTATCTTGCTGAGAATAGAGTAGAATTGTCAGGATAATGAAATATATGACCATTTCAGTTCGAACATAATATGTCGGAACAGCAGGTATCGACTTTAAAAAAAAAACATAAAATGTGAACAGAGCAGCAGAAGGGGTGAGTGTAGGTGACATAACGTCGAGATTCGAGAAAACGCGTCACTGTGAATTATTTATTGTAAATATCTTAGTCGGTATGTATGACGGCGCTCGGACATTTTTTTACTACTTTCACTTAGGAACTGTGGCTCTGTAGATATTTGTTCGAAGCAGATAACCCTATATTTTACGATTAAGTATCCCTCCTACCTATGATGATGAGGAGATGACTGCTGTCTACTTTTCTCTGACACGCTTCTCTGCATTGGCGAATGTAGATGCGGCGTGGCTGAAAATACCAGATGGATTAGTACCTACAAGTTTTCACTACACGTAAATTAAAACTACAGTAGTTTCAGAATGGCTCCATACATTTTTGAACAGCGCCCCTGGCGGAAACGAAGAAGAACTAACAAAAACGTATGGAGTCACACGCAAACGCGCAAGTTTAAGCAAACTATGCAAAACCTGTCATAAAGGCTCTGGGTGTGTATTTGTGTAAATGGTAATTGTCTTGTTCCTCTGTTCCATATCTTTTTCTAATCTGAGTAAAAAATTATGTATTGATACGAAAGTTTATTTATGTAGGTCATTGTAGGTATTTACATTTATTCAGAAGTGATTTATTTATTTAATACATCCTTACTACTGAAATATGAAAAAAAAAAATATAGGAATAAGAAAAAAACGGCCACCCTAATTAAATAATCACCCAAATAACTGTTGACTTTATCAGAAACTGATAGAAAAGTTCTTACTGGCTGGCGGCGACTTCTGACAGGTGTACTGGAAGGTGTTTGTATCCCAGAGGTCGCTTTGTACAACTATGAAGTTCTCCTTCTTTCTTTTTTCTGAATCCCTTCTTTGGCCTAGAAAAGTAGAAAATATTTTTTACATCCTGGCCAAATTAAATAATTTGGCGGGTGTGATATTAGCTACAAGCTGAGGAAAAAACTAATCCCCACGCAGATGTTAAGTGAGCTTTAGTTAGGATTTTTTTATTGGGCAAGTGCTTTTATTAACTACCACTAAATACAAGATCTACATGATCTAAAACTACATAAACTACTATTGGACCACCCATAGACACTTGAAGGTCTAAAGACAATCAAAATTCTCAAGCCCACTGCCAGTTGGCCGCGTGCCCAGCATGCTGGCAGCATTGCCACGCTGAATGGCAATGCTTATGCGTTGAGCCAAATAAACATCAGCATATTAGTCACACGCCGCGTCCACCAGATTGGATGCTGACATAGTGACATCGCGTTAGGATTGGGTAATCCGCAAGTTATAGCTAACATCACATCCGCTAAGTTGTTTGTTTCGGCATGTATATAAGAAAGCTTGTTTAGGTCATATAGTTGTTTCAAAGTTAAGGGTTTGACCTTTCTCCTTTCAGAATCTTCTTCTTTTCTTTTTATGACGATGCTATTGCAGATACCTACTATATTGTTTTTTATTTTTTTAGATTATTTTAAGTTAGTGTTCTAATTTGTAGTAAGTAAATTATTTTATGTAAGTTAAAATTGTTATTAGTAATTTGGTGAATAAAGTACGTAAATTTGCACCTACCTATTATAATTATAGTATGTTATCGAAACCCTTTGTAAAAAAGATGATTCTAAGCGCATTTCTATATGTCTAAAGAATAAAGCAAATTTTGATTTTGATTTTGAGGACATTTGTGATCAAACTCACATGATTTTCGTCTTTCTGTGGATGAGTAGTTATCGGCATCGATGTCCAATATGTCTTCTAGCTCTTGTTTCTGCTTCACTGGCATTGGTACTGGTATTGGATCGCGTTCTTGACCTAAAAGAAATAAATTTCGTTGTTGAATAATCAATAACTTACAGAACCCTTGGTCCAGGTTTTGCGTAATTTACTTAAATATCAATATCTTTATTTATCAAAGCTTAGCCTAATTACATAAGTACTTAAAACAAAGCACTATAAACAATCTAGGTAGGTACTTATATTAAAACTTCACTATACCTACCCTCATAATACAATTGAAATATAAATACAATTAACCCACTGCAAATTATATACGGCAATGCGCTTTACAAAAAAAAAAATGATATGCTCAAACATTTTATCTTGGATTCAGTATCTCATAACATTTTTAGAAAGCGAAACATTTTAAAGTTTCGGGTTGTGCCCAACCCGAAACATAAATTAAAACAGTTACATTTCAATGGGTTTAAGGTTCAAAAGAGGTAAAAATGGGTACGAGCTTAGATTATGACCTTGACTTTAGTTTCAATTATTGTGTGAAGTAATACGAGTATGTGCTATAAAAATTATTTTGATTACGGCCCGTAGAATCAGTAGAAAAAAAAAAGTTAAACGTATTTAAACATAAACATTTCTTCAGAAGTGTGTGTATATTCAGTACAAAAAACAATAGGATATTTTTTTATGAAATAGGTGAATAAGCATTTTACAGCACTTACTCAGTCACAATAACTTGATGCTAATTCTGTTCCGCGGTACAAAGTCTGGACTCACATCGAATGTCTTCTAATTATTATATTATTCACGAAGTAATTAGGCCGTAATTTGAAAGTAACGGCCGTAATTTGAAAGTCGCGTGTGGCTCCATGCATTTTGGTTAGTTGTTCCTTGTTTCCGCCAGGGGCGCTGTACAAAAATGTATAGAGCCATACGGAAACAGCTGTAGTTTCAATTTATGTGTAAACCTGGACTAACCCCTCTAAACCGCTCAAAAAGTTTTGGGGTTGGTAAGTAAAACATAACACAAGACATTCGTCTTGTCAATTTCAGAACCACTTAGTCCAGGTTTACTCGTAAATTGAAACTACAGCTGTTTCCGTATGGCCGTATGACATTTTCGTACAGCGCTCCTGGCGGAAACGAGGAAGAACTAACCAAAATGTATCGAGCCATGCGCGAACGCGAAAGTTTAAAGTAAACTATTTGATGGATGCAAGCCGCTTCCAACCAGGATTTTTAAAAATCCAAAGGGGAGGTCCATGTACAGCAGTGGACGTCCTACTGCTGATAATAATGATGATGATATATTTTTTTATATTTTATGTTTTGATGTTTGTAAAGTTCTCAAATGGAAACCACGTACCTACCGGCAAGCGCAGCGTAGGACGTCCACCGACTCCATGAACCATTGATAAAAGCCGATGGATGCAAGCTGTATCCAATCGGGATTTTTGAAAATCCATAGGGGAGGCCCATGTTCAGCAGTGGCATCCTACTGCTAATATATCATACCTCCACCAAGTCGGTCAACGTCCACCGTACAATGTGCCCTGCCTAATCGTAATCCTAGATAGGGGAGAAGAGGCAGGTTGGTTTTAAAATAATATTCATGAATTTTACTGGTTTTCCAAAAAGTACTATAAATCTACCACACTACATTTAATTTCTAAATTTAATTTTATGGATACTGTCTTTGGCCCTCGATTATTGACAAAAACAAAAAAGCTTGTACAACGTGTACAGAATGCTTGTGCTCGTTTTTGCTTTCAAATCCCGTTAAGGTCACATGTGACCCCATTTTTAAATAAACATTCAATGTTAAAAATGATGCATCGGCGTAAATTACACTTAGCGTGTGTTATGTTTGGCGTCATCAAACTCAAAACCCCGAGTTATCTGTACGAGAAGTTGTCATGGAAATCGAACCGTAACACAGCCCGCAAATGTACAACGCAGCTAATGACGCAACGGCACAGCTCTGCCGCTTTTAGAGGCAGTTTTCGCTATGCTGCGTCGAAGTGCTGGAACAATATTCCCCCACCTATTAGGAACCTGCAGAGTATACATAGTTTTCGACTAAAACTAAAGAAATTTATCCTTGAACATCAGAAGGGCCAAGAATCACTTATAACCGACACTAGTGCCATTTGATCCATATACTCGTATGTAACATAATTTAATGTGATAATTTTGTAAAATATCTTTTCCTTGTTTTTACTTATTTACTATATTAATCATAATACAATATTTTAACTGCCTCCGCTCTAAATACCATGTTAAGTTTCTTTTTAAATTATGCATGTAACTGACTGTGACACGTGTGTGACGTCACCTGACGGCGCCATCGGAAGATCAGCGCCGGTTGTCCGCAGCCGGCAATATGCTGAGATGGAGCCGACTTGTCGCAGAAATAAAATAATGTTTTGTTAGTACATTAGTGTAGTGTTAAGTTCTTATTTCTTTTATAGTGTGTAAACATTTTTTTATTTTTGTAACATAAATAAATTTCTGATTCTGATTCTGATACCAAATTTACATCGAAAATCTACTATGATAGTAGTCAATCTACCTACTTCACTCTGGCAAGAAAACATCGCGGCGAAGCTTCGGGCGAATGTGTAGCCGGACCGGACAAACTTAACATTGCTTACAATTCACAATTGATCGCATCTTTTAATAAAAGACTTTTATACCCCCTCCATAGTAGCGTTAAACGTTTAACGCAACCTTGTTGAAAGTCGCATTAGAAGTTTTACTTCAAAAAATAAATAGATAAGTATACTTATTCATAAACGATTCATAATTTATTTATTAATAACCTGACAAAGCCTTTATACAGCTGCCCATTTACAGGCGCAAAAATTGTTAAATAAAAATTGTTTTATTGTAATTGTTGTTGTTGTTGCTAGACTGTCGTATCCCACAGCTGGGCAAAGGCCTCCCCCGATCTTTCCAGATTTGACGGTTTTGTGCCATAGTGTTACCAGTTCTTGTCAAAGGTGTCAAGGTCGTCGCGCCATCTGATAAATTGTAATATTATTTAACTAGCGACCCACCCCGGCTTCGCACAGGTTTATCTCTATACCTATAAAAACCAAAGTCCTGACTGATTGACAGACAACGCAGAGCCTAAACCACTGGTCGCAGACCCTTGAAATTTGGAAGGTGTATTTATCTTGATGCGTACTAAGGGTGTACTAAAAAGGTTTTTTTAAAATTCAACCCCTAAGGGGGTAAAAAGGGGTGAAAACTTTTGTATGAAAGTCCTTTGTTTTTAAGTTACGGTTCTGAAAAATTGTATTTAAATAGTTCTAAAAATCTTATTTTAACGCAAAAACTTGACTGAAAGTATGTAAATTTAAACTTAAAAACTTTTCTGAAAAAATGAGACGTACAATACGAGCGTGCGATTTCTTACTCAAGCGATTGACACAAAAAGAACATAATATTTCGTTAAAATTAAATAGTTTTCGAGTTATGAAGGGGTCAAAAGTGGCTCGTAATGGTTCGTGTAATATTACACACGTCGCGTCGCCAGTTATCCTTAGATACTTGGCTGGACACGCTTCCGCGTGTCTAGATTCGATGGCGTATGGGAATCTACCAACCCGCACTGGGCCGCAGTGGTGGATATGACCTAATCACGCTTCGTGAGTAGGTCTATTTTCAGCAAAGGGCTATTAAAAGGCCGGTAAAGTACAGTAAAGTATAGTACATTTATACTAATTAAGTACTTTAAGCAAGTTGCTTTATTGACATAAATTAGTAAAATTTAACTAAAAAGTATCCTAATTATGAGTCTTATTTAGTTAAGTTAATTAAATACTTAGAAGAATACGCGGTTTCAGGGGGTTGGTCAACGCGGGTGAAGCCGCGGGCAGAAGCTAGTTATACATATAAACCTTCCTCTTGAATCACTTTATCTATTAAAAAAACCGCATCAAAATCCGTTGAGTAGTTTTAAAGATATAAGCATACATGGGGACAGCGGAAGCGACTTTGTTTTATACTAATATAGGTTGGCTAAAAAGTCTTTTCGCATTTTTTAAGAAAATTCAAAACATTTTTTAATATAGTTTATTTACATTTAACTAAAGTATGCAGGTACCATTTTGTTCGATAACTTTTTGCCATCTTGTAGGTAGGGACATGATCCCATTGCTATAGAAATTTTGGGACTTCCGATCAATATACCGCGGCAAGTGGTTTTGGCAGTCTCTCGTGATGTTAACCTGACACTACCTAAAGAATTCTGAAGAGACCGAAACAGGTGGAAATCTGAAGGTGCAAGGTCAGGACTATACGGCGGATGCATTAACACCTCCCACCCAAACTCTCTTAATTTTTGCTGAGTGGCTAAACATGTGTGAGGTCTGGCGTTATCATGAGGTTCATTAGGTTTCTTTCAGAGAGCTCGTGAGGTACGCAAATTTCGAGCTTTTTTTGTGTACCCAGTTTTTTTTCAAATGCGCCAAAACTGTTTTGTGGTCAATTCCCAGTTCTTCAGCTACGTCGTAACTACAGATATACCGCTACACTTTTTCAAAAATAGCATCCATTTTAATTTTATCCGCATTGGGCGACCAGAGTGACGTGCGTCTTTGACATCAAAATTTCCGGATTGAAAACACTTAAACCTGTGCTACTCTCACAGACACTGCACTAGGTACATAAACATCGCAATTTTTTTCCGCGGCTTGCGTTGCATTTTTACCTTTTTTGTAGGTAGTAAAATTTTTAAAAGGTATCGAATTTCTTCATTAGATTCACTCATCTTGACAGCACGAAAAACCAATGAAAATCACACAGTTTCCTAATTTGAATTTTGAATTATGTTCTTAAACTTTCAATGATACCAAAACCAGCCAGATTCAAATAGTATAGCCGAAGAGATTTTATTACAAGTTCATACATACTATAATGCGAAAAGACTTTCCCCAACCTAATATGTAGGGATATGGTATTATAGTCGAAATCCTTATGTGTGAAAATGACGCCGCTAAGTGTATGTATCATAAAGCTGAATGATCGAATAAAAAAATACATACAAACGAACATAGACAGAAGTTCCTCCTTTTAGGAAGTGGTTAAAAATCCAGCGAATCTTCGCGAAGTTGTACTTGTACTGAAAACGCGAAAACACCGGTCCAACATCTCATAAGCCGCTTTGACTGAAATTAGTCGGAAGTGGCTTTGTCAAAAACTGCATTACATCGATAGCTTCAACATAAATACCAACTTACAACAACCACACGAGGCGAGAGCTCCCGTGCGCGGCGGCGACACAACAACTGTGCGTTTTTACACTGTACAACGCCATCTAGCGGAAACCTTCACACTCTAAACTCAGACCAAATTAAAAAATCGGCCAAGTACGAAACGGACGCCCTCGAAGGGTTCCGTACTGTATGGGAGCCCTCCTTAAACATTTATTTTAATTATTTAATTGGAATATATATAGCTAAATATTCTGTGAATATTTCAAGCTACCTGTTACAATTATTAATATCGAGCGAAAAACGGCTAAAATTCAGGTTTGTTGTATGGGAGCTCCCTTAAATATTATTTTATTCTGTTTTTAGTATTTGTTGTTATAGCGGCAACAGAAATATGTGGTAGAAGCTCCTCCTTTTTGGAAGTCGGTTAAAAATCCAGCGAATTTTCGCGAAGTTATACTTGTGTTGTGCTGAAAACGCGAAAACACCGGTCCAACTAGTCCTGAGTCGATCACGATTGATCGGGTCGTTTTGATTGGGTCGCGAGCCGCAGGTGAGTGATTCGATCGTTTATCCTGCGCCGACCCGATCACTAACTCGATCACTTACCGCAGGTCGGTCGCGCGGTTTGATTGACTCACACCCGTTATGATGAGTATTTGCCAAACTAATTTGGACTTTAAGCCTAATGAAATAGGATAGGTGCCTTTATCTTTGTAAGTATGAAGTCGTCAAATAGAATCGGGTCGATCAAACGAAACGAACTGTACGGATGCACAATCGGGTCGATCAAATGACACGAACTTAATAGACGCGCAATTGGGTCGATCAAACGACACAAACTTTACGATCGCGCAGTCAGCTCGATCAATTGATCGAGTCGATCAAATGATCGGGTTGTTTCACCCGGGTCGGTCGCGACCCGGGTGGTGAAAAACGATTGATCGACACAGTACTAGGTCCAACATTCCATAAGCCACTTTGACTGAAATTAGTCGGAAGTGGCTTTGTCAAAAACTATCATATAGACAGCTTCAACATAAACACTAACGTACAACAACCACACGAGGCGAGAGGTCCCGTGCGCGGCGGCGATACAACAACTGTGCGTTTTTACACTGTACAACGCCATCTAGCGGAAGCCTTCACACTCTAAACTCAGACCAAATTAAAAAATCGGCCAAGTACGAAACGGACGCCCTCGAAGGGTTCCGTACTGTATGGGAGCCCTCCTTAAACATTTATTTTATTTTAATTATTTAATTAGAATATATATAGCTAAATATTCTGTGAATATTTCAAACTACCTGTTACAATTAATAATATCGAGCGAAAAACGGCTAAAATTCAGGTTTGTTGTATGGGAGCTCCCTTAAATATTATTTTATTCTGTTTTTAGTATTTGTTGTTGTAGCGGCAACAGAAATATGTGATCTGTGAATATTTCAGCTTTCTAGCTACAGCGGTTCATGAGATACAGTCTGAAGACAGACGGACAGCGGAGTCTTAGTTAGGGTCCCGTTTTTACCCTTTGGTTACGACGTTCTGTCTTGATTGTCATGGTTCCGTACAACCCTAACAATCAAGACAGAACGTCGTAAACATACAAGTGAGGCCGGTTTTTAGGGTTCCGTACCCAAAGTACCCGTAAGTGTTTTTAAAAACGGGACCCTATTACTAAGACTTCGCTGTCTGTCTGTCACCAGGCTGTATCTCATAAACTGTTATAGCTAGAAAGCTGAAATTTTCACAGATAATGTATTTCGGTTTTTACTATAACAACAAATACTAAAAACAAAATAAAATAAATATTTAAGGGGGGCTCCCATACAACAAACCTGAATTTTTACCCGTATTTCGCTAGATATTAATAATGGTAACAGGTAGGTGCTTGAAATATTCACAGAATGTTTAGTTGTATGGATAGTGCTTGGCCGATTTTAATTATACATGTGGTGAGTACGTCGGTGATGCGCTGCCATGATTCGACTGACGAGTTACGTTGTACATGTATGTAATTGTCTGTACACGGCGAGGCGTAGTTTTGCCGGCTTCAATTGTTTGTTCGCATAATTCTTTCTTGATTTTTTTATTTGGTCTGAGAATCTTATTGTTTTGAATAAATTATGTAGTGTATTTCCGCTATGTTGTTGTAGGCAAATATTAAGTTTAAGGGTTTAAAAAATACAACAACAATTATACATTTAAAAGCATAATTTTACAAAATAGAAAAAAAGTATATAAATTTCACTACACTCTATACTATAAATACGAGTATATTAATCCGTTAAAAAACTAAACAAAGAAATATTCCACTACTCTGCTAAGCAAGCAAAAGTTGCAATAACATTACTGAAAGTAACATCAACAAGCTTGTAACTTACAAATATAAGGTTGCAACGTTCATGCAAGCTTACAGCGAGCTTGATACGAAGCCCTAACGGCCGCGCTGTAGATAAACCCTGTAACTTGCCCAGAGCTGACCATCAAAACTTTTATAACTTTAAAAAGTGAAGTTACAGTAACATTACACAAGACACATGTCTGAAAGTTGTTAAATAAACTTTCCGCAAGTATAACGTGTAACATTTTCTACAACTTTGAATTTGAAAGGTAATAGTAACTTGTCTGAACTATCTTGCTTTAAGGTTACAAATGAAACTTGCACGTGCATTGCAATTATTTAGCTGTCGCAATGTTACATATCTGTAGCTTTTCTCCAGGTTCTAAAAAAAACATTTTTTATTTAAATTTTTTGAGTTCTAAGTACAAGTCCGAGGGACCCGTTTGTGTGAGGAAGAATGAGACTTTATTTCTCTATCTGCAATAAGGAAAGGTTTTAATCAAATTTACAAAAAATCAGGATACTAATTTCTGCAAACACAACGTCATTGCGATGCAGAAAAACAATGTGCGATGCTAACGCCATCTAGTTTTTCAATGTTAACTGAGGCATTCCACATCTTTCAAAAATTAACTTCCAGCAACATTACATAGGTAATGTAAATAACGAACCCAATTCGTAATGTTGTCGGAAAGTTGAAAAAAAAATTATAACAAAAGTGATTTTGTCGCGATGTTGCAGTATAACATTTCAGTAACTTTCATTTGTAAGGTGTAGGCAATGCCGGATAGTGAAGTTAGTAAAATTATATTGCTGCAAAGTTTTATTTGTAAAGTTCCAAATACATTTTTGCTACAATGTTAATTACATACGTTTAGGTGTGTTTGGTAGGCAATATCCCTGCAAAGTGGAAATATAAAGTTTCATGCGAAATATAACAGTAACTTAACTAAATAACTTTTAATATGTTTCAACCTAACAATAAGATATATGTTACTGACATGTTCCTGCAACATGATGTTTGAAAGTTACAAATGTGCCATATATGTACAAACTTACTACAACTTATTGCAAGTTTCATTATGCTTATTGGGCATGATCTAGGTCCTCTTCATCCCTGGTGAAGGTCCACGGTCCAGATTCTCCTGGTTAACGCTGACGTGCATGAGCTTCGATATCAGCGCTGCTTGACCGACGCTGGAAATATTAAGATTACTTTATCTTACCTATGACCTTCCTCTCCATCCCTGGTGAAGGCCCAGGGTCCAGATCCTCCTGGTCAACGCTGACGTGCATGAGTTCCGTCATCAGTGCTGTTTGACCGACGCTGGAAATAAAAGAGATTACTTTATCTTACTTATAACCTTCCTCTCCATCCCTGGTGAAGGCACATGATCTAGGTCCTCCTGGTCAACGCTAAAGTGCACCAGCTCCGTCATCGGAGCTGCCTGCCCGACGCTGGACATTCGTCTGTGACATGGCTTCACCTTACCTACAACCTTCCTCTCCATCCCTGGTGAAGGTCCAAGGTCCAGATTCTCCTGGTTAACGCTGACGTGCATGAGCTTCGATATCAGCGCTGCTTGACCGACGCTGGAAATATTAAGATTACTTTATCTTACCTATGACCTTCCTCTCCATCCCTGGTGAAGGCCCAGGGTCCAGATCCTCCTGGTCAACGCTGACGTGCATGAGTTCCGTCATCAGTGCTGTTTGACCGACGCTGGAAATAAAAGAGATTACTTTATCTTACCTATAACCTTCCTCTCCATCCCTGGTGAAGGCACATGATCTAGGTCCTCCTGGTCAACGCTAAAGTGCACCAGCTCCGTCATCGGAGCTGCCTGCCCGAAGCTGGACATTCGTCTGTGACATGGCTTCACCTTACCTACAACCTTCCTCTCCATCCCTGGTGAAGGTCCACGGTCCAGATTCTCCTGGTTAACGCTGACGTGCATGAGCTCCAATATCAGCGATGCTTGACTGACACTGGAAATATAAAGACTACTTTATCTTACCTATGACCTTCCTCTCCATCCCCGGTGACGGCACAGGGTCCAGATCCTCCTGGTCAACGCTGACGTGCATGAGCTCCGTCATCAGAGCGGCCTGACCGACGCTGGACATCCGTCTGTGACGAGGCTTGTGGTCCCGAGAGGGAGTCGTCTTGTTGGAGAGAGAGTCTTGGCCTTTCACCACTTTCTTTTGTAATTCTGGAGTCTGTAAAATGAATAATTAGCGCTTTATACTCGTACTCTATTGATACTCATTCCCTGCTAGCCACAGAACATGTGAGTACACAAAATGAGGACAACTAACAGACACAGAGCAAAAGTTTCCATTTGTCATTGAATTATGTCAGCACGACCGGTAGCCCGGGAACTTGGCTACGACAAAAAATAAAATACGATTATGGATCTAGCTATAATCCTTCAAGGTGGGTCTACATTCGTGGTCAAACATGGGCAGTAAAGTTATTGATCATATCCCTGTCAACTTGGGTTCTTGCAACTTGGCTGCCAAGAATTTGGTAGCGGAAGTACATGTAGAATCTACATTTCTACTACCAAATACTTGTCAATTTGATTAGGTATTTACAGTGTACACAGTGTAGAACACTTAACTAACCTATTCAAATTTTTATTTTCTTAAATTTCTTATAGGTTTACGTTTGAATACATACTGCCTGATGTTGCGCAGATATACGGTCCAAGGCGTAGCAAGCTTACCTCAAAAACATTTATTTTTTTTGACAAAGCGTAATAACTAAAACAAATTGGAATATAACTATCTACGAGGAACATCAGGGGTTAATTGTACCTTATTGACCTTAGGAGTAGCAGCCTTCGTATACATAGGTTCTTGCACTTTAGCTGGCACAGATTTAGCGGTGGGGGTGTCGCTTGGCTTCAGGGCGGGGATGGTCTTCGTCTCCGCTCGGGCAGGCTCGGGAGTCTTCGTGATTGGCTTCGGGGGCTCTGATGGTTCCTGTACAAATTATGGTGTAAAAGTGAATCAAGGTCAAAGCTCAGGAGTTTTCGTGGTTGGCTTCGGGAGCTATGATGGTTACTATAGAAATTATGGTGAAGCAAAGAGAATCAAGGTCAAAGCTCAGGAGTTTTCGTGATTGGCTTCGGGGGCTTTGATGGTTTCTGTACAAATTATGGTGAAGCAAAGTGAATCAAGGTCAAAGCTCAGGAGTTTTCGTGATTGGCTTCGGGGGCTCTGATGGTTCCTGTACAAATTATGGTGAAGCAAAGTGAATCAAGGTCAAAGCTCAGGAGTTTTCGTGATTGGCTTTGGGGGCTCTGATGGTTCCTGTACAAATTATGGTGAAGCAAAGTGAATCAAGGTCAAAGCTCAGGAGTTTTCGTGATTGGCTTCGGGGGCTCTGATGGTTCCTGTACAAACTATGGTGAAGCAAAGTGAATCAAGGTCAAAGCTCAGGAGTATTCGTGATTGGCTTCGGGAGCTATGATGGTTACTATGGAAATTATGGTGAAGTAAAGTTAATCAAGGTCAAAACAAAGGAGTTTTCGTGATTGACTTCGGGAGCTACGGTGGTTACTATAGAAATGATGGTGAAGTAAAGTGGATCGAGATCAAAGCTCGGCCAGGCTCGAGAGTCTGTGTGATTGGCTTGGGGGGCTCTGATGGTTCCTGTTTAAATTATGATGAAGCAAAGTGGATCAAGATCAAAGTGAAGTGAAATGGATCTTACACGAACCAAAGTAGCCATAGGTAATTCAGCGGATTATAAGTTGAATTGGAATGGCCAAGGTATACATATAATTCGTCGGTGAATAAATAATAATCGATGAAGCTGTAAAGTTATTCCATAGAAATCACCTATCAACAAGTGCAAACATTAGGTACTTAACTTTTGCAAATTCAACATATTGCGAATAAAAAAATTTTAGGATTCAACATTTTGTACCTAAAGGCAGACATTTTATCCTGGTCTGTTTAGAATCGTAAAATCGCGCTGGATGCAAGTCCATTGGAGAAACCTATGCGCATCAGTGGATGATATGCTTATTCATACAATTTGTAAGTCATACCTCAGCAGTCCAGCCATAAGGCAGCTTTGCCAGTTGGTCTTTCTCCGGAACAGCCTTCGAGGCCGGAGGGCTGGTGTAGTCCAGATGGTTTTTGAATGACACATTCTTGGTCTGCTCCTTCTTGGGTTCCTTTGGAGTGGGATCCTTGAGCACTGGTTCTGGCGGCGCTGAAGGCTTTGGTCTGAAACGAGAAGAATGGTACCCTCAGCTGTAATTTTGTATTGATCATTTGATAACTATCTATAAAAATAACCTCGTAACTACGGCTGGCATTTACAATTGAGCGCTTTCGTGACCCGGATGACACGACTTGTGGGCCCCGGATGTTTCAACAGTATAACTTTATCAGAGGCCTTCAGGCGGCTTAAAAATTGTCATCAGAGCTGACCATCCCACCCAAGCGAACTTACTCAATCCGTCTGGATTGTGATGTAAAGTAAAAGTAAGTTCGAGGAAACCCTCGAAACGTTTCTTTCAGCTCTAAGCTGTTCAGTTATGGAACACGCATTTTTATTTATTTTTATTTTAGTATTAGTATGTGTATGTATGCATTATTATTGTAGTATTTGAATGTAGGTACATGTGTATATTGATATGTATGTTTATATTTTGTAAATTTATGACTCTTTATTCAAGTATTCTTTATTTTGTTTCAATTACTTTCGCTATTATTGTACACCCCGTCCCTCACATTCCTCTATAATCCTTTCCTCTCTTAATCAGGTTGCCTGGAAGAGATCGCTCTAAGCGATAATGCCGCCGATTCTCGCACTATTATATTAATTATATTGTACTCTTTTATTGTAATATTTTCGATTGTGTGAACAATAAAGCGTTTCTATTCTATTCTCTAAATAATAAAATTAGTCTCTGGACAATACTAAGATACGAATTATCAGATTGAGTCTTTGGACACTAACAAGATAAACGTTTTTGTAGAATGTTCACTAGAGTAGTTTATAATATACTAAGCGCCACACAAATCGGCGGATGGGAAGTTATGCGCAGAACGCTGCGCAAAAGCCGCAATATAGGTATACGCGGGAGCCAGAGAGACTCGCGCCCGAACACACCCGCCCGCCAACCTCATGCCTCCCGCGCGCTCTCTACGCATTGTGCACACATGCGCAATAATTAGCGAATCACGGGAAAGTGTCATCTGCGGCTAACTTCTCATCCACCGATTTGTGTGGCACTTAGTATACCTTTCAGGAGGTTGTTGGGTCTGCAGATTGATGTATTCGGCTTCACCACCTGCAGACGCGCTCAAACTGCAGACTGACGTGATCTCGCTGGTATCTGGAATGCATATAACCAGGATTTTCATAGGTATCTGATCTGATGTAAGCTACTTGATATAGGCTAAACATACAAGTCGGCAGATGTGAAGTTAGCTTCAAACTGCGCAATATCCTAACTGAAGCTAACATCAAGCAGCGCGTCTTGCGTTGTGCAGCTTCTAGCTAATTTCACATCCGCTGACTTGTGTGATTCAGCCTATATCTATAAGTACCTAATAGTAAAATCTCACGCTATTGAGTTTACAGAAGATCGTTCTCTTTTCCTTATTTCTCTCAGCTGGATGCGCCTTTTCTGTTTCGTAAGCAGTTTTTGTATGTTGCCAAGATTCTGTATTTTTTTGCTGTTTTTTCTTCATTCAATCAATGAATCAAATTGTTTATTTGCTTAGAATACATGTACAATACAAGTCATATAGATGGTTGGTCTTATAATAAATTTACATTGCAATCAGTCTGCAAGCAGACGTGCAAATATTAGTTCATAAATATAGTAAAACTTATCACTTAAAACTTAACACTATAAAAACAGTTTTTTAATAACCAGTTGGTTAAAGTTTTTTTTAATTTATTCCCGTCCAACAATTCATTCATTGATCATCATCATAATCACATTCCTTCCTTCCTTTCAGCCATAGGACGTCCACTGCTGGACATAGGCCTCCCCTAAAGATCTCCAATAAGACCGGTTGGTAGCGGCTTGCATCCAGCGCGATCCTGCGGTCTTAATGAGGGCGTCCGTCCACCTTGTGGGTGGACGTCCTACGCTGCGCTTGCCGGTACGTGGTCTCCACTCGAGGACTTTTCGACCCCATCGGTCATCAGTCTTCCGCGCTATGTGCCCTGCCCATTGCCACTTCGCACAATCCGCTGGGTTATGTCGGTAACCTTGGTTCTTCTACGGATCTCCTCATTTCTGATTGGATCGCGCAGAGAAACTCCGAGCATAGCCCTCTCCATGGCTCGTCGGGGTACTTGAAGCTTACTAATAAGGCCCATAGCCCATAATCACATTAGTCGTAGGATATTAACTGCTGGATATAGTTAGGCTAATAAGATTGTTGGAAAGCGGCTTGCACCCATCTCATTCAGCCGGTTCTACTATTTACCTACCTTCTATGCAAAACAGATTTTGTAGAGTGGCTGAAAATGGATTACCGGAATGTAAAAAATAGTGCTGTTTAAATCTTCTGTGCTGAAAAGAAAGAAACAGTGCAGGTACGTACCCATACTACGCGACCAATTTAGATAGAGGAGGATGTTGTTCAAAAATACGCTTAGTTATTTTTTGTGCATACTTCTTTCATGCTATGGATGATCAACCGGATGAACGGGGAATGCGGACCAAAACTTATAAAATAAGTCCCGTAGGATGGATACGTTAGTTAGGTTAGATAGTAAGAAAGAAAGAAATAGATAGTTGAAGAAGATTACATTTACCAGGATGGCTGATATTCTCCCTCGGCAGCGGCAGCTTGGTCCGCGTCAAGCCGGGGGACTTGGACTCTCTGGTGGAGGAGTCGGAGCCAGCGTCATCTCCCAGCTTGCTTAGAAGCATCTGGAAGAAAAAAGTCGGTTAAGATAGTAATTTCTTGTCTTTGCTACTATGCTAATCATATTTCACATAATCAGTAGCATTATCTTTCTTTTCTTCCATCTATCCAGCTCCGGGCCCGAGGTGCGCCACTGTTTTTGAAATTCACTTCCAATATATTATTTAGACTCACCAAAGTAGTTTGTAGAGGCTTACTTCACTCACTCTTCGCTCACCTGAAGTTTATTTTCCTTAGCTTGCAGCGTTCTCCTGTATCGGTTGTTGAACTGCCTGAGCTCTTTCATTCGTCTCTCGAGCTCTGTTCCCAGGGAAAGACACTCATGTGTAGAGCTTCTCTTCAGTCACATGAAATTCATTCTCCTTAGCCTACAGTACAGTCCTTAGTACAGAAAGACGCTGCCTTCCTGTACCGGTTGTTGAACTGCCGAAGTGCCTTCATCCGTTTTTCTAGTTCAGGCCCCGGCGAGCGACACTCATGAAAGCCTACGGCTAACGATTCCACTTTTCACTCATGTTCACTTCCGAAATTTTGCTTACCTGAAGTTCATTCTCCTTAGCCTGCAGCGTCCTCCTGTACCGGTTGTTGAACTGCCGGAGCTCTTTCATCCGTCTCTCGAGCTCTGGTCCGGGCGAGCGGCACTCGTGTGTAGAGGCGGGGCGGAGCGTGGCGCGGATGCGGGACGCGTTGCCGCCGGGCTGACCGTTACGACGGAGCTCCACCAACTGGACACACCGATGGTAAGTATACAATTTAAAATTGGAACAAAAATGCAATAGTAGAAAATATTTATGATATCATCGCAAATTAAATCTAACGATGTAATAGTGCATATAGCCCAATCACCTATGAGTACGCCTACGTTGTGCAATGGACTATTAAAAAGGCGGGCACAGTAAAGTACATCGCAAACGAATGTGTCACTACTCACTACGCATGTACTTAGTTGCCACTGGTTGCTTCTTCTCCTATTAACGACGATATAATAATAGTTGTGTCGAACGCTTGTTTACTTGTAAATCTTGCAATCTTCCTCAGATTTAAGAAGTAAGCAATTTCTTAAATTATTCCTAAGAAAAAAAAGCCGTGATGATCCAGTGATAGTAACACTTGGACACCAACACGCATTGGGCAAACAAGGTGGATATTGCACTTCGTAGGTTGGTGCCCTATGTTTAGCAGTGGAATAATGAAATGGCCGGTACTCTACAGTAAGAAGAAAACATGACTTTCAATCAAGCATCGTGGGTTTGGCCATTCGCGTTCTGCTCTTTTGGGTAGCTGCCTTGAGTGATTGGCACGAGTAACATTTGACATCACGCTCAAACTGAGGATACTTTTTGTGGAAATAATTGGCAAATAAATTGGAGCTCACCTTCGGTACAAACACCAAGCAGAGTGTTCCAGTGGTGCAGAAGATGATGAATAGAGCAATCAGCACGAACAAGGCGTCTTTGTGGTCTTGCAACACCTGTAATAAAAAAACATTTTCATCATAAGACAATCTTCTTAATTCTTCTTAGGTACGAGTAACTGTTTTCATCATCAAATCAGCCGTAAGATATCCACTGCTGATATAGGACATAGACCTCTCCTACAGATTCCTAATACAGATAAGCTGATTTACACACTATTCATACATTCACACATGAGCGCACTATCGTGCGGTATGAATCAGCTTATCTGTCCACCTTATATAGGAGCGGTCATCCTACGCCTACGCTACGAGCGATCGTCCTCTTGCCGGTACGAGATTTCAAGAGCTTTACATCCCTATTGATCATCACGACTGCGCACACACACTGCCCATGTAACGGCATGCTGTCATTCTGTACGCACCAAACACCTTTTTGGACCTAAGAAAATCCTTCATAGATACCACCAGCCTGGGTAGAAATTGACAAATCAAGTATTTGACGACCGTCTGCGTAATCGGCCTGGGGACACCGGTGGTTATGTGGGAAGTCCCCGCCTTACTAAAAACCTGGCGTTTCCGCCTCTGCGTTGTGTGACGTACGACCAAGGGCATGTTTCCGCATTCCTCCGTGATACGCGCCAGACATCTACAACTGGTGGTATAGCCATACTGTACCAGAGTGATGGCAGCACCCATGATGCACATGATGAGCACGTTGTACACGGAGAGGCCTATGTGCTGAGAGTCGTTCAGCGCCGGAATGGACACGTGGCGCGTCTCCCACGCCAGGAACGCGCCAAACACCTGTAACCATTGCGAACTTAGATATCCTGACAGACTCCTTTAAAAAACCAATATTAGGGGACATCTACGAGATAGGTACATACTCGTACTTGTATCACTAGTTCCATAGGTTAACAATTACGGGGCAATTTCCTCATTTTTCTTTAATGGTACCAAGGATACAAAGTTGTGTTACTTGTACCATCAATGGAACAAATGAATGGTACTACTGACACTAAGGCATTACGGCTAGACAGACGCGACCAAAGAGCCACACTTTTCGTGCTTTTATGGTGGACGTTCCGCGCGTTAGATTAGAACCAAGCGTTTCAAATCCACTTTCGTCATACGAACAGCCAGAATGTGGAACGATTTGCCTGGGTCTGTCTTCCCGCTAAAGTACGACGTGGGTGTTTTCAAATCCCGTGTAGGTAAATCGTATTTTCTAGGTAAATTACACCCTAAACTGCAAATCTGCTTAATTTAAGGCAGTGTGTACTAGTTGTAGTAGTCAAATGCAAACCCATAAGCAATAAAAAAACATCTGACACACGGTCTCTGACCCCAAACTAAGCAAAGCTTGTGATGAAACTGCCAGAGACTGATATTAGGTAGGTACTACCTAAACAGATAATCCAAGATCCGTTTCAGACAAGACGATTTTGCTTTCATATGTCCAGATGTTGGTTTTCGTCTACAGGTCGCATTTTTCAATGGATCTCAACAAAAGTAGTAGGTTCTATACAATATCAGAGTTTTTTGTCGTCTGCGCCTTTTTTATCGGATATTTCCCTCAAAAAAGGTGGTAAATTTGCTGTCGCCCTACTTACCTACCAGCCGATTTTGATAATACCTACTTGACAAGATTGTTTATTATCTAAATACCTACTATAATCCGCGCCACACAAATCGGCGGATGGGAAATTATGCGCAGAACGCTGCGCAAAATCCGCAATATAGGTATGCGCGGAAGCCAGAGAGACTCGCGCCGGGGCACACCCGCTGCCAACCTAATGCCTCCCGCGCGCTCACTATGCCCGTGCTCATCACTTCGCCACTTCCGTCGTTATTGTGCACACGTGCGCTATAATTAGCGAATCATGGCGACTGTCATCTGCGGCTAACTTCCCAGCCGCCGACTTGTGTGGCGCGGATTATAACGAGATTTGCGAGTATGAAACAAATCGGTAAAAGAGCGAGTCGAGATACTCTCTCTAGTCAGGGTCAAATATTGGGTCAAAGTTGTTCGGAGAATGAACTGGTATGTACTGAAATAGCGTGATTTCTTACCAATAGTAGACCTTTGTAAGCGTAAATAACTCCTATGAAGATGGTCATCCTCTCCGACTGGCAGTACTCGTTCTCTTGCACGATCACGATATCCTCGCTCGAAGGGTGCGGCTGTAAAAAGAATTAAAAAAACCCTTATTTTTAAAACCAAGCTTTTATTGAACAAGTACTCGCCAAGACGAATCAAACAAGCCGAAGCTCGATGGGGTTGTGTCGTTTCATTGCGAAGTTCCTTTGGCCACCTTCAAGCTTCATCATCAGATTAGCACCATTTTATCATAATATTGCATTGTCACTCAATTTACACATTTAGGTTACAAAATTTCAACTCAATTGGTAACCGGGAAGTAAATCAAATTTAATTTTCTACATTTCATGACAAACTCGGTAGAGGTCAAACTAAATAAAAGCTCGTAATACTTATAAGATTGTAAAAATAGGAGAACATTAATATTATGATGCAATAAGTATATCCAAAGAAGAGTAGCCAAGTAAACGAAGTTTGTAAGTGTTCGGAAATAAAGAAATATGGTTGTTGACTAGTGGATCTGGATTCTGAATTCAGCAAACATCCACAGATGTATCCACGGAAATTTATAAGGATCAAGGAATTTACGAACTAGCCAGCATAATACAACGTAAACAGACGATTGTTGTAGTAGACTCTAATCAAAAAGGATGCAAGCTGTTATTTCGGCACACTCCATACTCGTCATCGTCGTTTCAGCCATGGAAAGCCCACTGCTGGAAACAGGCCTCCCCTATAAATTTCCAATAAGACCGGTTGATAGCGGCTTGCATCCAGCGTGATCCTGCTGTCTTCGATAATCCGTCAATCATGCGGGTGGATGTCATACGCTGCGCTTGCGCTTGCCACTAGTCCACACTGATAGGAGTATTATAATTTATCAGTTGTAATGTCTATGTACGGCATAGATGATAATCATGTGAATACTGATAATAAGAAACTTTTCCAAAAAGTAGTTAGTCAGCGACTTTAGCGGCGCTAGTCAGAGTCATGTCAGAACTTACATAAGGATCCATTTGCTTCGTGGCTCGATAGAAAGGATCAGCTATCTGCCAGGTGGTCATGATGGCTAAATCAATGGTCAAGAGAACGCCTACCACGATGAACAGCTGATAGTCTTTGATCACCTGCGGAGAAGACAAATTGTTTATGACATCGTATTGTATCAATCAAAGTTTTGGTATACTCAGACAGCGT
The DNA here is from genome assembly GCA_964007245.1 of Hypomecis atomaria. NCBI lineage: Eukaryota > Metazoa > Arthropoda > Insecta > Lepidoptera > Geometridae > Hypomecis > Hypomecis atomaria. The sequence goes on from OZ023305.1 coordinate 1,907,398, forward strand.
AAGGAGTGCTGTCTCTTTCTGTTTCTATCAACTTTAAACAAGATGAGTCTAGTATGATGATTCTTTTAAGCCATGTACCTATTCACTGAGCAACTCTGTATCAAAAACAAAATCTACGTGTTTCTGAAACAAAAAATAATGTTTCAGAGACAATTATTTTGTTTCCGTAAACACTACGTGTCTATCGGTATGTTTCGGTGCTCCCTGTCGTGATGTTTCAGAAACTGTGTATCTGAAACAATGTTGCTCAGTGAACACATGGCTATAGAATCTGATATGACATCTAGAATGACAATCGCAAGGATTGTACAAAATGAAACTAAATTTGTTTCTATAATCAAGGCTCAAAGAAATCTACCTAACCAACCTTCTTGTTCAACTTGACATCAGTGAATATAGAATGGACCCGCCATGTCTTGGAGAACATCGCCCCAAAGGCCAAGCTGAACCCGGCCATCAACAGCCAAGCTCTGGCCGTGCAGATGTAAGGGAACGCAGCTGTGAACCATTAAAACAAAGCTATAAGAGTAAGGAACAGACCATGGTGCCATTGCAGTGTATCATACATGAGCGTGGACCAACTATATCGAAGATATTTACAAACATTCAGATAAAACTGCCACTTGCTGACGTTCCTCATGCGTAGACAAAACCAACAGTATAGGCCGAATCACACAAGTCGGCGGAAGTGAAGTTAGCTACAAACTGCGCGAAACCCAATCAACGCGCAGCTTTGTGTGAGCTTCACTCAGGATTGGATATTGCGCAGCTTGTAGCTAACTTCACAACCGCCGACTTGCATGTTTCGGCCTATATCTAGTAGTTTCGAATGTTCTGGAACGTTACAGAATCTAAAAGATTCATTGAACGATTATATCCGACGTGCACTCAATTTCGTTACAGGGGGAAAAGATGCAAATATAATAAGAGAAGTAAATAATCTGGATCATTTAACTTATCCTTAAAATCATCTGAATATCCTCAGCATCCCAAAGCCTCTAGAAATCATAGCAGAGGTTAAAAATTTCTCAAGTCTTTTATAAAACCGTTTATAGTTTCATTTATGCATAATGCTCAAAAGAAGCATGCTTGAAACAAAAAGAGCAAAGTAAATCGAACAATGCAATACGGTAAGAGATTGAACTTAATTAACTGGGAGAAAACTTACTCAAAAGCCAAGAAATTCAGTTAGAAGCATTGAAGACAACTTTAAACTTAGTACCCGAGGTCTAGATAACGTAAAGATGCGTGAAACCAAAACGCAAAGTGATTAAAAAGCCTAAGTAATAATGTAAGTGTGAAAAATGGCTGTCATTATGGCTTGTTGGCTTACCTACTACGCGGGTAAATAGGTAGCTATTCCTGGAATCCAAACGTCATAGTTGTGATACAGAAAATTTTCCTACCGTCAGGTTCTTAGTAAATTCGCCTTGTACGAAATATATACAACAAACGTAAAAAAAGTAAAAAAAAAAAGAACCTGGGTACTAAGCTGACAATACCAGATAGTGACGAAGCAACAGATACCACGACATCCTCGCCACCAGCGACGCACAAAAGCTATGGATGATGCATAAACGAACAAACAAACCAAAACTTGGAAACATGCTGTCTGCCGCGACCTAGAAACTCAGGTCTTTCTCAGAATTAGAGTTCCCAAAATTTGGTTGATGGGATCCACATTGCCCAGGGGTGAAGCGAAGCTTTAGGGGTGGAATCAAGCTGTTACCTCCGTGCGGCGAGTCCTGAGAAAGACCTAAGGATGAATGTAATGATGAGATCAATGACTGAACAGCGGTGACTGTGCCAGCAACATGCGGATCGAAAAGTGCTTTCGTTTAGCTCTTTTTATTGTTGTGTTTTAGTTTTCTTATTTTGGAGCTGGTTTGGAAGTGGCAAGAGCTTTATTATTGTAAAGATGAAAAGAAAATACTTTGGAACAGCCAAAAAGTGTTCAATGATAGGTAAAGCGAAGCTATTCACATGATCAAACATTCCGTTTAAACTCAAAGTAAGCCAATTTCAGAAAAAAGGTATGCTTTTGTGTGTTAAAGAAATGAAAAAGAGCAGAAACTCTTGCCAATCCAGCAAAACCGTATGATCATATGTGTTTACCTTCAATCCGAAAGTAAGAAAGAACATAAAGATAACATGAGTAATGGCATAAAAGAACAGCACAGAACCAGCCTATTCTGCTCCATCCAGAAAAACTCTGAACATTTCAAACCAGGGTTCCTGTCCAGCCAGACCAGGCATCCTGGTCCGTCAGACCAGGTGAACACTAGAAAGTTCTTACCAATGCTGCTGAGACTGGAGTCAAGGCCGAGGAAGATGACGCTCAGATAAGTCAGCATACAACCCACGATGATCAGATTGTTCAGATGAGGAGACGACATTTTAATGTATCTGGAAAGCAGTAGCAGCTATAATGTGGAGCTATCGCCAAAGCTTACCATCATAAAACCATACTAAATTGTACTAGCTACTGAGCTCTATCACACTAAATTGATCCACCTGTTTTTCGTAAATCAGCTGAATAGTCTCGTATTCCTGGTTACTGGAAATAATCTTGTGAGCAGGATAAGACTGAAGTTGGAACACACAAATGACTTGAATATACTAGGTAACTGACACACCACCCTACAATCACTGAGTTAATCTTCTACATTCTGAAAATCGGGAGCATTACCTTTGGTTTCTATAGTGAATGTTCATAGCAAGGAAGCCCGTGGCCAGCAGGATCCCGAGGACGGAACACGAGACCAGCACGGAGTATAGCGTTATGTTGACTTGCGTGTGCTCGATCAGACGTAACGTGCGATCTTTTGGGGGATTCCTGTAATAGTAACCGACTTTCTTGGTGGAAAAATTTTCAATTAATCGTAAATCTCTGAAGGGACGGAACACGAGACCAGCACTGAGTATCTAAAGTATACTAAGCGCCACACAAATCGGCGGATGAGACGTTAGCCGCAGATGACTCTTCGACGTGATTCGCTATTTATTGCGCGTGTGTACACAATGCCGACGCCGCGTGTCATAGTGGTGAGCACGGGCGTTGGGAGCGCACGGGATGCATGAGGTTGGCGGGCGGGTGAGCCCCGACGTCTTGTTTCTCTTGGTCCCGCGCATACCTACCTATATTTCGGCTTTTGCGCAGCGTTCTGCGCATAACTTCCCATCCGCCGATTTGTGTGGCGCTTAGTATACAATATAGCGTGATGTTGAATTATATGTGCTCGCTCAGACGGAGCGTGTGGTCTTTTAAAAGATTTGCTTGGTGAAAAATATTTCAAATAGTCATGTAAATATCGATTATTTTACACGAATCGATGTACCTACTTTATTATCAAAAACGGCGGCAATTTTAATATATCAGTTGAACAGTTAAAAAAACGAACCAAGAAGTGCTGGACACGATGAAAAAAAAAAAAAAAACGTGACCACGATGGCAACCACAATTGAAAATAGAAGGGGATCACAATTGAAAATAGAAAGGGGACATGAAAATCTAATGAAAAACATAATAGAAGTAAATGAAGAAGGAAAGAGAGGAAGGGGAAGACCATGGAGGGCATTTTTAGATCAAATCAAAGAGACGGTAGATGTCGTACAAGGAGGTGAAGACACTGGTGGAGGACTGCGAGACGTGGAAGTTGCTCCACCGACAAGAGCTGCGCTCTTAAATGAATTGGCGTTGTACTAACTTCCCAAACCACTTGAAGCCCTCCCAGCTGGTGAGATCGAGGTGGTCTCGTTCAGCGCAGTACTCTCCCACCTTCACCTCACCCTCCTCTTCGCCTTGGAACTGCTTCAGTAGGATAGAGGCTTTGCGTTCGTTGTCGTAGAATCTGACAGGGCCCTGAAAAATACCAAGGACGATTGAAGTTGTACATTCTAGTTTGATGAACAAGTACCTACATGAATTTGGTGCAAAAAGCAAGAGGAAATATAAGTAAAGTAATTTATAAAGAGTATTCTTTAATACTCAAAAGTGCAAGAGCAAAAGTGCTTGCTTACCTTTGTAAGCAAGCACTTTTGCTCTGTGAGATCGAATCATGAACGAGGAGACTCGCTGACGAACCAAAGTTACTGATATAGTTTTTTTGAAACAGCGGATTTTTGAAACAGTTGAAATTGTAGTGAGCCGGGCACATAGTTATCAGAATAGTACATGGATGGAGGTGTTGTGGAATGGAATGCTCTGGAATCACGCACCGGCAAGCGCAGCGTAGGACGTCGACCGACGATGTTATGAAGACGTAATGGACGTCCTATGGTTGAATAACGACGAAGATGATTTCAAAAAGCTTGTAAGCAATCTACTAAAAAAACATCAAGTTATAGTACTTACAGTAACTCCCTCGAAAGTGACGTTGCTAAGTGCATCAAGGAACAGGTTCTCCCATTCTTTGTCTCGGTAGCGGAAGTCCTGCACTGTCTTCTCTTTGTTCTTCAGTTTCACTCGCTGAGCCACTGTCTGTATGGCCAGCGCCATTGCCCATATTCCTGTTACCAAACGTTTTTACAATTTATTGCTTATATCTATCTCTATCTCTATCTGTTAGGATGGGTGGCTACTAGCGTTGGTGTCAGAGTTTTTAAGACACCTGAAGGGTCCGACATGGCGAAACAGTTAAAACAACTGTGACCCACTATTTAACGTTTCATCCCAGCCAAGGTAGCTCAGGAGTTATTGCCACTCGCGGTCACCCGTCACAAGATTGACCGTGCCGATAATTTCGGTGATCGTTAAGAACCACCTATTCAAACTACGATGATTATGAGCCCTACAAAGGCCTATCAATTTGTGGACTTAATAATATTATGAGTACGAGAGCACGCATTAATACGTGACGTAGTACGCAAGTATATTTACCATCGTAAGTGTAACCATGAAATCTGGAGTATTCGAGGCCTCGTCGCCTGTCATATTCAACTTGATAATCTTTCGCAGTCTGTAAAAAGAAAATGAAATGTTAGGGACTTTAGGGTTATGGACTACAGATCATAACCATCAGTCGTGAGATGCTTACTAAGTAGTTACCTACTGCAGAACCGTATTCTGCCACTTTTTCCTATACATTTCTAGAGGAATCTATTGAAAGAAGCTCTCTTCCAGCAATCTCATTCCAATGACACTTACTCGACAGTTTGACACTCGCCAGTTCAGCTTAACTATGCTTTGAGCAATGTCATTGATTTTAGTTTCTTTCGTTTCGTTTAACTTAACCGTACAGATCAGTTATTCCCTATTTACTTAGTCTCTGAGTCTGATAGATAGCCTATAATCCACTACGCTGGACCGTTGAGTTTTGTCGTTACGGGTCGGTTGATTTACAAATCCACTTATATACATGGCTAGAGATTTTCTTTTTGGGGCAGGTGCCTACTTTTACCAACACCAGAAAAACAGACTTAATTTCAAGTTATCTGCGTGGCGGTTAAAGAAGTTTTTAACTATGGTAGGCCCTTGCCTTTGGCTCCTGCGCTCTTTTTTAGCTACATTGATGCTCATTGGTGACGTGACCAGTAGCAGCCACGTGTATATGTTCAGTACTCACGATGCCAGAGACGGTGAGCTCGCCCGTGGTGGAGAGAGGCAGCAAGTCGGTCAGGATGGCCGTGTCGAGCGCCGTGGTGAGGTTCCGCCGCGAGCACGGCGCGCGCCGCAGCCATCACTTGTTGGTGACGTCACCAGTAGCAGCCACGTGTATATGTTCAGTACTCACGATGCCAGAGACGGTGAGCTCGCCCGTGGTGGAGAGAGGCAGCAAGTCGGTCAGGATGGCCGTGTCGAGCGCCGTGGTGAGGTTCCGCCGCGAGCACGGCGCGCGCCGCAGCCACCACTTGTTGGTGACGTCACCAGTAGCAGCCACGTGTATATGTTCAGTACTCACGATGCCAGAGACGGTGAGCTCGCCCGTGGTGGAGAGAGGCAGCAAGTCGGTCAGGATGGCCGTGTCGAGCGCCGTGCTGAGGTTCCGCCGCGAGCACGGCGCGCGCCGCAGCCACCACTTGTTGGTGACGTGACCAGTAGCAGCCACGTGTATATGTTCAGTACTCACGATGCCAGAGACGGTGAGCTCGCCCGTGGTGGAGAGAGGCAGCAAGTCGGTCAGGATGGCAGTGTCGAGCGCCGTGGTGAGGTTCCGCCGCGAGCACGGCGCGCGCCGCAGCCACCACTTGTTGGTGACGTCACCAGTAGCAGCCACGTGTATATGTTCAGTACTCACGATGCCAGAGACGGTGAGCTCGCCCGTGGTGGAGAGAGGCAGCAAGTCGGTCAGGATGGCCGTGTCGAGCGCCGTGGTGAGGTTCCGCCGCGAGCACGGCGCGCGCCGCAGCCACCACTTGTTGCTGTACGTGCCTAGGAGCAGCCACGTGTAGGCGCGCCCGTACATCTCCAGCCTGGACACATGGAAACAAGTATTATATTTTAAAAAACCTTTTTTTTTACCTAGCTTTTACTGAACAAGTACTAGCCAAGACGAATCAAACGAGCCGAAACTCGATAGGGTTGCGTCGGTTCATTACAGAGTTCCTATGACCACCTACCAGCTCCATCATCAGACAAACTACTCGTCAAGATCATTCAAATGAATTTAAACTCGATGAGGTTGTGTTGTTTCATTGCTAAGTTCCTTTGGACACCTTCCAGCTCCATCATCAGATCAGCACCATGTCATCATAATATTGCATTGTCGCGCGATTTTCACATGTAAAGGGATATGCAAAATTTCAGCTCAATCGGTAACCGAGAAGTGGATCACATTGCAAAAACGACAGACAACGGGACAGGTGAAAGTAAAATAAAAGCTTGTAAAAATAGTAGACACCTGGAAGGAAATGAGGGAGACCTTTGCCCAGGAGTGGGACAGTATAGGTTAAAAAGGTAGGTATCAGATGTTTTTTTTTTATGAACTATAACTAGCCACCCTTTTATCGTTGACCCCGAAAACTTAGGAGTTCTCACTTATACGCTTCGCAGAATATCTTCAGCGCCCAGGTCTCATTGAAGTTCCCCAGGATGATCCTGACGTCTTTCTCCTTCAGCTTGGACAGCGCAGTCTTCACCTCAGTGGCAAAACTCTGCGTCTCTTCGATCAGAAACCCGTTGGAGTCGAGGTCAGCCAGGAGACGATTATGTGCCTGTTAATAAAAGACTTGTCAGATTTTTAACTTCTAGAAGCGAGTCGGAAGGTCACCTACTAGGCGTAGGTAAAATGTCCACCCATCAGATTGATCGACCGCATGAACAGACTGGAAGACATTTATAATTAGTTCTATATTTTTTTTAGGAAGGTTCAGCAGTAGGTATATACCTAAGTCCTACGGTTGAAATTATAATCGCTGTACAAATCGAAAAATTAATTGCCGAATTGGTATTATTTTGATACTAAAACCTTTCCAACTGAAGGTCTTCGCAAGTAATTAGGTAAGTAGGTATTTTTTATCACAAATAATTCCACCGACTCGCGCTGAGTAGAAAAAGTAGTAAAGTTGTTTTCCTTATCAGTCATCTTCAAGTGGTAAACAGGCAGCAAGACGTCCACTGATAGACATAGGCCTCACATATGACTTTCCAATAATTATCCAGCGTGCTCCTGCGGTCTAAGTTATACTTATCGTTGCCAATGCACAGCAATTGCCAGTGCGTGGTCTCCATTACAAAACTTTACAGCCTAATGAGCGAGTAAGTAAGAAAGTAAGTTCGTATAGGCCAGGCTAGCCCTGGTGTCAGAATTTTTAAGCCGCCCGAAGGCCTTTGTGATGTGGAATTTTAGTACACGGTTGACTAAAGCCACACGATTTATCCCGCGCGGTGAAAATCGACTGTCTAAACTGTAGAGACTGTCTAAGTAGTCGAATTGCCAATACTGAGTGTAAGTAAATTGCTTCTTACCAGCGCGTATCTTGGTTCGTTCTGGTAGATGGTTCCAACCCTGGTCCAGTTGAAGTGCTGCAGCAGCCGGATGCGTGGAACGTTGAAGGCGTTCTCTGACGGTACGATGCGGAAGAAGTTCGGGAAGGCTTCCTTGGTGAACATCGGGTGCGTGTCTGCGTACGAAAGCTGGAAAATAATAGATTTAGACACTAAGAGGATATCGGGAGCTATTATAATCCGAATCGTAGAACTTGACGGATGTGATATTAGCTACATATATAGTGCGGATAGCCCAATCCCGACTGAAGCTCACTATACTCCGGAGCTTGTAGCTAACATCACAGCTGCTGATTGATTTATCATATTTATTTATTAATAAATTTATTAATTTGTATGTAGTATCAAGCATATCAAGCCTGTTTTTCGGATGTGTATGTGTTACTATTCTAGTTTAAGTCACCCTAGCGAACAAACAAAAATCATGTGATAAAATTAAATAATATAAGTATAAATAATATGGAATTCAAAAGAAATAGCAAGAGCTTCAATGTGCAAGACCTAATAATCTACAAATACTTACTAGAGTTTTTGACCGACGAAACGGAGGAGGTACTCAATTCGACGCGTATTTGTTGTTTTTTTATTTTTATTTTTTTATGTATAAACACGCATAACTTTTTACGTAGCGGTCTGATTTTAATAATGATTCTTTTTTTATTCGAAAGTGTATACTTCGAAATTGGTCCCACTTAAATTTTATCGAAATCGGCTGAGCCATTTTTGATAAATCAACAATAATGTGAAAAATGTTACATCGATCCGAGCGAAATACTGCGAATTCTGTACACGGTTGCATTCGCAAAAAATAATTATATAAAACAGTATTTTGACTTACAAGACAAATAATGATAAACCCCTAGAGTAGTACGAGAACAACAGTAACTTTCTCACTGGCAATTTAGTTAGGCTAAATAATTGTTTTTTTATTAATTTAAATATTTTATAGTCTTCCGCGTCGACGGTCTTTTCAAGTTTTGTGGTATAAGTATAAAACAGACTTAAAGACAAAAATCTATTTATAAATGGCACAAATGTAAATAAAGTTTTTTTCATCAAAGAGGAAATTATAGGAACTAATAATTTTGGCAGATCAAGTATGCTACTTTGGCGCCGCATCTGCGGGACATCTTTCGAGAATTGGATTCTAATAAGATTCTAATCAGTTCGGTACATATAAACATACCTCCCACTATACCATTTTTTTTACAACACCTTAATCCCATTTTCGGACATTCGAAAAAAAATTTTGGACCCCCCCCCTTGCAAGAGCTATATGTATATACGTCCGTGTTTGCCGGTCCTGGCAGATCTATTATAGATCAAACATGATGTTTTATATTCAAATTACTGTTCCACTAAGTAAGTTTACTTAATTACATTTGATTGATTGCGACTGTACAATAGAGATGGGTTAGTTTAAATCTTAACCTAAGTTAGTAGTTTCAGTGCATTGTGTGAATGCCACGAGCAAACCGGTTTTTCTCGCTCAAGTATTTAATATTTACGAAGCAAGACAAGCGGAGCCTTGGTCGTCCGGTAGCAAGATATCATGTAAATAGCGGGTCGACCCTCCACACGATTAACACAGAACTGAGACAATAGGCATTGGAAGAGAGACCTGTACCAAAGAATATATAATAATACTACCCTGTACCCAACCATAAAAGCCTATACGTAGTATTATTCTTCTTTGATCCAACTGTGAAAGCTGCGGATGATGATGATATTCCATTTGCTGCAGTGGGATCCCATTCCTATCCTAATTAGGGTTCCGTACCCAAAGGGAAAAACGGGACCCTATTGCTCAGACTTCGATGTCCGTCTGTCTGTCTGTCTGTCTGTCTGTCACCGGGCTGTATCTCATGAACCATGATAGCTAGGCAGCTGAAATTTTCACAGATGATGTACTTCGGTTGCCGCTATAACAACAAATACTAAAAACAAAATAAAATAATTATTTAAGGGGGGCTCCCATACAACAAACCTGAATTTTCAGACGTTTTTCTCTCCATATTAATAATGCTACCAGGTAGATGCTTGAAATTTTCACAGAATATTTAGTTTTATATTCCCTTCAATAATAAATAATAAAACTAAATAAAATAAATATTTAAGGGGGGCTCCCATACAGTACGGAACCCTCCGTGCGCGAGTCTGACTCGTACTTGGCAGATTATTCTATTTGGTGTAGTATACTTGCCTGTGTCAGATGCCAGTGCTTGGAGGCCTTAGCGATGGGATCAGTGACGTGCGTGCAGGCCGCCCCGAACAACATGAGCTTGTGCGGCCCGCTGTGCATCATGTCGAAGAAGGATTTCACCCCCACGGCAGCGTTGCACTGGGGAATTAAGATTCGGTATAGATATCTTTATCTTCTTCTTAGTTGTATACACTCCTGACAGAGTGGTCGTGGTCATCAGTTCCGGTGGTCGCTCGCTTTACAATGCGTCGCCATTCCTCTCGTATGGACGCCTTTCTCGTGCACCTATTGATGGGACCGTTTAGTGCAGCCTTTATTTGGTCGGTCCAACGTAATGGAGATCTACCGCGCGGTCTTGTACCTTCAATCTTTCCCTGCACCACAAGGCGCTCTACAGAGGTGTTATCTCGTCGCGATACGTGCCCGAAGTAGCTGAGATATCTTTATAAATTGATATACTAGTATTTAAAACCGTCAGCGTCAGGAGTTTTTGCTGTGCCACGCAAAGAAAATATTTACCTACCTACTCCTATTCAACTTATAAATTGTCACTACGACACACTCTATTGACGGTATCTGATAATTTCCTACCACCTACTCGTGTAGGTGGTAGGAAATTTGCACTTGTTGACAACTAACAGGATTCCACGACTTAAATCTAACCTCTCGATTGAAATTGTTAGTTGGTAGTAGGTACTAAGTCCAACTAACAATTTCAACTAACTAAGTACTTACTAAGTAAGTAAGGTAGTCTAGGCCTGGTGGCTAGCCCTGGAACTGAAATAACGGGAGCAGGCTTTAGAAGAAAGACTTACTTCAGTGTCGTTCCACCACATGTGCAGACGATAGTTCTTGAGTACAGAGTCATGCTCATTCACGTGGTCCAGCGCCAACTTCACACTTGGCATCACGCCGCGCCCTGCATCCACATATTATGTAAATTAGTAAGTACTAGCTACCCACCCCGGCTTCACCCGGATATGAATGAATTATAGCTATAAACCTTCCGGAAGAAATATTCTAAACAATGCTGAAAACCGGATTGAAATCTGTTAGGTATGTAGTTTGGATGATATAAGCGGATACTCAGACAGACACACAGAAATAACGGTTTTGCTTTTTAACCCCCGACGAAAAAGAGGGGTGTTATAAGTTTGACGTGTCTGTTTGTCTGTCTGTCTGTCTGTGGCATCATAGCGCCCGAACCACTGAACCGATTTCAGTTTAGTTTTTTTTGGATGAAAGGAGACTTAATCGAGAGTGTTCTTAGCTATGTTTTATAAAAATCGATTGAGCCGTTTAAGAGTTATGGTGGGTTAAAGTGGGGATGGAAGAACCAAAATTCTACAAATGTGCCCAAAATGGTTGTCAATTGAAAGTTTGTTGTCAAATATTTTTGTGTCGGGGGTTTTTAATTAGGTATATTATTACTATGTAGTGATGATTCTCAATCTTGTCATATTGTTATACAGGGTTATCTGCGTACCCTGTACTAAGCCGGAAAGGGGTGATTAAATTCGGACCATCATTATGAACAACTTTTACTATGGGGCCAACCCAAAATTTGAGAATATATTTAGTTGATCCATACAGAACTGTAACTCGAAATCGACAAAACATATGAAACATCTGAGTTTTTTTCGCGAATTCCGGGTTGGCCTATAGTAAACATTCATATTTCAGCTTTTATTTAACTTGCTATGTACGTATGTAACTATGTACCTAGACCTACCTATGTAAGTTTGGGTGGAATCTTGCAAGTTAAATCTGACCAACTTCCCGGTCTCTGATTGAGCTGAAATTTTGCACGCATATGTAGGTATATCGCGTGACAATGCAATAATATGGTACCATGGAGCTGATCTGATGATTAAGACGGAAGCTGGCCATAGGAACCCCTGTACCTACTAATAATATTTTTATAATAATTTATTTGAAGTTGAAATCAACAGAATACTAAAAAATGCGCCTAGCTGAATCGTAATAGCATCACATTTTTTGCTATGAACATTTAGAAAGGCTATTCTATTGGCTGTCCCATATACTGATTGAAAGATTGCTAATTATCTTAGTTTAGTTTACAAAGTTCTTACGATCCAACCATCAATCAGCCATAGGGCATCCACTGCTTTAACCCGTGTTTCTCCCGTGGCACTACCGCTTGGCTCAACTAGTAGTGCGAAAGGAAATTTCTCTCTCCCGTGGCACAACCAATACAATCTAATTAGCCGTGAACTAGCTCATTACCTGTGGCACTACTGAATTTAAATACGAAATAGCAATTTGCATCATTTAATTATATTTTTAATTTCCTGCCTTATACTCGTAGATCTCCAATAAGTGGTTTGCAGTGGCATCCAGCGCGATCCTTGAGGTCTTACTCTTATGGTCTTACCACAAAAGTTTTACGAACGCTTTGGACAATGTTTAACAACACAAATTGCACGGTAAAACAGTGTTTAAAGCGTGTTTAAGTCTTTTGTGGTAAGGCAGTTAAGGATAAGGTCTTACCAGTATTAGCATTTTCAACGCCCTTCCCAAACGGGAAGAAGCCGGCGATGTAGACGTCGGTTCTTCGGTTTAGGATGGCATCTAGGTTTGGCTTCTGGGGCACGGCCTGGCTGCCGCTGACCAGCCCCACCAGTAGGAGAAGCAGCATCATCGAATAGCTCGGCTAGACTGAAATGACACGTTGTTCTAGGTGAGGAACGGCTCAACAGCTGAAAAGTTTCCACAGGAAATGTCACATCACAATTTTTTTCCTTTTGTATGAAAATGTGTGAAAAAATAGTGATGTGCTTATGCCCATTGCCATACATATTTTATCGATAGTTATAAATTGTTGATCAAAGTGTTGGATCAAATGTCTCTGTCATTGTTACACCATTAAATAATTTTAATTTCTATGTAATTATTGACATTTTAATAATATCTACCTATGATAATACTTAGTGTTATCAATGAACAGGTCAAGGCGCGAATCACTAGCATATTTTTTAGTGAATGCTTTTTCGAAAAAAAAATGTTCCATAAGTGCTTACGAGTACTTACTTTTGTTCTAGAGTAGAGTTCACGAGCTGATATTTTTAGAACACTCCAGAAAATTTATTTTTTAACACTTCCGACATCACTGACTTCTACAAAACTTTGCACACTGCTTGAAATGTACAAGATCACAATAGTTACAAAATTTTCAGCGCGAAACTACCCAATAAATATCTGAAAAGGTGAAAATTCCCAAGTGTAGTGAAAATTCTCAAGAAATCTCCGACGAACAGAGTGAAGTAAAAACGCTCTTATTCCAGAAGTATTAAAGAATACGACACTGACCGCAGAATGACTCCACAATGACACTTTTTCAAATAAAATGACATAAAACATAATTCAACTGCATTCAACCATAGTTTTGAATGTGAGGTGTTAAAATGCAAGGTGAATTGTTTGACGAAGGAGCTTATGACGTTTTGATGCAGAGTGCTCTCAACAAACAGACAAAATTAGGCTTTCGTCCGTGGCGCGAATCGATAGAGGGTTGAGTTCGTGATGGGGAAACTACGTGATTATTTTATCGATAAAATAAATTTTTACTTGCTTGAAATTTTTACAGTACAGTAAAGCTATTGCCAAGCCAAGACACAACGAGCCCAAGCTAGAGATATTCATTTCGAGTTTTTATAATTTTTTATTGATAATAAAATGTTTCACCTTGTAACAGGACTAAAGTTCTAAGTCCTGTTAGTGTCTTGTTACCGATAATAAGGATGAAAGCCGCTTTTAACTGATACTAACAAAAGCCATGCTTTTATTCAACATATTAGGTAGGTATTCTTGATATGTAGGTACTGTGCCCTGCCCGTTCTATTTGTTTCATAGGCCGAACTGTTGATCTATGCACAGAATAAGGATATCCCATTTTTGTGAGTAAAGATATATTCTTATTATGTGAAAAATAACTAAATATATACATTCCTACTAAATCGACAGACATACAGGGTTATCTGCTTCCCTGTACTAAGCCGAAAGGAGGTGATTAAGACTATATATATAATGACGAACAACTTTAAACTATGGGGCCAACTCAAAATAAAAATTAAAATTGGCCCCATAGTAAAAAATGTTCGTAGGTAATGATCGATAGTCTTTATCACCCCCCTTTCGGCTTAGTACAGGGGAAGCAGATAACCAAAGTCAAAGTCAAAAGTCAAAAGTATTTATTCGTAGAAATTGTGGTTACAAAGGTCTTATTTTATAAATGTACAGTACAACACAATTAGCCAATGTGGCATACGAAAATTGAATTGAAATCAATTCCTTTGAATCTGTTGAAACATACAAATGTTACTTATTTGTCGATATTCTTACATCCAGCACTAGTGACCCCTGAAAGTGACGCATGCGTGTTTTTGAGACAAAGGCGTGTCTTCCCCGGTAATTTTTAGCTTGGCCAGGTGAGGTATAATCAACAATACCTCAAGTAGAACTTTTCAACAGAAGGCAAAGAAAATATAAGAATAGTCCCAAGGGCAAAAATTGTGCTTGTAACGTCTTGGGTTAGCGCTTATTTGTCTAGGTACAATTTCATTTTTGTTACCCGTGTTAGGTAGGTACAATAGTATCTATAAAAGTCTTACTACCTACCAGGTAGTTTAGACATTCTAGGCTTTATTTAACGTGCAAAGGTGAATGAAATCTTCATTCCGACATTCCGACGCTGCACTGATGATGATAAATTCTCGATAGTTATGTTAGGTATACCCAATTGGTGTCGGTAGCTGTAGATAGCTTCATATTGCTGTGATAACACTGACATCTTACCATCAGGTAGCTTGCATCTCGTTAGCTACCCACGCGGGATTTTTTATTGAGTCAGACTCGATCAGAATCATGGCATAAGAGTAAATGTGTATTATTTAAATACCCATAATCATTATTTAATTTCTAATAATTAACGCCTTATAATTTAACAATAGCAAGATTACTTCGCATTAAGCTATCTTTGTGCTAATTTCGCAAATGATTCTTAGTGCACTGCTTTAGAGTTTATTTTGTCTAATCACACATCGTAATGTTTGTATGTTTTACCTAGTGGCTATTCCATTGCAATAAGGCTCTCTTTAGATCGATTTCTTAAAAATGTGGTAGTGATGATCAATGAAATCGTGCCACTCGGCTTTTTGACAGTTCATTTTCGAGTTACCATTATTAGCTAAATAACGTTCCGTTTTCTTGATTATCACTGTTCTTCAATGATGGCAGTAAAAGTAAGAGCGTTAAAAATATGTATATTTTGTATAAAATTTTTGTCAAAATGCATAGAAGTTTATGTTTTTTGCTACCAATATACTTTTTCGGCTCATTTTCTCACAAAACAAATTGTTTTCTTTCAAGCGTTAAGTTTCGTTATACGCATTGTACATTGTAATTTCAAAAGTTCCACATAAGCTGTTTTCGGCTGACAACACTGCCGAATACGTGGCCCCGAGGTTTAGTGCGATTCGTGTGTCTTGTTTATATTTTTTAGTGTGTTCTTTCGATATAAATCTTCGCAGAATCTGTAAGTAAATAAATATATTGTCTTTCTATCCTAACACAAAAAAATCTCATATCAGATAGCATAAGATTATAACTAAAAACTCGATTCGAAATTACGGTGGCAGCTGTCAGTTTTCCACTAATAAGATTTTGTAGTAAATTACTGTATTTTTCTATGTTTTGTAATTATATAACGCAATTATCACAATGTAGGATAGTTACATGTCTTTCCAGTGTAATTTTATCCCTGAAAAAGTGTTTTATTGATTGAGATTTTTGGCACATTCTTTGCGTTCATCATCGAGTATTTTACTCGGATTTTGCTCATAATTATGGTTTATTTCTTCGTAATTACAAGTGCTCTCGGTTTATTTAGACTAATTATCGACTAATTTCGAAGTATTACAGAAAGTAGGTATATTTTTACTCACAGTTATAAACAACCTTATTTTTATCAGATGCAATGACACAGTTTTTGTATGAGATAGTTAATAAATTCATTCAATCATGATACTCTGTGTCAAGGATTTGATAAAATACCGTTGACCCGAAAAAAGCGAGTAGAGTATCATCTTCCTATGTTTTATTGAACTTATTCCAAGATAACATATTGCTACATTTTGTTTGTAAGTTTCGTAGTCTGTCATTCATTTATGATTGTCATGTTATTATAAACAGTGTTATGATGAGTTGCAAATGAAGAAAAACTATACACTCCATCTTTATTTTCTAAATTCTATTCTTTTAGTCTTAAGTTTTAATGAATTAAGTTGGTAGTAAGAATTAATTGTCTAAAATCTAAATAATTACTCTTAGATAACTTTAACATTTTGTTATGATATTAAAATTGGAAGTAAAATATATTTAAAAATAGATTCTAGGTCTTTAAGCTTTAGAATAAAGTAATGAGGTCTTCACTATCACTATATTTTAGATGGGAATAGCAGATTGTCGGTAGTAAAAAAATGAAAGTGCATACTTCAAAAATACCATGGCAGCGCAGTTGGTGAATGCCAATTTATGATTGTGAGGTTGTGAATTGTAATTGTACCTGTTTTGTACCAAAGAGTTCTTTCGATCTTCTTTCACATTTATACATGGAAATGTAGGAATAATTACACAGGAAAACAGTAAAGCAACTTGCATATGTCTATGAAATAAATTCAATAGTATTATGTGAATCCATCAACCTGTGCGAGTTTTGAACTGATATTTTTATTTCAAATGTTTCTTAGTCAATTCACAATATTTTTTTTGTTTTTCAGATAGACTGGCAACTGCACTATGATGAACCCACAGTATCCGCCTCCCGGGCAAAACAACAATGCACCAACAAACCCCATGGGTTTCCCCTCTTCCGACTTCAATGGAGTAAACGCCAACTACAACCCTATGCCTCCAAATGGCCCGCAAAAGCCTTTCGATCCAAATGAAATGTCACAGAAGATGCAAAACATGAGTATTAATGGACCAGGTTATGGGATCCCGTCGTCTCAGTTGCCACCGGGGCAGTTTCCCCCTGGAGCGTACCCACCGACGTCAAATTTTGGGCAGTTACCGCCTGGGCAGAGGCCACCTGGGGGGATGCCCGGTAGGCCTCCAGCGAGCGGCGCCCAGTTTCCCCCTGGACCTGGTCCAAAACCACCGACGCCTGGACCTGCGCCGTCTCTACCTCAAAGTTACGCGCCGCCGGGCCAGCAGCAGAACAGTCAGTTCCCACCGGGGCCCATGCAGCGACCTCCGAGCGCTCAGCAGCCGGGCACACCACAAATGCCACCCGGTCCTGGACAAATGCCGCCAGCGCCAGGACAAATTCCTCAAGGAATGCCGCCATCGTCTCAAGGAGGAATGCCGCCTCATTCGCAAGCTCTACCTCCTCATTCACAGCCAGGCGCGCCTCCGCAGCCAGGGCTACCCCCACAGGGAGGTCAGAAGCCAATGGGCTCGCCACAAGGTCCACCACAGCCTCAAGGTCCTCCACAAGGTCCACCTCAGTCGCAGGCTGGTTCAATGCCGCCCAGACCCGGTATGCCTTCACAGCCTGGTCAACAGCCAGGGCAAATGCCCGGTCAACCGATGCCTGGACAACCCGGTCCAATGCCTGGTCAACCTGGCATGCCACAGGGAAGATCTGGTCCACAGCCTGGCATGCCTCAACCGGGGCAGTTCCAGGGCTCCCAGCCCGGTCAGCCAGGGCTACCGTCTCAGCCTTCCCAGCCTGGCTTCCAGCAACCCGGACAACGTCTACCACCACAACCTGGGTTTGGCCAACCTGGTCCAATGCCTGGGCAACCTGGGCAAACACAGGGAGGATTTCCACAGCAACTGTCACAGCCAGGATTCCCGCCGCAGTCTGGCCCGCCCTCTCAGTTAGGGCAGCCTGGATTCCCATCGCAGCCTGGACAGCCTGGTCTACCTCCTCAGCCAGGGTTACACCCACAACCTGGGCAAATGCCTGGACAGCCAGGATTACCCCCACAACCTGGCCAGATGCCTGGACAGCCAGGATTACCTCCACAAACTGCCCAGATGCCTGGACAACCTGGTTTACCCCCTCAGCCGGGGCCAATGGGCCAGCCTCCAATGCAAGGCTTCCAACAACAACAAGGCCAACTACCGGGGCTTCCCCACATGCCGCCGCCGCTGTCGCAGCAGAGGCAACAGTTCCCGGGGATGCCCCCCGCGCCTGCCGGACCCCCTGGACCTCCTGGACCCCCTGGACCGCCCGGCCCAGGCGGACAATATCCTGGTGAGTCTAATCCGCCATTCTCCAATTTGGTGGTATTACCATAACCTTTATTATTTTTCATTTTGCTTGAATTAACATCCATTCACCGATAAAAAAGTTTTTACGTATCCAGAGCCCTTAGTCCAGGTTTTGCGTAGTTCACTTAAACTTTCGCGTTCGCGTGTCTCCATATATGTGGTTAGTTCTTCCTCGTTCGAAACAGCTGCAGTTTCAATTTACGTGTAAACCTGGACTAACCCCTCTGGGCTTGCATAATCAGCAATACTATAAAATTGAAAAGAGCTTGAGTTTGAGTCCAATAAACGAATAATAATCAGCCAAGTACGAGTAGGACTCGCGCACGAAGGGTTCCGTACTGTATGGGAGCCCCCCTTAAATATTTATTTTATTTTATTATTTATTATTGATGTGAATATAAAACTAAATATTCTGTGAAAATTTCAAGCATCTACCTATTAGGTACCATTATTAATATAGAGCGAAAAACGTCTAAAAATTCAGGTTTGTTGTATGGGAGCTCCCCTTAAATATTTATTTTATTTTGTTTTTAGTATTTGTTGTTATAGCGGCAACAGAAATACATCATCTGTGAAAATTTCAGCTGCCTAGCTATCAGAGACAGACGGACGTCGAAGTCTTAGTAATAGGGTCCCGTTTTTCCCTTTGGGTACGGAACCCTAAAAAGCAGAAGAGTATGGTAATTAGAAAAAATCACTAAATTGAAGAATGACCGTAATACACTTCTCTACCATCTGTGTATTGAAGTTATTTTTTGGCATAAGAGAGACACCATTGAAATATACTGATGTTTTTAAACTTGCCCTTTTATCCTCTTCTGAGAAGGGACACCAGACAGACAGACAATAAAGGGGACAGACAATCAAAGGTTACCTGCTGAAGTATGAAATTCTAAAAATGAAGTATTAAAATAATATAATGTATTCTGTAATAAAAACCATAATAGAAGGAGAGGTAGAAGGAAAAAAGAAGGGGAAGTCCACAGAGCATTTCTAGACCAAATTAAAGAAATGGTATTGGTATCGTGTTTCGTAACTGTGCTGTTAATAACCATTGTTGCTGAATAACGTAATATGCTACTTTTTTATATGTGATGATCATTTATTTTTTGTTCTTGCTTTGATGTTTGTTTTCGTTGACATTACTTTATAGGACTGATGTATATTTTTTCTTTAAGTTGTTTCTATGTTATTTCTTGTATTAAATATATTTTGTGAAATCTTGAAACATATGTAAGTACCTATTTGAGATTAGACTTAAACTTAAACTGTATTTTAAACATTGTTATCTGACGATTCCAAGTGCAACTGTAATGTCTACGGAATTAAGGAACTTTGACTTTGACTTTGAGCGCCACACAAGTCGGCAGATGAGAAGTTAGCCGCAAATGACACTTAGCCGTGATTCGCTAATTATTGCGCATGTGTGCACAATGCTTACACAAGTGGCGAAATAGTAAAGCACGGGCGTAGGGAGCGCGCGGGAGGCATGAGGTTGGCGGGCGGGTGTGCCCCGGCGCCTCGTCTCTCTGGCTCCCGCGCATACTTATATTTTGCCATTTGCGCAGCGTTCTGCGCATAACTTTCCATCCGCCGACTTGTGTGGCGCGGATTTTGGAGGTCATGTCGTACAGGGAAGTGAAAACACTAGCAGAAGATCGCGAGACGTGGAAGTTGCTCTACCGTCAAGAGCCTTGCTCATAAGTTTATGATGATGTATGTATTCTGTAAGCCCGATTACAGAGGCGCCAGCGTAAATTAAATAGCAATGTAAGAAGCGTTTTCTCTATCGAATGCCTAAAGTGAAAAAGAAACAGAACTATGCTATTTAGCTAATATAATTACGCTGGCGCCTCTGTAATCGGGCTTTGTATCCAACTAGTCAATATAAAATAGTTAATCAACAAATGCAATAATTCTCCAGGCATGCCCCCCATGGCCGGTCAGCAACCTGGCTACGGGCAGCAGCAGCCTCCATCTGGGTACCCGGGGCAGTATGCTCCCCCGTTCCCCGGGCAGCAGCCCAGCTACCCCGGCCAGCAGTACCAGCAGCCGCAGAAGAGGCTCGACCCTGACCAGATGCCTAGTCCGGTAAGTGACCATATTGTAATAGTATATGAGCTATATTCCCTTGGCAGCCGCAGAAGAGCCTCGATCCAGGCTTCCCCTATGGATCTCCTATAAGGCCGGTTGGTAGCGGCTTGCATCCAGCAGTCTCAATGAAGTCATCCGTCCACCTTGTGGATGGGTGGGATGTTCTACTCTGGGTTTGCCGGTACGTGGTCTCCACTCGAGAACATTTCAATCCTATCCTATTGATTAACAGTCCTTGTGTACCCTGCCCACTGCCATTTCAACTTGCCAATCAGCTGGGCTGCGTCGGTAAATTTGGTTCTTCTACAGATCTCCTCATTCCTGATTCCTGATATTGTAATATCATAAAAGCTAAGAGGATTTGCCACACCAGATGCATTCTGAGATCTGCGGTCAAGTCAAAGGCATTTATTTTATATTCGTATTTTGTGGCTTGTGGCCATAGTAAAGCTTGTGGCTGACAACACGCACTTGGTCAGCGTGGTGGATATTGCCCAATCACCCTTTGTGGGTCATTACCCACATGACAGAGTTCTGCCTCATAACTACACGTTATACTGGGTTGAGTGATACGTGATTATTAAATCAATAATTATATCCACTCCATTAACACTTCTTGCTCCATGTGCCTAACAAAACTGACCAATTTTGATGATGCGATTCATAAACTGCAATGGACTATTAATAATCGGCCAAGTTCGAGTCGGACTCGCGCACGAAGGGTTCCTTTCTGTAAGCCCCCCTTAAATATTTATTTTATTTTAATTTTATTATTTATTATTGGAGTGAATATAAAACTAAATATTCTGTGAAAATTTCAAGCATGTACCTGTTAACATTATTAATATAGATCGAAAAACGTCTAAAAAATCAGGTTTGTTGTATGGGAGCCCCCCTTAAATATTTATTTTATTCTATTTTTATTTGTTGTTATAGCGGCAACAAAAATACATCATCTGTGAAAATTTTAACTGCCTAGCTATCATGGTTCATGAGATACAGCCCGGTGACAGACAGACAGACAGACGGACATCGAAGTCTTAGTAATAGGGTCCCGTTTTTCCCTTTAGGTACGGAACCCTAAAAAGGCTGGTACAGTACATAGTCACCTTTACGAAACTGCCGAAAATTTTAATTTGAATATGGAAACTAATGTGGTTTTTAACCACCGACGCAAAAGAGGGGTGCTATAAGTTTGACGTGTCTGTTTGTCTGTGTGTCTGTCTGTGGCATCATAGCGCTCGAACCACTGAACCGATTTCAGTTTAGTTTTTTTTGGATGAAAGGAGACTTAATCGAGAGTGTTCTTAGCTATGTTTTATAAAAATCGATTGAGCCGTTTAAGAGTTATGGTGGGTTAAAGTGGGGATGGAAGAAAATTCTACAAATGTGCCCAAAATGGTTGTCAATTGAAAGTTTGTTGTCAAATATTTTTGTGTCGGGGGCTTTTCAGATCCAAGTGATGTCGGACGACCAGAACAACCGCGGAGGCGTGTTCGTGACCAACGAGAAGGGTCTGGTGCCACCGCTGGTCACCACCGACTTCACTGTCGACGACAAGGGGAATGCCAGTCAGTATAGCGCTCATTTTAATACATTTATTCGAGCCATAAGGGATACAAGAGATTATACATTCATTGATCTATTTAACTGCTGGACATAAGCCTCTCATATAAGCCATTCCCTTACAAAATGTTCCTACCATAAGTGGCGCTAAACGCTATTGAAATTAGAATCGACCAAATTAGTGAGATGAAGGTGAAATGAAGTTCACCGGGTCAGCTAGTGACTGCCTCGGTGGCTCAGTGGTTAGTGACCCTGACTTCTGGGTCAAAGAGGCGTGGGTTCGATCCCCACCCAGGGCAAACATTTGTGTGATGAACATAGGTGTTTGCTCTGTGTCTGGGTGTTATTTAGGTATTATCTATATAAGTATATATTTAAAATATTTATATGCAGTATATCAGTCTCTGGCAGCCATATCACAAGCTTTGCTTAGTTTGGGGTCAGAGACCGTGTGTAAGATGTCCCCTAATATTTATTTATTTATTTTATAAAATAGTTGGAAAAAAGAGATACAGTCAAATATTTAAAGATGATGGAGGTACGTGGTCTCCACTCGAGAACTTTTCGACCCCCATCGGTAATCAGTCCTCCGCGCTATGTGCCCTGCCCATTGCCATTTCAACTTGCCAATCCGCTGGGCTATGTCGGTAACTTTGGTTCTTCTACGGATCTCCTCATTTCTAATTCGACTAGTAGCTTAGCAAAAAAAAATTAGCTGCACCGTCCCCTTGTGAATTATTAACTGAAACTAAACTGAATTACTAACAAACTCATAACTGAAAATTGCATTAAAATCGAAGTAGTGGTTTCGGAGAAAAATCGCAACATAGATTTGCACAAACAATGTTTGCTGCAGCGCCCCCTGGTGAGTTGTCACCGTAACACCTATCTAAGAACAAGCACCAATCAAACCTAAACCAATAACTGAAAGCTGCATCAAATTCAGACCAGCAGTTTTGGAGTGAATTGGCAACATTGATTTGCTCAAAAAATGATTGCTGCAGCGTCCCATGTTGAATTATCACCGTAACAACTTTTCTCAGAGCATGCACCAATTGAAAACTGCATCAAAATCGGTTTAGTAGCTTTAGAGAAAAACGGTAACATTTGCACAAACTAACACACAAACAAACATCCCCAATTTAATAGTAAATTATGATATAAGTGCGGTTAGTTAAAAATTACAGCCGAGGCGATATTGCAAGCCCGAGCCGTAGGCGAGGGCTATAGGGAAGCAGAGGCTGTAATTTTCAAAGCGCACGTATGTCATACGACGTTTTATAACATATTTGCGAGGAAATTAATAAAACTCTGACTTTGAGTGAAAGTCGTGCATCAGTCGAAGCATCGTGCGTTTTACATTACAATAACGCACAAGTGCCGTAATGTCTCTCACTCTCTTGAGTGAAAGTAGGAGAAACGAGACAGAGTTCTGCAGTCGGTGGCAGCGTGCGTTTTACATTACAATAAAGCACAAGCGCGTAATGAAATACATTACTATTTTTAAATTGGTGTAATTACAGTCACTTTAAGAGCAGATATGTTATAAAAAAACTTTATCGTGTTTGTTGTATATTACAGGTCCGAGATACATCAGGAGTTCTATGTACACCATCCCCGTGACGGCGGATCTCTTGAAGCAGACTGCGATGCCGTTCTGCCTTGTCGTAAGTATAGATAGCTTTTCATTTCTACGGGGTGTAATTCTAGACCACAGAGATATTCATATTCAATTTATTCTTAAAATATTTCATTTACATGTCAATACGATAGGATTACATAATAATTACTATTTAGAAAGATGTCAAATCATTGACAAACAACTATTAAACTTCAATATTAGGATGTCAAATTAAAATAAATTAAAAATTATCATTATGTTACATTAAAAATGTCATAAAACAATAAAAAATGTCATGAAACAAATCAAAATTAAAATAAAAATGTCAATGAAATAAAATAAGAAAAAAAAAATATATCTACATCTAGTTTAACCATAAAACGTCTGCTCGATAAGCCAGCGTTTTAACCGAGCCTTAAAACAAGGCAAGCTAGGGGCATCGATAACATTTATTGGCAGCAAATTGTATACTTTCGGTCCCATTATATGCGTAACTTTTGTGGACTTTTCAAGCGTATGAGGTACAGTTACGAGGTATTCCCCGCCCCGTGTTCTACTTCGTTTTACGTAAGAGGCCAGGTTCATTCTCACATATTCCGCCACCTGGAATATGACAAGTGATGGCAGTGTAAGAATGCTCTAGAATATTTTAGAATATTACTGTACCGGTCGCATCATTTAAATAGAAAGCTGGAACTTCAAACTGCACAAAATAAGTTTTGCAGGGTTTCCTGTTGCACAGGTAATAGGAATTAAATCTCCTAATCCCTAAATATAAAACTAAACTATGGCATCATCCTCTGGGGAAACAGTATAGATACTAAGAACCTATTTATAGTTCAAAAAAAGTGCGTACGTATATTAGCCAATATCAAACTTCCAAATGCAAATACACAACAATTCCATAAACCCTACTTCATTAAATTGAAAATATTAACAGTGGTATCAATATATATCTTTGAAGCGTGCAAATTCGTAAAAAAATACCCCCAGTTTTTTTACAAAATTATCTAGTGCACGTGTCCATCCTGCCAGATCCCAATACAAACATAATTTAATTTTACCTAAATCAAAACTATCGATACACAGCTCCGGGCCATGCTCGATGGCTGTTCAAATATTTAATAAACTTCCGGTCGAAATTAAGAAAATTGAAGACGAAATCGAATTTGCAAAAGTATTGAAGAACCTGCTTATCACGAAATGCTACTATACATTAAACGAATGTATATTGGACGATCATAAAATAGCAAATTGAAACAAATAAATCGCTCCGCACAATATTGCTATACCCTAATAGGGTCATATGTATAACTTATAAACTAAACATGTTTTTTAAGACCTGCATGTAAATTATGCTACATATGATGCAATAAATGATTGATTGATTGAAATCCTAATCTTCTAAGCAGTTTTAATTGCAAATGTAACTCCTATTACATACGTAATAATACCTTAATTTGCTTGTGCACTACTTGACACTCCAGCGTTCTTTTTACGAAACCGCGACGTACTATCATCTATATCATATATCATATACTCATCATCATCAACAATTTGTACTGTGAAACCCGCTTCGAAATCGCTAAAAAATAATTGTTTAGTAAAACAGCAGCTTTTTTTAGGGTTCCGTACCCAAAGGGAAAAACGGGACCCTATTACTAAGACTTCGATGTCCGTCTGTCCGTCTGTCTGTCTGTCTGTCACCGGGCTGTAAATTTTCACAGATGATGTATTTCGGTTGCCGCTATAACAACAAATACTAAAAACAAAATATAATAAATATTTAAGGGGGGCTCCCATACAACAAACCTGAATTTTTAGACGTTTTTCGCTCTATATTAATAATGGTACCAGGTAGATGCTTGAAATTTTCACAGAATATTTAGTTTTATTCACTTCAATAATGAATAATAAAATTAAAATAAAATAAATATTTAAGGGCTCCCATACAGTACGGAACCCTCCGTGCGCGAGTCTGACTCGTACTTGGCCGATTATTGAAATGTCGGTTGTTCTTGTTTGGTTGATTTGTTAGTAGGTATATGTCGCGTCAAAATGTATGACGTCTGTGAAGTGCGCTACTAGCTGTTCAGAACTTTGCTTCTCGCCCCCTCTGAACCATAAGCTATTGCTCAACGACTCGCCTACTGTTCTGAGCCGTCAATAAGTTTGAATCGTATTATCATAAACAATAAGCCGTGGTGGTCTAGTGGTAATGACACTCGCCTTATAATCGTGAGGTCGTGGGTTCAAATCCCGGTCCCGTACCAATGAATTCCTTGGAATTTATTTACGGAATTTCATACCACTGGCTTTTCGGTGAAGGAAAACATCGTGAGGCAACCTGCATACGTCCGTAGAAGAAATTCGATAGCGTATGTGAACCCACCAACCCGCACTGGGCCAGCGTGGTGGATATGTCCCAATCACCCTTCGTGGGTAGGTCTACATCTAGCAGTGGACTATCAAAAAGGCTGGTACAGTACAGTATCATAGATGAATATATTAATAATACTAGTAGACCAGGTATAAAATACTACTTCTACTAACCCGTGGCTTCGTCCGCGTGATAGATTTTTGTCATGTTGCACAAGAACTTTTTAGGGTTCCGTACCCAAAGGGAAAAACGGGACCCTATTACTAAGACTTCGAGTTTGTCTGTCTGTCTGTCACCGGGCTGTATCTCATGAACCATGATAGCTAGACAGCTGAAATTTTCACAGATGATGTATTTCTGTTGCCGCTATAACAACAAATACTAAAAACAAAACAAAATAAATATTTAAGGGGGGCTCCCATACAACAAACCTGAATTTTTAGACGTTTTTCGTTCTATATTAATACTGGTAACAGGTAGATGCATGAAATTTTCACAGAATATTTAGTTTTATATTCACTTCAATAATAAATAGTAAAATTAAAAAAAAAAAATATTTAAGGGGGGCTCCCACTCCCATACAGTACGGAACCCTCCGTGCGCGAGTCCGACTCGTACTTGGCCGATTATTATTTTCTCGAGATAAAATATAACCTATGTCACTTTACGACTTTTGAGCTATGTTTATGCCAAATATCAAGTAAGTCTAACTGTTGCTCTGTTGCTGTGTGAAAGAGTAAGAAACCAAGAAACACTTTCGGATTGATGATATTATTAAGGATGGTATTCTGTCATCCGAATAATCGAATCTGAAAACGCAACCTTCTAACCCCAGGAAGAAGGTTGAGTTTTCAGACGTCACGTCGCAATGAACATATTTTGTTTATGCTAAGGAGGGCAGTATTATAGGCCGGTATATTGGTACTCACAGCTCTATTTTCCCTTTCCAGCTAGCACCAATGGCGGAACCAGAGGGTACGGAACCCCCGCCTCCCCTCCTCGATTTTGCCGCCCTCACGGGTTCCCCCACCATGGGCCCGGTGCGGTGCGCGCGGTGCAAGGCTTACATCTGCCCCAATATGAAGTTCGTGGACGCGGGGCGGCATTTCCAGTGCCCTTTCTGCAAGGCTACCACTGAAGGTGAGACACAGTGACATCTTCTATATACAGCAAGACATTTTATTCAGTGCACAAATCTTTATCGCGCAATAGATATCATTAATAGAACATATTTCGCTCATAAAAAGATCAACTTTTTTTTCATCAATTTTTTGTCAGACTATCCCAAAAATAATTAATTTGCATGCACCTTACACTCCAGACAATAACTACTACCTAACACGTATAGCTAGCTCTCTCAAGGTCAGTGCTACCGGTCAATGGCCCCGCACCGTAGGTGAATAGTCGGCGCGGCGTACAACTCGCCGCCCTCGGCTCTTAGTAGGTACAATACCTACGTCTCGCGACGCAGCCGTATAGGTATTCAGACGTAGGGACATTGATTACCCCGTTTATCTGTATACTTTCTCTTGAAGTTATTTCAATATTTTTGTACCAAAGTGAGTGAAAGTAAAACAGAGGTTTAATTGTTTGTTTATTATAATTTCCGTATGCAAAGTTTCTGCACTGGAAATAAAATCACCCTGTATAAAATTAAATGTCCTGTTGTTTGTCCGCGATGAACTCCTAAACTACTGAACCGATTTTATCCAAATTTTGTATACTGTGTGCAGTTTGATTCAAATTGTGAGATAGGATAGTTTATATCTCAATTTATAATCTCATATTTTTATTGGTGAATTTTTTATATTATTATGCGAAAAGAATGTTTGGCGGGTCAGCTAGTATAATATTCGACAAGATAACAGTACACACCATTCTGTAGTCTATCTTTCTATAAATGTCTTTATGAAGTTTGTTGCGCAGGACGGCATTTCTATCCCTTTCTGCCCGGGTAGCATGGCAAAGGGACAAATTGTCTTTCCACCGTCATATCTCCCTCGAAGGGGAAATAAAGTATGAATCGTCAATGACAACTGACATAAGAAGTGGATAAAATGGTTTTTTCCCCTCAGAAAACGCGAAAACAATAGTTGATTCAGAATCCTCTTAAATGTTGTATTATTCCAGTTCCCATGGAGTACACGCAGTACATAAACTCGATGCAGCAATACGGCCGGGTTCCGGCTGAAATGGCGCTGGGCGCTTACGAAATCGTCGCTACCAAGGAATATTGCAGGGTAAGCTATACATTTTATACTACACCTGCTCGGAAAGTACCTTGATACTTTATCAAATTTACGGTAGAAAGTACGTCATTGCATATCGAACAAATATGCGGGGAGAAAACGCATCTGAGCGGGAGAGAAAAGTGTATGAAAATCCATTTCTTACGTGGTTTTTCTTTTTTAATTTTGGGTAAGACTATGCGCTGGTAACCTAAATATCAAAAGCCAAAAAGTTTTTACAGTGAGTTTTTATCTCCAAGTTCGCAAAATGACACTGGCCACTAGCTGTGTGTTGGATGGTGTCAAACAATTTGAAAAAAGAACATGTGAAAATTGCAGACGCCATTGGCGCCATTTTCAAGTGTTACATTAAGCTTCACTAACTGCAACAATTTCAATATAAATTTCAATTAGTAAAATTAGTAAGATTTAGTTTTTATTTTCCTCGTAGGTGTAGTATAAAGCACTATGTATCACTCGAGAGAAAGTGCGATTCCCGATCTCGGGTGTTTTATGACACCCTCGACGGTAATCGGTCACTTTCTCCTCTCGGTGAACAATGTACTATTCTATGCTATCTTTCGAAGACACGGAAGACGACAAAGTTATTAAGTTTTTTTTTTAAATTTATTTCCATAAAATTTACACTAGTTATAAACCTTAAAACACTATTAAACCTAGCTTAGGTTTGACAAAAGTGTTCTAGTTCTCTAATTACAAGTTATTATTACGATATCCTAGAGGATTATCAATTTAAATGGCATTAGATAGGACTCATAAAACTGAAGATTGTTAATTGTTTGTGACAAAAATACAGAACAAAAACCTTAACGTATAGTGCAACATAATAAATATTAAAACTAAATAAATGTGCAAAAGTAATTCAGTCTATATTTCTGTCACAAACCAGCTCCACCTCAGCGTATGCTGGTCTTCCGGTGGAGCTACAGGTGACGTCACGTGGATTGAAAAAAAAAACAGAATAGAGGCTGGGTACTAGCATGTATAGCGCTGGATGTCCTGATAAAACTGCAGAATTGTGTTGGATGCGAGCCACTTTTAATTGGTCATATAGGAAATTTTAAAGGGGAGCCTACGGTTGAAAGGCGAGTCATGTTTAGGCTGTATCTGTGTGTTTCTGTACTTCACAGAGCTACCAAAGGGATAATGTGCTCGATCGAGAAAATCTGAAAGACATGCATCGATGTTAGAAAGATACATTCAAAGTCAAAGTCAAATTCTCTTTATTTCGTAGACACATTACATGTTCTTGAAAACGTCCGATAACAATACTTTTAATAATATTATAACTATAGAATTATTTCTTAAAAATTAAAATTCATATTCAAATACACCTAAAAATTATCAAAATAAAACAAATTAAAAATAGAACAAATTAAATACCAAATAAATACTATACAAGCAAAAAATAAATGTCAGTGTCATTTGAGGTGACAATTTGGATGTAAACAGTAGGTACCGGTAGGAAACAAGTAGCATTTTAATACGTTATGTTATCGTTATCAACGATAACATACTAATAACAGTTACGTTATCGGCAACAGTATGTTACTATGCAATATGCCAGAAATTACTAATAATTATTAAAAAAATATTATGTCAGAATTAGAATATTAAAATAGATATCTGCAATAGCATCGTCAAGTTCGTAAAACAAAATTATATTTTATAAAATAAATATACTTGGAAAATATCATGTCATGAATAGAACATATAAAAAGGTATCTGCAATAGCATCGTGAAACATAATAATTAAAATTAAAAAAACAAGTAAATATAACGGCACAAATAGCTCACGTATTCTTGAAAATGTTTTATCTGGCGTTTTAAATGGCGTCTGTCAGTTTATAATAACTTTTGTTTAGGAGATGTTCTTTTACATAATTAAGGATATCATTTTTTGCACTACTTTTTACAGTTTCTACAGTTATAGTAAGTCGAAATTACACGAAAATTATCTCGATTCTGAGGATTCTGCCGGATTTTAATGAAGATAACTTCTAATTCCGATATGTTTTAGACAGGTTTGATAGAAGCTTTGCTAGATTTTTCATGCATTTTTGTGGTTGAGAATTGCCTCAAGGGAGAACAGCGTTATCAATCTGACCATAGATGTCTGTGGCGTCATAACTTGGATATGAATGGCACGATTTTAATACTTCTTTATATTTTGCTGTTGTGTTCTAGATGCTCATTTCTTTGTGTCTTTTAGCTGTATATAGACCCACCCACGAATAGCATGTGGCCATATCAATCACGCTGGCCCAGTGCGGGTTGGTGGATTCACACACGGCATCGAACTTATTTACAAACGTATGCAGGTTGCCTCACGATATTTTCTTTCAGTGAAAATTCAGTGGTGTGTAAATCCCAACATAACTCCCAAAGAACTTACTACAGAAGCACGGTAATGAAAACTACAGTAGAGTGACTCGGCGCTGTCCTTGAGATATATACCTACGACGTCACGTGGCCTCAAAGAGCGAACCACGCGGTCACGGTAATGAAAACTACAGTAGAGTGACTCGGCGCTGTCCTTGAGATATATACCTACGACGTCACGTGGCCTCAAAGAGCGAACCACGCCGTAGGGCTGGCCCGCCTTCAGTATTTTAATTTCATACTACTTACTCATTACCTACTAGAGTTTCTTTCTAGTTTTGTGTATTAAACTTATTACACTATCCTATGGTACCTACATATAATGATGCAAAATTTTTATATTTAAGTACTTATTACAGAAAAGAAACTCGTTGTGAATGAAAAAGGAAGCATTCAATAAAAATACATAGGTATTGTATTATTTGATGTTTTAGGGTTCCGTAGTAAAACGAGGTGCACGCTTACTAGTTGCAAACCCACACTTTCGTTCGTCACTACGGCCGCGCCGCGACTGACTGGTATGCTTCTGAACATACTACGCTCGAGGCGCGTAGGTATACCTCGCGTCACCTAAAAAGAACGCTGGAGCTTCAAACTGCCCACAACGAAATTTAACTCCTATTGCTTACGTGATAGGAGTTAAATTTCCTTGCTACAAATAAAGTTGCGTACTAGGATATTTAAATCCTATTACGTATGTAATACGAGTTAAATTTCCTTGTGCGCAGTTTGAAGCTCCAGCGTTCTTTTTAGGTGACGCGAGGTATATGATTGGCGTTCCGACCGTTTGTATGGAGTCACTCTACTGTAGTTTTCATTACCGTGATAGAGGGGCTGAAAAATGAACACTTGACTGCACGATTGTAAAGCAAGCGTTGCAGACTCTATGCCCGGCTTCTCGTAGCTATAAGTTGTTTAAAAGTTTATTTCAATATACTTGTTCATGGATTCTTGATTATTTCCAGAACAACACCCTGCCCAACCCCCCGGCGATAGTGTTCGTGATCGACGTGTCATACAACTCTATCAAGAGCGGGCTACTCGACACTGTATGTGAAAACATCATGGACATAATAGCGGTAAGACATCTACACGGTACATGTTCTTTTTAAAATTTTAAACTAAAATTGACTGCCTCGGTGGCTCAGTGGTTAGTGACCCTGACAACTGGGTCAAAGAGGTGTGGATTCGATCCCCACCCAGGGCAAATATTTATGTGACGAACATAGGTGTTTGCTCTGTGTCTGGGTGTTATTTAAGGATTATCTATATAAGTATGTATTTAAAAATATGTAAATGTAGCATATGTATGTCAGTCTCTGGCGGCCATATGACAAGTTTTGCTTAGTTTGGGGTCAGAGACCGTGTGTAAGAAGTCCCCTTATATATTTATTTATTTATTAAATAAAAGAGTCTACCAGAACAAAAAACCGCAATGTCCACCATTCCAAAGTAACAGCAAATCACAATTTTGTGATTGCAGACAGCTAAGATTCACTGCTGCTAAAACTTGTATTTATAAATGAAGTAAAAAATCTACATACGCAATAAATAATTAATAAAACTCTCTATCTAATAAGAAAACCGGTAATAAAAGAGATTTAATTTGGACTTAGCTGATTTTGAAATATTCACCGGGATTTTGCGTTTGACTCTGATGGACATTGTAGGTTATGAAACATGCATAATATGAACGCTCACGAGGACATTGCTGAGTTTGAATTAAATTCATTGGACATAGCTGGTTTTGCTTCACACTTTAATTTTAAGATGGAGATTTCTATGGGATTATGCGAGTTTTGATTGAAAAGTATAATTATAAAAGACGTTATTGAGTGTTTTGAATTTGCGACCGTAGATAACCCAATTTTTTCTAAAGTGGACGTTGCGGTTTTTGATTCTAGACTATTCGTTCCGCATGGTCAGTATTTGGATGGGTGACCGCGGGTGGCATTTCCCAACTGAGCGCTACCGTGGCTCGGATGACACGTTAAATTGTAGGCCCCGGTTGTTTTAACCGTTTAGCCAAGTCAGAAGCCTTCAGGCGGCCTAAAAACTCTGACACCAGGGCTAGCCACCCGACCTATATGAACTTACTTACTTAATATATGAACAGATAGCCGTCGATTTAATTTGTTGAAATCGGTTTTTAAAAAATAAGCATAACTCAATAAGCATAAATAAGCATAACGGATATATCAGTAGGGATATGTGGAACTGGCGACTCATGTTTCTAACGTGCGAATAAGACATTTATTTATTTATTTTTAATACTCATAATAATAAAATTGTGTATTAGAAAACGGCCTGCAGTAAAAGTCCAAAATACCTAGTTTATGCCTGTTTTGTTGTGTGATTGTCTTAAGGGGACGAGATGGGCAAACGACATGATTTCCCACTCATTTTTTGATCGTTCTTCAAGATCAGGGAGGTATAAAATGAGTAAATCTTGGTTAATCATATCTTCAGTAAGCGGATAAAATCCAAAATACTTATTATTAATATTTGGAACTACTTTAAAATATTATTGAAAAGTATCACTACAGCATTTTTGTAGGTCATTGCATTAGGTCGTGGTGGTCTAGTGGCTGTAACGCTGGCCTGTCATTCTCGAGGTCGTGGGTTCAATCCCGGTCCCGTACCAATGAGTTTTAAAACTTATGTACGGAATTTCACACCACTGGCTTTTCGGTGAAGGAAAACATCGTGAGGCAACCTGCATACGTCCATAGAAGAAATTCAATGGCGTGTGTGAATCCACCAACCCGCACTGGGCCAGCGTGGTGGATATGGCCCAATCACCCTTCGTGGGTAGGCCTACGTCCTGCAGTGGACTATTAAAAAGGCTGGTACAGTACAGTACAGTACAGCATTTTTGTAATTATTTTTATCCTTATTTTCATGGATCGGAGAGGTTCATTTTGAATGAAACTTGAAATAAGTGGTTTGAGATATTGGAACCTTTTTCCTGGTGGATACATTTGTTTCTAAATGTTATAGTTTAATAAAGTTTATAGATAAATACTAATAACGCCTGCTGAAAACTATTCATTCAGAAATACCGTTGCTCGCATATTATAATAAGGCGTTAGCAGATAGACAGCGTTGTCAATGAGACGTTGCCACTTCGCCACGGCGGCCATCCGTGGCGAAGTGGCAACGTCTCCTTGACACCGCACAATTTCTATCTCGACATGATTCTTGTAGCTTGCCGCTCGCTCGAGGCAGTAGTCTTGGACCTACCGATATTTCGGTAGTTTTACCGATTTGGCATCTGTCCTACAGTCCTACTGAAATGAATCAATTTTTTTTAAGATTTCTGAGCATGCTAATTTTTCTAACTTTTCCACCAAATTTCTAGGTTTCAACAAAGAAAAGTTGTATTTTGGGACAAATTTTCCCGATTTTCTACCATATTCCAAGTTTTCAGCGAATCGAGACTTTAACAAAGTTATGATTGTGGGTTACTAGTATTTATAGTACCTACAGGTATTATTATTATGTACTTACCAATAACCAGCTAAAATAAAAAATATTTCCTAATGTCTACGGGTAAGTCATTGTTTTCAAAAAAAGCTACAAACTGATAGTTAGCCTTATTTTAATATAACAAAATATCAATAAGTATCTGATTCGACCCTTAGTTCAAGACTTCAATCTTTTAAAAAAGCAGTTTTTTTTCGCAAGGTATCACCAGAATGTTCTATAGTAATGAAATGTTCAGTCCAAAACCTTTACATTTTAAGTGTTTCACTTTACAAACAAAATCTCGGATGTTATTTATTTAAAAAAATATCTTATATCCACAAATGTTTTATTTTACAAACCATTATTTTATAACCAATTATAAATCAAACATTTCACTTAGACAATATCTCGAATGATATTTTGTTTTTTATTTGTATATTTTTCATGTCAGAACATCAGATGTTAAACATACGAAAACCATATTTTTGCATGGTTTCGTTTAAAAAATGAACTAATAGTAAATATAGACTACCGAATATGGGCCGATTTGGTTCTGGCACTCGCCGGTCGCTGCCGTGGCACGTTAATTGTTCTACCAAATAAAACCATGTCTTACAAAAATTTGCTTACCACGATAATATTTTGGTTTATTTTTTTCGAAAAAAGCCACAGCAGCGACATATTTTTAAACATATTATATGTTAGGTAAGTATTTTAAATCTAAATGGAATTGTCTGTCAAACGACACTTTATAAAATAAAATGTGTCAAGTGTTGGTTTATTATCAAACATTTATTAGTTAGCAAAAAAAACAAAAGAATTGTTTGTAAAATGATACGTTATAGAATGTAACTTTTTCAAGTAATTATTTTGAGATATAACCAAGTTTTTAATTTTTTTTTTATTATCATTTAACTACTCATGGGTTTGTCAAACGTTGGTTATCACATGCCAGTTTATAAAAAAAAGTTTGTTAAATGACTGCATACCAATTTTGTCGTATGTGACAGACATTGCGGTTTTTTTGTTCCACTCACTCTCGCGTATGTTGTATAACCAGATATGAATAAGACAGCTGTAACGTAGTTTTTATTTGAGTAAAATTTAGCAATACTTCTTTAGAAGCTAAGACAATCTGTCTGTGACGTCATGTCAACGTAGTCAGAGCGCTGCCTACTTGATTCAAGACGAATCGAACAGATGGCGTGCATGGTAAAGTAACTATAGTAACTATTATTTATTCTGTGCCAAAATCGTCGAGAATGTTTGTGGGGGACCTGCGCCTTAAAGTTGCAACGAATAGTTTAAATAAATAAAACTGCAAGTGGAGTCCCTCCGCGCGGGAGAAGTGAAACTTCGACGCAACAGTGCTTTCATACCCCCTCCATGGTAGCGTTAAACGTTTAACGCAACCTTGGAAGTCGCATTAGAAGTTTTACTTCAATAAAATATCTTTGAAGCATAAAACGATTTCATTAGACTTGGTTTGAAGATCCAATGGACTGAGTTTTGTTGTTTTTTTCTGTCAATTTAATGAAGCTAGTTTTTTAGGGTTCCGTACCCAAAGGGTAAAAACGGGACCCTATTACTAAGACTTCGATGTCCGTCTGTCCGTCTGTCTGTCTGTCACCGGGCTGTATCTCATAAACCATGATAGCTAGGAAGCTGAAATTTTCACAGATGATGTATTTCTGTTGCCGCTATAACAACAAATACTAAAAACTGAATAAAATAAATATTAAAGGGGGCTCCCATACAACAAACGTGATTTTTAGGAGATTTTTTGCTCGCGATTAATAACGGCAAGAGGAATGGAGCTTCCATGTGGTACGGAACCCTTCGTGCGCGAGTCCGACTCGCACTTGGCCGATTTTTTCTTACGTTATTTGTGTTTTTGTTTTTCAGGCGATGCCGAAAGACGAGCAAACCGGCAAGAGTTGGACGCGAGTGGGCTTCATCACGTACAGCTCTACCGTGCACTTCTATAATATTAAGGTGTGATTTTTTTTATTTCGTATAAGTTTGCGTTTGACTACACACTGCCTGATGCTCAACTGTGACAGTGTATTTTTTATATTATGTGCTTTTTTGTATGTCTGTTACGCCATTATTCAGCCAATTATGAACCGATTTTGATAATTTTTGTTATTTGGTAGTTCATACTTTAGAGGTTCATCCTTTGACTGCGACATCATCGACTGCCTCGGTGGCTCAGTGGTTAGTGATCCTAACTTCTGGGTCAGAGAGGCGTGGGTTCGATCCCCACCCAGGGCAAATATTTATGTGATAAACATAAGTGTTTGCTCTGTGTCTGGGTGTTATTTTAGTTACTATTTATATAAGTATGTATTTAAAAATAAGTATACGTAGTATTTCAGTCTCTGGCAGCCATATCACAAGCTATGCTTAGTTTGGGGTCAGAGGCCGTGTGTAAGATGTCCCCAAAATATTTAAATATTTATTTAAAAAGAGGTCCCCAGCTCAAATGTGACAGTTTATTTTTTATGTTATGTGCTTTTTAGGGTTTCGTACCCAAAGGGTAAAAACGGGACCCTATTACTAAGACTCCGTTGTCCGTCCGTCAGTTTGTATGTCTGTCTGTCACCAGGCTGTATCTTATAAACCATGATAGCTAGGCAGCTGAAATTTTCACAGATGATGTATTTCTGTTGCCGCTATAACAACAAATACTTAAACAATAAGATAAATGTTTTAGGGGGGCTTCTATACAACAAACCTGATTTTTTTTGCCGGTTTTTGCTCGATATTAATATTGGCAACAAGTAGATGCTTCAAATAGGGCTAAAATGGCTACCATATGGTACGGAACCCTTCGTTCGCGAACCCAACTCGCACTTGGCCGATTATTTGTTTTTCATTGCATTTTATTGTTTACTAGCTGCCCCGGTGAACTTCATCTCACCGTCTGTCAACTGTCAATGACAACTTTTACATGCAGGAACATTTGTATGGGAAAATTCAATGAATGTCATTATTATTTTACTCACTATATTTTTCTATTATCTCACCGTTTAAACCTTCCCTTAGCTTCCTTAGATATTTCAAGACCAAAATTAGCCCAATCGGTCCAGCCGTTCTCGAGTTTTAGCGAGACTAACGAACAGCAATTCATTTTTATATATAGACTAGCAGCGCCCCGCGGTTTTACCCGCGTTGTGCCCGTTCCCGTGGGAATTTCGGGAATTTTTATACATATAAACCTTCCTCTTGAATCACTCTATCCATTAAAAAAAAACCGCATCAAAATCCGTTGCGTAGTTTTAAAGATTTAAGCATACAGACAAACAAACAAACGAAAATAGCGACTTTATTTTATACTATGTATAAGGATATTTGTACTGAATAAAATTTGTGCTTTTTTTATTTCCAGGGCACGCTAGCGCAACCACAGATGATGTCAGTGGGTGACGTGTCAGACATGTTCGTGCCTTTATTGGAAGGCTTTTTGTCATATCCAGAGGAAAGCGGTCCCGTGTTACAGGCGTTACTGCAGCAACTGCCTTCCATCTGTCGGGAGAATAAGGAAACTGAGACTATATTACTGCCCGCTGTACAGGTATATATATCACTTTATCTACACTAATGTTGTAACATTCTACTTATGATTCCAATACTTGACTTATAATGACTACTGTTATAGCGCAGACAACAAAACACTCAATTTAAGCAATTTCACATGATGTTATAATATCCACATCGATATCGTAAAATCTCATTATAACATCGCGCGCTCGCTCCTGATTGGCCCTGCGCGCGCAGCTGCGCTCTCATTGGTTAGATTTTAATGGCGCCAAGTTCACTGTGACAATACACGTTTTTATTAGTGAAGATAAAGTAGTGTATGCAACTGCATATAACACAGGTATTAAAACACTCGTTACTATTATGAAACTCGCTGCGCTCGTTTAACGATAAACACACTCGTGTTTTAATACCCTTCATTATATGACAGTTGCATAAACTACTATTATACCACAGATTCAGATTCAGATACTTTATTTGTCAGAACATGGTAAGTACACTTCATACAAAATATACCTAATTAAAAAACCCCCGACACAAAAATATTTGACAACAACTTTCAATTGACAACCATTTTGGGCACATTTGTAGAATTTTGGTTCTTCCATCCCCACTTTAACCCACCATAACTCTTAAACGGCTCAATCGATTTTTATAAATATTTA
This sequence comes from Hypomecis atomaria, assembly GCA_964007245.1. Lineage (NCBI taxonomy): Eukaryota > Metazoa > Arthropoda > Insecta > Lepidoptera > Geometridae > Hypomecis > Hypomecis atomaria. The sequence goes on from OZ023305.1 coordinate 1,945,812, forward strand.
TAAAACATAGCTAAGAACACTCTCGATTAAGTCTCCTTTCATCCAAGAAAAACTAAACTGAAATCGGTTCAGTGGTTCGGTCGCTATGATGCCACAGACAGACAGACAGACAGACAAACAGACACGTCAAATTTATAACACCCCTCTTTTTCGTCGGGGGTTAAAAATAAAGAATTTCGAGCATATTTATTTTCTTGCTAGAGACTCCTACTTCGGAAGAAGTTCCACGCTGCGCTTGTTGGTCCGTGGTCTCCATTCGATAACTTTACGGCCCCATCGGCTATCCGTTCTTCCAACTATGTGCCCTGCCCATTGCCATTTCAACTTGCTAATCCGCTTCGTCATTTTGTCGTTGGTTCGTCTGCGAATCTCTTCATTGTCGATTTTCTTCTTCTATTCTCTCTTCAGTTTGATCTCGCAGAGAGACTCCGAGCATAGCCCTCTCCATAGCACGTTGCTCTCCATAGCATCTTGAGCTTATTCATAAAAGTTAATTTCAAAAGTTAAAGAGGTGATATGATAAAGATCGCAGGAACGCGCTGGATGCAGGCTGCTTTTAACCTGTCTTGTTGGAGATTTATAGGGGAAGCCTGTGTCCAGCAGGCAATGACGACGATGACTGATGGACTTCGAGCAAATATCTACAGATCCACAGTCCCTAAGTGAAAGTAGTAAAAAAATGTCCGAGCGCCGTCATACATACCGACTTAGATATGCACATTAAATAATTCACTATGTCCCGTTTTCTCGAATCTCGACGTCATGTCACCTAATTCGTGCTTGTAACCGAGCACTTTGGCATCGCGCGGTGTTGTAGTCGGCTTGCAATCGCCTTACGACTAACTAAAAATCAGCCAAGTACGAGTCGGACTCGCGCACGGAGGGTTCCGTACTGTATGGGAGCTCCCCTTAAATATTTATTTTATTTCAATTTTATTATTTATTTTTGAAGTGAATATAAAACTAAAAATTCTGTGAAAATTTCAAGCATCTACCTGTTATCATTATTAAAATAGAGCGAAAAACGTCTAAAAAATCAGGTTTGTTGTATGGGAGCCCCCCTTAAATATTTATTTTATTTTCTTTTTAGTATTTGTTGTTATAGCGGCACCAGAAATACATCATCTGTGAAAATTTCAGCTGCCTAGCTATCATGGTTCATGAGATACAGCACGGTGACAGACGGACAGACAGACATCGAAGTCTTAGTAATAGGGTCCCGTTTTTACCCTTTGGGTACGGGACCCTAAAAAGCCTGCCCACATTTGCCGGGGTGGCAATAGGAATCACAATAAGATACTAGAGTCTGAACTTATAAACTAAATTATATCTATAATTATATCTATACATTGTGTGCTATCTATCTCACGTAGGTAAAACATCTAAATCACAAACTAGTTAATCGTGTTATATCTATAACATTCCATCGAGCTGCAACACATAGCTTGGGCAGGGTTTTGGCTCGGGACACTTTTTGCACGATTGTGGCTCTAAAGATATTTGCTCGAAGCTGATGGATGACTATAGGTCTCTTCCAATCGTGTTTAAGTTAATGTGTGTGTTCGCAGGCGGGTCTGGAAGCCCTGAAGGCCGCCGACACTTCGGGCCAGCTCCTTGTGTTCCACACCTCACTGCCCACATACAATGCTCCCGGAAAACTCGCCAATAGAGAGGATAGGAAATTGTTGGGCACCGACAAGGAGAAGACTATATTGAGTAAGTTCTAAATTCTTGATAAATTAGCCATCATAAATAAACTAGAAAATCTATTTATTAATCTAATATTTATTTAATTAATATTAAATAAAGAAATAATTATAATTTTTATTATTATTTAATATATATTTATTTAATTTTAATTTGGCGAAATATTATCGAAATCGGCTGATAAATAAAAATAGCCGACGACCAAAAAATAAACAATATAAATCTTTAAAAAGTTGGTTACAAACGTACAAGTGGAACTAATAAAACCGCGGTAAGAATAATAAAAATACAAGACGGTGTTTTATCTCAATGTTGCACCCATAAAGACTATTGTCATCCCTCGTAAAGTTGGTTGGTTCCCTGTTAGTGTGTAGAGTTATATGTAATTGTGTAAGTAAGTTTTGTATGTAATATGTATAAGAATAATGTATAAATAGAACCAAGGAGGTACTTAAGTAATAAAATTGTTTGTACATGCTATTGCGGTTGCAAACATTGCAAATGCCCTCAATACAGGGCATTTGTCATATATTTAGTTACTAACCTTTTTTTTAGCTGAATTGTGAATCTATTTGTAATAAATAAATAAAATCTGACTCCATTTTTCTCTACTTCATAGACCCTGCAAACACGTCGTACAACGAAGTGGGCCAAGCTTGCTCGGCGGCCGGCGTGTCCGTGGAAATGTTCGTGTGTAATCAATCGTACGTGGACACGGCGACTATCGGACAACTGGCACGCTTGACTGGCGGACAACTGAGGAAATATACATACTTTACTGTGAGTATACTTCACTAAACTACTAATATCTGTAAAATCTGTTAAAGGGGGGTAACTTTACGTGATAACGTCATAAGAAAATATTGTTGAATTAACAATTGAAACAAGCCCAACGGTTAGGCTGATAGTCTCTTGCATGCTCAGCTAAAATAATAAAAACATGGATTTCATTTTCCCATACAAAATGTTCCTGCATGTAAAAGTTGTCATTGACAGTTGACAGATGGTGAGATGAAGTTCACCGGGGCAGCTAGTAATTATTATAAATTTGTAAATACGATTCGAGTTGTTTGTTGGTCTACTGGTTTGATTGTTACTGTTTCACTCAACAGCGGCAGGGATAGACTTGATTTTTTTACATGGATTTTATTAAAACGTTTAAAATTTACTTTGGTTTATTTTGAGTTAGAAGATTTACTTTGTATTCCGGTAAAATCAAAGGTTCCTGTGGTATAGATAAAGGCTAGTGTAAATGAGTAAAACGCATATTGTTGTCCTCCAGGCGGAGGTGGACGGCCCCAGGCTGGTGTGGGACGTCCGCCGCGTGGTGTCGCGTCCCACGGCGCACGACGCGGTGATGCGCGTGCGCACGTCCACCGGCGTGCGCGCCACCGACTTCTACGGACACATGTTCATGTCCAACACTACTGACGTCGAGTTGGCCGCCCTCGGTGAGTTAATAATCTTTTCTTTTAAGGTGCAACAAGTTGACGGCACGAACTCAGATTTGGCGTACCTTAAATTAATGATATCTCAGCTGTTATATTTCGGAAAATTTACGCAATATCATTATAATTTATAGCCTATGTGTTATTCTCATATAAATACGCTATATTACTGCAAAGTTTCATCTCAATCCGTTCAGTAGTTTTTGCGTGAAAGAGTACCAAACATCCATCCATCCATCCATAAACCCACCCACCCATCCATCCATCCATCCATACATCCATACATCCATACATCCATACATACATCCATCCATCCATCCATCCATCCATCCATCCATCCATCCATCCATCCATCCATCCATCCATCCATCCATCCATCCATCCATCCATCCATCCATCCATCCATTTTGCCAGATTTGGCGTACCTTAAATTAATGATATCTCAGCTGTATTGTCTGAAGAAGAGATAGATTCGATGATAAACAGTAGACATAGTGCGTGTGCACCTATTGCAATATAATTTTGTTTTTATTTGTTTTAAAATACCTATAATTACAGCTGCGTTCTAAATGCGCATAAGGTTTTCTCCGTTGTAAATTATAAAAAAAACTGTTAAGTTTATTTATTTAAATAATAGTTATTTAAACTAACGAATACATAAACTAGGCCGCTATTTTCTTTAAAAATGACTTAGTTTAGTTCTGCTGTGTTTTTATTGCATCCAAAGTTTCCTTAAAATTTGAGTCAAAATTCAAATGTTCCAAGGCTTACATAATTCGAGTGATATTTTTTCACAGTTACAGATTTTGTAAAGACAAATTGATATAAATGTTAGTTTTAGATATTCAACAGGAAACACTGGTGTGGTTACCCACCGACGTTTGTATGGAGTGATGAGCGACTTGTTTACTCTTAACACTATTGACGTCAAAAAAATAAACATTTAAATAAATATCCTACTAATATTATAAACGTTAAAGTTTGTAAGGATGGGTGGATGGATGTATGGATGTTTGTTACTCTTTCACGCAAAAACTCCTAAACGGATTGAGATGAAACTTTGCAATTATATAGCTTATATACCAGAATAACACGAAGGCTACAAATAATTGCGTAAATTTTCCATATTATATGTGTTAAGTAAGTAGGAAAAAATCTGCCATCAGCACGGGAAGCATGACAAAGGGACTAATAGTCTTTCCACCATTATATCCCCTCGAAGAGGAAATAAAGTATGGATTGACAATGACATCTGACATTAAGAGTGGATAAAATGGTTTTCTCCCCTTGCCGTGCTACCCGGACTGCGAGCTATTCTAGCGTACGCTCCAAGAAATGTCAAAAAAGAACTGTCAAATCGAACAAATGTCAAATCGTTTTTTTTTTTCCACCTCCTTTATTAAGGGTGGTAAGGTAGGGCCTCGAAATATCATGCGGGCGAAGCCGCGGGCAATATCTAGTCCCTTATATTTTTAGTTGAAATATAATAAATTCGGATCCCATAAAACACCATTGTTATTGTTCTCAGATGCGGACAAAGCCATCGGTATCGAAATTAAACACGACGATAAACTGACTGCAGAAGATGGAGTCTACATTCAGGCTGCGTTACTTTACACGCACAGGTGAATAGTTTAGACATTATAAAAAAAACTGTATGTTCCATGGGTGCCCATAGAAAAAAGAAGAGCCCTAAATGGCACCCAAAACACATAGAAGTTGCTAAAATAAACGACATAACATATCACAATCGCAGCACACAACAATATGAACAGTAGTAAGTAGTACAAATATCACTGATAATGCTGGAATTCCCCTAATATAGCGAAAGACTGCCTCAGTGGCTCAGTGGTTAGTGACCCTGACTACTGGGTCAAAGGGGTGTGGGTTCCATCCCCACCCAGGGCAAACATTTGTGTGATGAACATAGGTGTTTGCTCTGTTGCAAGCCTCACTTTCAACGTCTCAAAATTTTAACCCTGCCCTGACTACATATTTGAATGAATAATGTTTTTATGGAACAATTTACATCTATATAGCAATTTACAGTCACAACGTCATAAACGAAAATTGGCAATGCCTTCAAATCAAACAGCATTACTAAACAATAGTGTTATATGTATGCTTCCTCTAATTTATAATCATCTACCCAGAACTTTAATTGAGATTAAATCGACTCATGTTTTCAAATATAAACTTAAATGTCTTCTACAAGATAAAGCTTATTATAATGTTGACGAATACTTGAATGACAAATTTTAATTTTTAATTATACCTATATATACTTGACATTATATTATTTTGTTCCTAACATTATAAATGAGAATGTTATCTTTGACACGTTTTAGGCTAAAATGATAATCAAATTGTTTAATTGTATTTTGTGCAGATACCTACTACGTGAACTCGTTTTATATTCGATAAATTTGTTAGTACTTACTTCTTTAAAATGTATTATTTGTCTAATGATTTCTTTGCATGAAGTGGCGCCTCTTTTTCATTTTTTTTTCTGTAAGATCTTAGTTGTACCCATATGCGCAAGAATAAATGATTTATGATTATGTGTCTGGGTGTTATTTTGGTACTATCAGTACAAGGATAAATTTAAAATATGTTTATGTAGTATATCTGTCTCTGGCAGCCATATCACAAGCTATGCTTAGTTTGGGGTCAGAGACCGTGTGTAAAAAAAAAAGATCAGGTTCGCGAATCCGGGTAAAGCCCCCATAGTAAAAGTTGGTTACATTGATGATTACAATCATAATTTTCTAAAATTGTCCGATGTTTCCAAAAACAGCCCGTATACCAACTATATGTATATATAGGGTTACTGGTGATCAATTAGCATCCTTTTAGGGGCTTATTCTGTACATCACAACTTTTGTTAAAACTAAAAAAAAACAGCTGTTCCATACAGTTAGTCGAGAGAGAACGACATTTTATTATGGAACAATTTTTTTTTTGAGATTCGGTAAAAGTCGTTGAACAAATGTTGTTAGTTTTGATGTACAGAATACAGAATCCCCTAAAAGGATGCTAATTGATTACCAGTAACACTGTGTATATATTTTTAGGAATATTATGTTTTTGTATTATACACTTGTGATATTGTTCAATCAGATGCGGCCAGCGTCGACTGAGGATCCTGAACTTGGCGCTGAATGTGGCCCACCAGCTAGCTGACGTGTACCGCAGTATGGAGCTCGACACCTGCATCAACTTCCTCACCAAGCAAGGTAGCGCTCTACACTTTATAAAATTACTAGTTTTTACCCGCGGCTTCACCCAGATGATATTTTGATTTTTGTGCTATCCCATGGGAGCCCTTAATTTATCCGGGATAAAAAGTAGACTATGTCACATTCCGTCTTTCAAACCCGAGGCTCTACTTTACCACCCATAAAGGAGGTGATAAATTGAAAACGATTTAACAGTTTTTCGATTCTACAGTTGATTTTTTCTGACATTTCTTGAAGTGCACTCTAGAAGTAATAGCTCGCAGATAGCAGTTTTTTTCCTACTTATTTAAAGTTTAATCTCAATCCGTTCAGTACTTTTTGCGTGAAAGAGTAACAAACATCCATCCATCCGTCCATCCGTCCATCCGTCCATCCGTCCGTCCGTCCGTCCGTCCGTCCATCCGTCCATCCGTCCGTCCGTCCATCCGTCCATCCTTCCATCCGTCCATCCGTCCATCCGTCCGTCCGTCCGTCCGTCCGTCCGTCCGTCCGTCCATCCGTCCATCCGTCCATCCGTCCGTCCGTCCGTCCGTCCGTCCGTCCGTCCGTCCGTCCGTCCGTCCGTCCGTCCGTCCGTCCGTCCGTCCGTCCGTCCATCCATCCATCCATCCATTCGCGAAAATTGGCACAACCGACTTCAACCATCGCAATGTACGTACAAAATCGGAATAGCTGCCCGAATCCATGCGTACAAATATTGAATTATTGTTGATTTTTCAAAAGCCACTCAGCCGATTTTGATAAAATTTAAATTTAACTCTAAAGTACCTATGATCTACCAAACAAAAAAAGTATTATCAAAATCGGTTCATAATTAGCTGAGTAACTGTAACATAAATACAATAAAATACATGCAGTCAAATTGAGATTTTCCTTTTTTTGAGTCGGTTCAAAATTGACTTAGACACTTGCTTACATTTGGGTATGTCTATACTTTTTGAAACTCTTTAGATCACGTATGGTAAAAAAAAGTATTTTTACTACAACAGATCCAACCGTTTATTTTCTTTTTGACAGCACCAATAGAACGTAACTGCGTCATGTTACGCAAAAGTTCACTTTTAAATGCGAGGCTATGGCTATCAACATAGCCATAGAACGTAAATTTTTAAAAACTTTTGTTATTTTATGTAATTTATAAAAAAAACTACTGCACTTATAGACTCAATTTGTCAAAGATGATTATTATACGGAATCAAGGAGCAAACTTAGGCAGTTGACATATTTTTAATACCTCGCATTTAAAAGTGAACTTGACATAACATGACGCAGTTACGTTCTATTGGTGCTGTCAAAAATAAAATAAACGGTTGGATATATAAGTTTTGTTTCATTTATTTCAGCGGTTTCACCATCAGGTATAATATAGTAGTGCGGTTCGGTCCTAACTGTGTTTTCGACACCATCGACTCTTATAAAAACCAACTTTGCACAATGTACTTTTCTTCGCTTTGCGTTGGTTCTTATTAGCGTCGTTGGCTTTATGGGTACTGTTAGAGTAATTCGGACAGCAAATATTTATGTTAAATGTTGATTGTATTAATTTTCTACAAAATGTATAGAGGTATTTTATTTATCTAGTATAAGTATAGCTTTTCTGTCTGTCCAGTATAGAAATCTTCATGTTTACTCAATTTCCCTTAGCTCTTTTTGTCATATTGCCAATGAAGGGTCTTTTTCCAGCATATCTTTTTACTATATACTTATATCTTACTTATATACTTATATCTAGTTACAGTGAACTACATATAACTAACTTCAGATAGAAAGATATACGGTGGCTAATTATAAAGGCGACATCCTAAATTAAATAGCAATTTAGAATGTTGCTGTTTCTTTTTCACTATATGCATTTGAAAGAGAGAACAATGTTTTAAATTGCTATAAAATTTATAATCGCGCTTCCATAATTGGCTATATTATACCATTTATGTTTACTTAACGCGAAATACCTATATTATTATATCTACCGATCGTGAACTGATTTGCCTTTTTGTCGTTAACATTGGTTCTGTAACTTATTGAACAAAGCGGAATTTCTAATCAAACATGAAATTCAGCTGAAACGAATGTGTAATTAAACGTTTTTCTGCCACGCGAGGTTTCAAAATATCACACGTTTGTTACGTCATTAATCTTACGACGTAACAAATCTATCTCAAGAAACTTCTGTAGTTAACTTCATATCACCGACTTGTATACTTGTTTACGATGTGAAGTTAGCTACAGCTGCAGTGCTTGTGTCGCCTCGTGGAGACCGCGGCACCATTAGACATTCCGCGACAGCTTTCGCGAGACGAGAAAATGTATAATTTTGATATTCATTCAGTAGAGGTTTATCTTTGATTAACTAAATTGAGCCCGCTGGTCTAATAAATCGGCAATAAAACAATGTTTTGGGGTATTTCGCAGTACGGTTATGGCGGTTTTGTCTTAAATGAATTTTTGTTTTTCAGCTGTATGGGCGCTCCGCGAGCACGCACCGCGTCAAGTGCGAGAAGGGTTATCCAGTCGTTGCGCACGTTCGTTAGCGGCGTACCGGAAACATTGCGCTTCACCGTCCTCTGCCGGCCAGCTGGTGTTACCAGAGTCTATGAAACTACTGCCGTTGTATACTAGTTGTATGCTACGTTCTGATGCTATAGCCGGAGGTGAGTACTGAGAGTATCCCACCGCTGTGTTAGTCGAGCATACTGGAAACATTGCGCTTCATCCTTCTTAGCTAAATAGTTTGTGGTGCCCTAATTTATAAAACTACTGCCGTTATATACTACCTTCTGATGGTATAGTCGGAGGTGAGTACTGAAAGTATCCCACCGCTGCGTTAATTGAGCATACTGGAATTATTGCCTTTCACCGTTTTTCGCCGGCCAGCTGGTGCTGCAAGAGTCTATGAAGCTACTGCCGTTGTATACCAGCTGTACAGGCAGCAGGCGCCCCTGTACCACGCAGGCGAGTAAGTGGAGAGGCTAAGTTAAGCGGTCGGATTATAGATATATTCACTACAACATAATAGTACATTGTTCACCGAGAGGAGAAAGTGACCGATTACCGTCGAGGGTGTCGTTTAAAACACCCGAGATTGGGAATCGCACTTTCTCTCGAGTGATACATAGTGCTTTATACTACACCTACGCGGAAAATAAAAAACTAAATCTTTACTAATTGAAATTTATATTGAAATTGTTGCAGTTAGGGAAGCTTATGTAACACTTGAAAATGGCGCCAATGGCGTCTGCAATTTTCACATGTTCTTTTTTCAAATTGTTTGACACCATCCAACACACAGCTAGTGGCCAGTGTCATTTTGCGAACTTGGAGATAAAAACTCACTGTAAAAACTTTTTGGCTTTTGATATTGTTGATAATATTAGTTTTTGTACATAACCATTTCTTATAAAAACATGAATAATATCTATGCCCGGACTTCCTGTCAAACGTCAATAATTGAAACGTCAAACTCTTCTCTTCCTGTTCTGTTCCCCAAGATGGCAAGTAATATTAAAATGAGAAATGTAAAATACTAATCTACTTATTTAATAGCTAGTAAAAGTCCTAATAAAAAGTGAAAACAAGATCCACAAGTCTCTTATTCAAAAGAACAAATTAAATTCTCAGATATTTAGGTTACCAGCGCATAGTCTTACCCAAAATTAAAAAAGAAAAACCACGTAAGAAATGGATTTTCATACACTTTTCTCTCCCGCTCAGATGCGTTTTCTCCCCGCATATTTGTTCGATATGCAATGACGTACTTTCTACCGTAAATTTGATAAAGTATCAAGGTACTTTCCGAGCAGGTGTAGTATAAAATACAATACTACTTACCATCCCCAGGTCCAGACATATCGTGCGACGACCGCAGCTGCGCCATGTACCGCGCTCTGACCGCCGACGTGCTAACTTCAGTCGTGTACACGTACCCTCGGCTGCTGCCGCTGCACAGGCTGCCAGACGCGGCCCCCGCTCAGCTGCGTGCTAGCATCGACAAGATGCACGATCAGGGCGTCTATTTATTGGGTAAGATAAAAAAAGTTGTTGGATGTATGATTTCAGGTGTCTTCGAAAAGTTCCGCCATTTTGAGGAAGAGCATTTCAAATGTCAGTTATGTCAAAAGTTGCTTTTGTCAAATATGACTTATGTCAACTTTGACTTATGTCAAATGTGATTTACGTCAAATGTCATTGTCTTCTACGTTTTGCAAGCGCGATGAGCTTAGCCCAATAGGTGTAATTTGGTTTTGTGACTAGAAACGTTATATTTTTATTATTCCCCCTTTATCTCTCTCAGCACGGGAAGCATGGCAAAGGGACTAATAGTCTTTCCACCGTTATATCCCCTCGACGAGGAAATAAAGTATGGATTGACAATGACATCTGACATTAAGAGTGGATAAAATGGTTTTCTCCCCTTGCCGTGCTACCCGGGCTGGTCCAGATTGTTGACTCGCCTGTACTGTAATGCATAATATAATTTATAGATAAAACTCAATGAAAATAAATGTTTTGTATACCCACAGAAAACGGTGTCCACATCCTGATCTGGGTGGGGTCGCAGGCGAACCCTGACTTCATCCGCGACGTGTTCGGAGTGCCTTCCCCGCAACAAATTGACACACAGGTATAATATAATAATATATAAAATTGACTGTCTCGGTGGCTCAGTGGTTTGTGACCCTAACTACTGGGTCAAAGAGGCGTGGGTTCGATTCCCACCAAGGGTAAGCATTTTTGTGATGAACATAGGTGTTTGCTCTGTGTCTGGGTGTTATTAAGTTACTATCTATATAAGAAGTTATATTTAAAAATATATTTAAGTAGTATATCAGTCTCTGGCAGCCATATCACAAGCTTTGCTTAGTTTAGAGTCAGAGACCGTGTGTAAGATGTCTTGTAATATTTATTTATTTAACAGTAGCATTATAGCTTTTAACAAGATATAAAATTGGTATTTCAGGTGACGGAATTACCCGTGTTAGACACGCCAGCGAGCGCGGCGGTGCGGCGGCTCGTACACGAGGCGAGAGTGTTACGGCGCAGCGCTATGAGGGTGAGTTACATAATACTGCAAGACATTTTGTTCAGTGCACAAATTTTTATCGCGCAATAGATATCATTAATAGAACATATTTCGCTCATAAAAAGAGCAATTTTTTTTTCATCAATTTTTTGTCAAACTATCCCAAAAATAATTAAATTGCATGCACCTTACACTCTAGACAATAACTACTACCTAAAACGTATAGCTAGCTCTCTCAAGGTCAGTGCTACCGGTCAATGGCCCCTCACCGTAGGTAAATAGTCGGCGCGGCGTACAACTCGCCCCCCTCGGCTCTTAGTAGGTACAATACCTACGTCTCGCGACGCAGCCGTAGGTATTCAGACGTAGGGTGACATTGATTACCCCGTTTATCTGTATACTTTCTCTTGAAGTTATTTCAATATTTTTGTACCAAAGTGAGTGAAAGTAAAATCATTCTATATGCTATAAAGATACTCGTTTCAGCCATAGGACGTCCACTGCTGGACAAAGGCCTCCCCATATAGGTCTTCAAAAAGACCAAATTCCTGTATTTTTCACTACATGCATTTGATAGAGAGAACAATATTTTACGTTGCTAATAAATTTTCGATGGCTCCTTTAATATTGGGCGTATTATGTAGTAAAATATTTAAGGCAAACCTATGCCACGATGCAGGTGTACCGACTTAAACTTTTGTTTTGTTTCTATGCATGCGTTTTCTGTGTTCTTTTCGAGCATGCCATTTTGTGTTGATAAACCTTCGAGCAAATATCTACAGAGCTACAGTCCCTAAGTGAAAGTAGTAAAAAAAATGTCCGAGCGCCGTCATAAATACCGATTAGATATATACATTAAATATTATGTATATAACATAAATATGATTGATCGCAAACGAACGTATTGCCACATCTACAAACGCTGATCCTAGAAGAATAAACGCGACTACTGGACTCTAACGTGTGCAGTAGTCCCGTTGTACATAAAAAAAGTTTAAAAAAAAACACTTTTAAAAACCATAATTAATTTCGCAAAAAATGGCAAAACCGCCTTCCATCGTGTGCAAAATTCGAACATTTCGCTCGAATTGTTTACATTATTGTTGATTTATCAAAAACGGCTCAGCTGATTTCTGTAAAATTTAAATAGAGTATACCCATTCGAACTAAAAAATAATTTATCGATTCGGTTCAGAATTGGCGAAATTATCTATGTTCATCGTGTACAAAAATCGGATATTTCGCTCGAGTTGCTTACATTATTGATAGTTTTTTCAAAAACGGCTAAGCCAATTTCTGTTAAATTTAAATGGGCCACCTCGGGAGTATACCCTTTTGAACTAAAAAAGAATTTTTCGATTCGGTTCACAATTAGCGAAATTTTCGATGAACATACACCAAAAAAAAATACATACACACGTACATAGAACCTCCTCCTTTTTGGAAGTCGGTTAAAAAGATGGATAAACTGCTCCAAATTAACTCTGCGTGAGCGCTTGATCGCGGCCGTTTTTTTCACCAGAAAACGGACCGTCAATAAACAAATGCCTACATGTTTCGCCGGATGGATGTCCGGCGCGTCAACACACGTTCATTATAAGCCATACACCACCGCGGATCCGGTGAAAAAAATGTCAACATTCTAGCTATCACGGTTCATGAGATACAGCCTGGTGACAGACAGACGGACGGACGGACAGCGGAGTCTTAGTAATAGGGTCCCGTTTTTACCCTTTGGGTACGGAACCCTAAAAATGGTCCGTTGTCCGGTGAAACAAATTGCCGTCAAAAAGCGCTCTAAGTGAGATCAAACACCTACGTCCAATTCTATAAAATCAAGAACTTAACTAAATAAAGGAAAAATATAACAGGAAAATAGCGGATCCAGAAAAGAGCGGATCCGGTAAAAACAAATTGCCGTGAATAAGGCGAAACGTGTATAAAAGTTTATGTGCCGGCGTTTGTGGCTGTGACCTCAGAAGAATTACAAGTAATAGAAGTATTGCTAAATTTTACTCAAATAAAAACTACGTTGCAGCTGCCTTATTCATATCTGGTTATACAGCATACGCGAGAGCGAGTGGAACAAAAAGAAACGCAATGTCTCTCGCAAACATCAAAATCACCAGTTGTAATGTCAAAATGGTTAAAATTTGGTTACACTTGGTCATTTGTCTTTTTCGGAAATTTGAACTCTCTAGTTCCAGTGGGTTCAAATCTCTGATCATTTTACCTTCCTACTTTTTACCTTTTTGAATTTGGACAGCCGAGATAGCGCAATGCTAGTTTGTGAAACCCTCATAAATGACGTAAGCACGGGTGTATGTGCATCTTTTTCTAACGTTCAACGTAGTGTCATCTTTGGAAAAATAGTTTAACTTTATACGATTTGTGGTGCGGTGATTTTCTGTTGAATATTAAATTACCCTTTTGTGATTTCACTCCACTATAAAAACTTATATCGTCCGCCGTATGAATTGAGCCAAAATATATTTAAATTCAGTGAATCAATTACGAAAAATCTGTTTATTACTATTTCTGACTTCGGATTAAGAGAGCTCAACCAATCGATTAATTACATAATTTCATTAAACGCACAATGTTTGGTAAATCTTAGCTACGTTACTATAAATTGTAAAGCAAAAATAAATATAGAATAGATATATAGTCCTTTGGAAAGAGTCAATTGCCTGGTCATACCTCAGGGATTTGTGGAGCTGGAGCTTTATCTCTGTCTCACAAACAGCGTTGTCAATGCCGACGTCAATAATTCCCCAAAAATCAAAGTCAAATTTCCCAAACCGAGGAAAAAAAATATCCCGTTTCCCCTGAAATATACAAGAAACGATTTTTTTTTTTGCCGTTTTTTGCTCTATGTTAATTACGGTAACAGGTAGACGCTTAAAACTGGTCTAAGGGTCTTCCATACGGTACGGTACACTTCTTGCGTGTGTCCACCTCGCACTTGACTGATTTTTATGACTGCAGCAAGTAATTTTATGCAAATATTTCGTCGCTAAAATCAAAACCGACGCCACACCACGCTGATGATATGTGTCATTCATTTGTCCAATCGTGATTCGTGAGACAGAGATAACGCTCTACGAAACCTGAATTAGCCGATTATCTCATTCTAAACTCCGATGTTTATTATTCGCGCGTACTATAGCTACTTAGTATACATAAGCTATTCAAATAAATGAAATATGAACTATCGTAAAGATGGCACTACTTGTATACAAACTTAAGTCTTGGTGCTTACACCCCTAGCTGTTTGTTCCAACCCGCCCCTGTCCCACAGCTAACAGTGACCCACGCGCTGGACAAGGCCTGCGTGGAAGCTCGCAGGATGCTGGCGGAAGACAAGGGAGTGGATGGAGCACCAGCGTATATGGACTACCTCATGGACACGCATAAACACGTGCAAAAACTACTGTACGTCGACTGAGCCACTGGGCTTTGGGATTGGTTTTTGCGTCATCTCTATCATCTGGGATATCTTGCCATACTACACCTACGGGAAGCGTTTGCAGCTTTTTGCGTCATCTCGGTCATTTTTGGATATTTTAGTATGGGAGGCTTTGCGATTGATTTCAACGTCATCTATCTGTTATCTGGGATATCTTCCTTTTGGGGGTGATTGCAGCGACGCTGTGGCAGAAACTACTGTACTTCTACTGAGCCACTGAGCTGTTTGGGATTGGTTTTTGCGCCATCTCTTCACCATCAGGGATATTTAGCCATACTACATCTGTAGCGGGCTTTTGGCAGTGATTGCAGCAACGCTGTAGCTTTGGATACGTATAAACGCGCGCAAAAAGAGCTTTGGGTTTTGGGTCATCTCGCTCATTTTGGGATATTTTAGTATGGGAGGCTTTGCGATTAATTTCAACGCGATCTCTGTCATCAGATATATCCTGCCTCTGGGAGGCTATTGAGAGTGATTACATCGACTCTGTAGCTTCCAAAACGTATGCAAGTGCGAATAAACTACTGTACATCGATTGGGTTTTGCGCCATCTCTCGGTTACATGGGATACTGTCATATGGGTTATCTTGTCATACTTCAACTGTGAAAGGCTTTTGGGTGTGACGCTGGGGTATTGGACACGCATAAATGCGTGCAACCAAACTATTAGGCATGTCGACTGCGCTTTGGGATTGGTTTTTGCGCCATCTCTCGGTCATTTGGGATAGCTTGGCATATAAGAGATGCTTGTGGTATCAGTTACAGCGACATTTCTCCACTATCTGGGTTACATAGGACGTTTGTGAGATTTTGGTACTTTCGAGAGCACTTCTACAACGCCATCTTTCGATCATTTGGGATAATTTGGTCGGACATAGGGAAGTTTGATTATAGATATCTATTGATCGAAATTGAATTTATTGAAACTGGACCATTTTCCTCATCATTTTTCATCAACCTCATATTTAGGTTATTTGGAAATTCCTGCTCATGTTTTATAAGGTTTCTTAACCATGTGTGATTTATACATTTTTTTGATAATATTTGGTGTTTGTGGTGAATAACATTTTAATCGAAAAATTTATTTCAGAGACACTTGTTGTATACTTTTGAAAGCTTTTTGTTACTGGTTATACAATAGTAGTGTTTAGCATGGTTTGAATCTTTGCTGCTTTTCTGCTTTTCCTGTTGCTTGCTTGAGCTTTTGAGTTTTTTTTTTCGGGTGTACCTGGATCGCGTCATAAGATTTAATTTTTTGAAATATTTAACACAAAAATAAAATTAGATTAGAAATACATCATTAGGAATGTTTTTCATTAACGATTCGATTCGTGTCATAAATTTACTTATTGATTCATTATAATTTAAAACTCATCATAACAACCACCTAATATAACTTAAGTTTTAAACGTAGAGTTACTTTTACTGGTTACAAGTAAATAATTAAAATTGTCAAAAAAGAAAAGACAACTTGCGAACTAACCACTACGAAGTAACTTTCCGTTTTACCACAAAAGTTTTACGCACGATTTAGACAAAGTTTAAGTACAAATTCTACGGTTAAACCGTGTTTAAAGCGTATTTATATCTTTTGTGGTAAATAGTTTGCGTTTATAATACTACAGGGTTATTCGGAACTGGTGTACTAAACCCAAAGGAGATGATTCAGATGGGGACAACCCAGAATTCGAAAAAAAAAACTACTGTTTCATACATTTTTCCGATTCCGAGTTGCTTATATGGATCAGCTGATATTTTTTTCTCGAATTCTGGACTGGCGCAACAGTTGTTCTTAATTATCTCCTTTCTACCTTAGTACAGGTCAAGTAGATAACCCTGTATAACGCCTCCATACTATATCTTTAAGTTTTGAACGCAGAGTTATTTTAGAGTTGTCGGTTAATTTTTAGCCTTTTAGAGTATGTGCAAAAAAGATAATCGTCTTGATACCGTCGTGTTACGGTGAACAATAAGATTTTAATCAGCAGCCAAGGTACCGACTACTTGGTAGACGCGAGTACTGATGAAAACCGAGTTGGTGTCTACCAAGTATCAAACACTTTCAGTTGTACTAGCAATGACAGAGCACTCTTGTCAACGTAACAAAATTAGTAAATTGGCACACTGGCGACCTCACCTTCGACACTTCTCTTTTTGCACAAACTCTACAAGTGAATTAAAAGTGTACAAGAAAAAAAAACATTTTTTTTTAAGTTTAAGTTACTTCTCCGAAGTTCCGTTTGTCTTATAAACTTACTTACTATAACTATTATTTTATACATCTATTGTAATGTTATGCTATTTAATTTAAATATTTAATAAAGCATTATATATATTTTATTCCGCAGTTAACTGTGATGCGGCAACACGACAAGCTAGAGGCGGTATTACGTCACTTCCTGGTAGAAGACCGCGGAGTAGACGGCAGCACTTCCTACGTCGACTATCTCTGTCACGTCCACAAGGAAATCCGGGCTCTCCTATAGCCCTACTAAACTCCTGTCGTCTCTTTCTCTTGTATAGGTCAAATCATACAACTTGGCGGCAGATATTGTATGATTCTACCTATATCACGTGAGTTAGAGCGATGGTTCTAAATATGGCCCGGTCAAGGACTTGCCGTCTCTTTTTCGTGTACGTGATGTGAAAAGGACGGCATCAGTGCTTTGGATTCGCTCCCTTCTAATTGATAAGGACAGTCTTCTTTTGTGAGTGAGATGAAAGATGTTTATGATTCTAGATTTGCTCTTAGTATTATTGCACTGTGTCTGTACTGAGTAGCGCTATCTCCTTCTTCCGTATGTGATATGAAAGAGATGGTATATGTGACCCTAAATTCCTTATGATATAATTACTATTACGAATATTTTTTAAAGTGTCTCTTGTTAATCGTAATACCCATATTCTATACGATAGATACGTTAAAGCAATTTATGAAAATACAGAGTTGTTATAGCAAATCTGTTTGTATGTCATGCCGTTCCATTCTTTTGTAAGTGGCATGAATGAGATGGCTATATAACTAAATTAGACGGCTCTTTATTTTTTCCCTAAATTAATTGAAGAGAAATACTGTCTTTTTCTTTTCTCATAGACTTAAAGGAGATGATGTTAATTTTTTAAATGTTTCTATCAATGTATAATGCTACGATGACGATGGTTAAAGTATTACTGTCTCGTTTCATTACACCACAATAGAGTGAGACCACGAAACATATATTGAAGTTTTTTGGTGAAGTGTAGAGTCAGTATTAAATGCCTAAATTATAAAAATAGGAAAGATGAGAGATAAATAGTATTTCTGCTTTTCTAAACTATTATAAAGGCTAGATATAATTCTAACTGTTTTTAAAGTCGAATGTTGCCGTCTCATGTATTTCTTTGTAAAATAAACGAGATGGAAAATGTAATTAGCCAGAGAGTAGAATGTTACTGTGCGAATATTTGTACGATTTGAAACGAATTTGTAAAATAGATTGAAAATTTAGGCTTGTATCAAAATGTACGTACGAAATGTATAAATAGCGTACAGGTATTATCCTGAGTACTCACTTCGCTTATTTGTCTTATGTGCTCAAATACAGCCATGAAATAGTTCGTATTCGTCTATATGTGTCTATTTGGACGAACAAAACGAATACGCAAATACGCGAAGTTCCGTACCAGCCACCGTTGTTATTGGCTATTCGTATATACCACCACGAATATATGCAAACAACGTAGAAAATACACGAACACCGAATAGCGATATGAGGACACAGCATTATAAAGTGTTGAAATATGACTTTTATGTCTTTAGGTATAGAACAGAATTTCTAATGACAAATCGAGCGAAATTAGGGCCAAAGGTTACTAGAAATGTTTATTACTGAAAATTCTATGTACATGTCACCATTGATAAAAATATGTCTTGAAATATTACTTATAGATTTTGAATGCATACTGAGAATCCTCTTGTATATGAATAGTTTATTATAGAAACGAATATATATTAAAATAAAATAGACCCTTCCAATAATATAAGTCGCCAAATGTATAGTTAAGGTCTTCGCGCACTATGTTGACTCACAACGTTTCGACCAAAACTAGTCTAACAAGCAACTCAATGTATAAACAATATATTGCTTCGTTGACTTCGTTCAAGTTAATGTGCAATACGTGAATCGTTACGTGAATAGCTGTTAAATGTTTAATAAAAAGTCAATGGGCGAATTCAACTATTACAAAATCTAATCGCTTTTCGTGATATTTTCATTCACGACATGTAAGAAGCGACGAAAAACAGTACAGTACAATAGTTTTGGACTGTTTTAAATGCTTATACTCATGTAGCTATCTGAATAATTTTGGGAGCTAAATTGATAAATAAATAAATATTAGGGGACATCTTACACACAGTCTCTGACCCCAAACTAAGCAAAGCTTGTGATATGGCTGCCAGAGACTGATATATTATATTACGTAATATATATTTTTAAATACATACATACTTATATAGAAACAACACCCAGACACAGAGCAAACATTTATTCACATAAATGCTTGCCCTGGGTGGAAATCGAACCCTCTTTGAGTCATGGTCACTAACCACTAAGCCACCTAAGCAGTGCAACAATGTCCACACTCTCTTACACTACTGATTGGAATTACACGTAGCTACCATGTAATGGAATTTTGAGATTTTGCTTGACTCGTTGAGTCTGGTCGTGGTCGAGTCGAGTCAATATAATGTGCGATGACCCTTGTCAGTCACATTGACTAAAACATTGAATATGTATTGTGATTACATAGTCTAAGAAAATAAAGGCGAAAATTAGCGATCAGGGAAATAACGTCGTGTAGTTTTGAAAATTGGTACAGTTATACCTTGCAGTATCCAGATCTGTATAGTAATATTCATCTGGATACTGCAAGGTATAACTGTACCAATTTTCAAAATTACACGACGTTTTTATTCTGAATTTGCTAATTTTCTCAGACTATACATATTTAAGAAAGTAAAAGGCTATCTTTTCTTAGTCATACTCGTATTAGTGTGACAAATTGTGATCATAAAAAGTAGCCAGAATAATCATGGTTATCGGTTATGTATCTTATAAAATTGTAAGAAACGGTATTAATAAATTGAAAGGATATCTTTATTAATTTTCAAAAACTCTTGGAATAGTTTTCTGAGTTTTTCAATGTAGCAAACATGTGATACACATGAAAATGTAATGCAAAAATAGCTGTTTTTAATAGCAGCGTTTTACCTGAAATAAAACGCATATTAAAATACTTACCTTACTGGAAGCTTTTATAATGAGAGAGCGTATCCCTTTCCGTCGAACAGCTAACGTTTTCAGTCCCTTTAAGCGTTGTAACCGGAAGCCTCCAGGTGGCGCCTCTGTAGCGATGCGCGCCATTTTATTTTCTAGGAAAAATGGCGTGCCTTTTGGCCTCATTGCGTTAATTTTTGTAATTTCCACCAGGCAGAAATTAAAAGTAAAGCTTCCAGTAAGGTAAGTATTTTAATATGCGTTTTATTTCAGGTAAAACGCTGCTATTAAATAACTTGACCGTTACTGGAAGCTTTTATAATGAGATTCTGTTTGTTATCGCCTGGTGGCGTCACCTGGAGTGGGGCTTTAAATTATAACTTATGATTATGTATTAGGTACGCCAATGTGATTACGCCAATGTGAGATCTATAGCTCGGGTGACAATTTAATTACTAATGATTTCAAATACATTAAGTTACTTTATAGTGAATAATGTCCAGAAAATATACAATATAACTTAAATCCCATAAGAAAATGGACATCAAGAATCTTCCGGTCACTTAGGCCATTATCTTCAATATACATGACCTATTTAGCAAGAGTACTTTTAATTTGCAAAATTAAATAAAAACAATAAACAACAACAAAGTGTTAACTTATAAATAATTTACAACATACGTAAAGCTTTAATATGTACATAAAACCATGAGGATTTTATAACAACGCGTTTTCGTTGTATTCATCGCATATCTACATGCATACTTGTACTTACGGTTAGGCTGGGTGGCTAACCCAAGTGTCCGAGTTTCTAAGCCACCTGAAAGAATCTGACATCGTAAACAGGTCCTATAGAGAAGGATTTGTTCGGTAATGATATTTACATTACATTATTGCAGGAATGCGATATGCATTCGTATTTTGCGTCATTACTAAGCAGAGAGTCCCACGCAATAGAATTGTTACTTTTAGAGTACCTCTCCATCGTGAGGAGCAGTGGATGGCTAGCTTAGACTGTGCCATTATTGCAAGAATGCGTTATGCATTCATATTTTGCATCATTGCTAAAGCAGGGAGTCCCACTCGATGGAACTGTTACTTTTCAAGTACCTCTCCCTCGTGATGGGGGTGGATGGCTTACTTAGCCTGTGCCATTATTGCAAGGATGCGTTATGCATTCATATTTTGCGACATTACTAAAGCAGGGAGTTCCACGCGATGGAACTGTTGCATTTAGTGTACCTCTCCCCCGCGAGGGGCGGTAGGTGGCTTGCTTAGCCTGTGTTGTTCGACACGAGTCGATAATTTGGCAATAAATCTCGAAAGTTGATTTACTTCAGATTTTGACTTCATAGTAGTTATGTAGAAGCCAATTTAGTCAATATAAAATTGAAAGAATATATATAAAAAATATAATATAAAAATGTCACTGACCCACTAAAAACAATGGTCAAACAATGGCAGCTAAAATAAAATCAAAGTAGTTATGCAATTAAATGTCACGGTACAGTTATTGGTCTCGTACTTATACGAACAGGATACATGTGTACCTGTTAGTAAATCTCTAAATATTTAATGGTCTTTAGCTTAAAGCTATCAGTTGGAGTTGCGCCTGAAGATTTCCAATTGTCATGCGCAGCAATAGCGCGACTTTTAATAGAAGTTGTTTTAGCTGCGACTAACAATGTGTGAGAAATAGGTAGCTAAGTTCGTTCTAATACTAGTTTTGACAAACTCACTTGATTAATGACTCGCAAAAGAAAACAAACACTAAGAAAGAACTCACAAAAAACACCACTGGCAAACATAGCCCCTTGAATTTTTAATAACTCCCGGCTCGATCGACAAGTTGCGAATGTAGGATTGATCTGTACTTAACGATTAGTTTTATGTAAAGCAAATTAGTTAGGCTGCTTTTTACAATGATATTATTATGTTGGATTACAACATTCTCAAAAATTAAGTAATCTCATTAATTTTATACATTGCGTAGGCGCCGCCGCCGTACAGTGCACCGTAACCTATGTACTTGCCAGAAATATTTATAATATTTTATAAATACTTAGCTAAACAAGATACATTAACTTTTGTGTTGAAGACTATTCTCTTTTAGCTAATATTTGAGTTGATCTATCCAACACTGTGCTGTATTGTGGAAAAAAGAAGGTAGTAAGACCTGAGCTACCCTCCACACCATAAAAAGCTAGGGTTATCAGACGCGCATTTTTGTTTCAATCTATTTTTACTAACACTACATTCTTATTTTGTTTGTATTTAAGTAAATTAAAAAGTTTCAAAATAAAATATAATTATGATAAATGGTCATTAATGCAAAATAAAACATTAAAAGAGGTATTAGCCTGAGCCAAGATGGTAAACAAACTCGTCTTCACGTTTTCTTCCGTGCGACGGAAGATCACACAATCTAGCAGCAGTAGTATCTGGTCACAAATGCAACATACATTACTGCATGTATTAACATCAACATTCTTTATAATCACTTCATTGAAACTAGCGTGAGGATTCATTATTAAATTTTATATGAAAACCGGATACAACTCACGATTATATTTTAATATTCTTCATAATTTCACTGTTTTCTCCTTAATTACAACTAAGTACGCCATTTCATGAAACATAAAAATCCTGCGGTTATAAACTACGAGTAAACCTGACAGATTAGTCATGCGATTATGGTATCGCATCTGTTTGTCATTTTATTTCACTATACGAACTTCACAACACGTTTGTAGTCGCAGACACAATTATTAGGCAGGCACTGCGTTTGTTCAGTGGTTCTGTTAAGTAATGTCAAAATAATGCAACCAGCAAGGATGCACATTATTCTCTATTTTCTTAAAATAGAAAGACATTACATTACACAATATAAAGTAGGTAGGTAGATATGTTGTTGGGCCTTTAGTAGCTTTGCATTCTGGTATGCCGATATGTAATGTACTCAAATAATATCTACATTATATAAAATGACATTCATTTTAAAATAGTGAACTTAAACACTGCTAACATAGTAGAAATAGGGGGTATGGATTAAGTAAAAAATAAATATCGCATCGACAGTTAAAATATCTATCACTCTTACACGGTTTTTGCTATATGCGAAAAACAAAGAGTATGTGGGTAACTCACTTTCCTAGTGACGTTTATCTATTAATTTATGTTTTTCCTATATCGGTATGAGCAAACATGTTCACGATTGCTATCCTTGCGGATAAGACATGCTAATTTTCTCCAAATAGTTTCGATTTTAGTAGATACACAACATAGTACTGCTCAAGCAAGTCTTGCTATCTCCTTAACAGGGTACTTGCATAATTGCACCTTGAATGGTTTTCTTTCCCGAAAATGTGAAGAGATTTAATAGAATTTAAATAGATGCGAGCTGTGTACATGTTTCTTTAATTTTATTATGTTGTTACCATTTACAGACTTCCTACAAAGAACAGTCTGATTTTTCTTATGGTATATTTAATTAATGTATTTTAATGATATAAGCCCCATTTTACACCAATCCTTACATATTTTATTATTTTTGGGTATGCTACAAATTACTTACTGCTTTGGTTTGAGAATACTCCCGGAATACTCGGAAGAAAATCACTACGTTTTTCAGTGATTTATTACAAGCTTGCGAATGCTTGATAGTGATATAATTCATTACGTTAGGATTGCAATTATTGGAGTTGGAATCGCATGAATTATGTTTAGTCAATTTTTCCCAATGAAGCTAACTGAATAGAAGCCACTGGTCTTGTAGCTACTAGTATGGAAAACCGGCGAGGGTTTTAGTAAAAATCATACTCTTAGCTTATTAAGTTGAACATCGTGAATATCTTAAAAATGTACAAGAAGGGTATCTACATCGTAATGGCATATACATCGTAATTTTACATAGGGAGGAGGCGAGGGTAGCATATTATGATTATGTTCTGCGATGATAGCATATTATAATTATGTGAAACACATTCCTGCGACGATAGTATGCAAAGACCCGACTATGTACAGTAGCTCAAATCATCCATTAAAATAAGGTCAACCGCATTGAATGCTTAATTTGAATAGAATTTCATATTTTCTATGAAAGAAAATAATAGGAATTTCATTTTCCAAAACTAATAACGCAAATAATTGAATACTGTACAAGGTAGTGGCCGAAACTAGACAAATGTTTGTTACGATTTGTGGAAGTACATTTACACTCAGTTTTTAAATTCTTTGCATAAATGATGTAAAATTCACTCCGCGAGAGTGGCATGTATCACAATAAGTACTGACCCCATGAGGATAGTTAATTAATATGATGTAAAAGTGCATTGTACACTATCACTCACTTTACAAGTAGTGAATTTCACAAAAAGCACTGACTCCATGAGGGTAGTTAATTGTTGATGTGCATAAATCCGGTAGGTGCGCTAACCTGTTCGTTTATAATTTTATCGATTTTATCATTATATGATCGGTAACAACATGTTCATATCAAGCACACGCCACTGATATCAGGTAGCTTGATCCGTTCATAAGAAGGTATTAGAAATACCGACCCCACGAGGGTGGTTCACGTGCATTGAAGTATGGTAACGTTGCTTCTTCCATACTGTTATACATGGTTTTGTCAAACAATTTGCTAAAAATAATCAGAAGGTAGTTTCTGAAAAATACATTTACCCTAAAACGGCGGTATTTGTAATATCACGTATATTTCGAGTCGAAAGAACAAAAGTTGCTCGCAAATAGGCGCTTAGGTACTCAGTAAGCTCAATAGAAACAGCGAGACAACCATTCATTAACTCGTTATTTTCCAACACGTGTTGAAAGTATTTGCTCATTTTCTAACGAATAAAATGAAATCTAAACGCATCAAATATAACTTTGCACAATATTGTATCAACTGAGATAAAGTTCTGATCACTTTAGAAACTCTTAGGTAAAATAAGATTAAAAATCGTAAGGTGGGTGCTATTTATCGGCTATCGTAAGGTGCCGTATATTTTTCCCAGGTTGCTTGATACTAGGTTTAGGAAACCTAGGTATATCTTACGGTGCCGAATATATGAACACTGCAGTGTTAAACTGCCGTATAAATAAAATTCTGCTGCAATATAAGCTTAAAGAAGTTCTACTAAGAATCCAAATTTCGCTCACCCATTTTCATCGATAGATTTGTCCATCTGGTTGGAAACGTTCAGCACGCTTAGGGTAGACTGGGTACGGTTGTAACATTTTTGCGTTAATCGTTCGTACAAGTGACATTTATAGGACTAACAACATAATAAACGTTTGAAATAAATCCGTATACATCTGTCTTCAAAAAGACATAACAATTAGATAGTTAAAGTCAGTAGTTTCCAGACAGTTACCATTAACTGAAATGTCGGCTACTGTTACAACTGACCCCCATACCAGGGGCGGTTGTAACAGTGAGGGGGGTCAATTGTAACACACTCAAATAAAGTACAGTGAATGCGTTTCAATCACTTTTATTGCTTATAAATGACAATCAAGTACTTACGTATTACTTAAGATTAATATGGCACCATTTAAGGAACATTAATTTGTAATCAGTCTTTTTAATCAGTCTATGACATTTTGATTTTTAAACAAGTACAACTTCTAATTAAACTAATTAAATGATATTTTAAACAAAACATAATAATGACAGTATTTAATCAGATTCACTGCAATTATGACAGATGTAATATCTATTACCGTCGGTACAATCAATGTGTGACCAAAGACGACAGGTCCCTTGGCATTGTACCCATTTTTCACCTGATCTACTATCTGAGAAGGCTTCTAGGCAAACCAGGCAATAATACTCTTCTTCTTCTGATGATGCAGGTGGTGTGTTAGCTTTCTTTCTTGCTTTTCCCTTTCCTTTACCTTTGTGTTTCATACCAGTCGATGATTCTAATACTTTTTTCTTCACTTGTTTATCTTTCAATCTTTTCTGTCGCTCTTCATACTCCTTTCTAACAGCTTCCTTTTCAGGGGTGTCTGTATAAATTGCAGATTTTTTAGTTTTTCGACCCCTATTTGCAGTTTTCCTAGGGGCAGCTTTTGGGTAGGGCCGTATTGCCTCTGGTGAAAATATTGTTTGACGGCTCGTAGACGGCTTAGGCGATGGTTGCTGATCAGGTATTTGATGGCTCGTAGACGGCTTAGGCGATGGTTGCTGATCAGGTATTTGTCTTGGTGGTGTAGTAGTCGCTAGGCCGTCAATGTTTTCAGGAATATGAATTTCAGCGTTTTGTATTGAAGCTACTAGGCTGGCTGAAGCCTCGTTCCACAACGAAGGTGATAGCGGTGGTGTTTCATCGTTAGGAGCCGATACAGGAATGTTCTGATCCATAATCACTTCTTCTATATTGTTTGGGTTTGGCCTGTCTGTCACAAATGAAGGCGAAAAGTCAATATCTTGAAATATGTCACGGTTGAAAGGGTATATTCCTGTCTTTCGAAAACCAGCCTGAATATTTGATTGGGTCAGAGCAAGTGGCATTGCGGTTGTCGTAATACCGGGTATGTCGTAAATGGTCATAGTTCTTCCTGGATGATTTCGCATCCAGGCGTCACAGGCTGTATTGAAGGCTTTTTTCAAAGGTCCGTACACAGATCGATCCAGGGGCTGGAGTTTGTGTGAGCAGTGGGGTGGAAACGATAATAGAACTATTCCATTTTCTTTACAGAAATCTAGAGAATTTATGTGTATATGGGATGAGTGGTTGTCCAAAACTAGCAAAACTTTGTGTGAAGGAGACGCATTTGTATGTTTTTTGAAATGTTTTAAGAAAATTAAGAACGTGTCATCTTGCATCCAGCCCGATGGATTGCCTGTTCCAATGGAACCCACAGGTCCATCCCTGATGAAATGTTCTTGATATCGTATGCGAGGGAATACGAACATGGGGGGAATAGCATTGCCCAACGCGTTTGCCGCAAAAGCCAATGTGACCAATGTGCCTCGCTCAGCTGAGGTAATGGCTCCTACTTGCCTTGTGCCACGTCTAGCCACGACCCTGTCGGGTTTTTGCACGGTGGTCACGCCGGTTTCATCGACATTATATATGTCTTGAGGTTCGAAATGATCACGGTCCATAACAATTTGTAGATTATTATAAAAGGTATCAACATTAGTCCTGTTGAAACTGGTCGCTCTGGACAAGCTTGTAGCTTGAGCTGCGCGCACAGATAGCTCAGGGTTCCTCTTCATGAAGGATCGAAACCACTCCTCCCCAGCCCTTTCGTTTTCAACCCAAGTAGGAGGAATCTGCAAGTTGTATTTTATAGCAAGTTCATACGCCAACTTTCTTACCTCTTTTGTAGAAAGTCCGAAGTATATATCTGCAGAACGAGTCAGGTATTTGGCAAGCTGTCGTTCTTGGTCTTCTGTAAAAATTTTGTTATGCGCTCTAAATCCCATTGTTACATTTTCCAACTCCACATTACTTTCGTTCGCTGTATCTCTCTTTCGTTTGTACCGTAGCAGGGAGACATAGTTAATACCATGAGTATCTGCCGCTTGTCTCAAAGAAACTCCAGTTTTAAGATCATTGTAAGCATCTCTATATCGGAATATCTCGCTTTCTCCTCTTGAAGTCTTTCTTACGCGTTTTCTAGGCATCTGCAATGCAAAATAAAAAAATAATTAATGTTACAACCGTACCCACAAAAAGTGTTACAATTGTACCCACCCTTCCCTTTTGCCAATAAAACGATCTCAGTATCAATTCAAATTAACCTACAAAAAAAGAATATCCTGTATTTGAAACTCTAAAGTCTAATAATCATAAATAAGAACGAGCAAAACTTAGAACACTATAATAACAATAAAATTGAGGAAAGAAATCGATCAAAAATACTTACTTTTGCTTGACAAAACACAATAGGCCACTCTGTACACGTATACAGCGCGCGGACTGCGACGCAACACTGGTGATCATGTCCGAACACGTAAGCCGCGTGTCTTTCCCCTTGTACCCCTCCCCGCACGGTGAATATTTCTGCCAATATTTGAATTGTTACAACCGTACCCCGTTACAACCGTACCCAGTCTACCCTACCCGCTGCCGAAGCTCTGCTTAGCTGACATCACACGACTTTGACCGCTTGAAGCAGTCGCGTTCATCTATTTTTTAAAGGAAATTTATTAAACAGGGATGAAAACAATTGTATAGGGCGACCGATTGCCCTATTTGAAGCACTTTTGGTTAAAACCCATTAGGCTTCGCTGAAAATTTTGTAAACGAACGGTAAAAACCGTTAAAAAATTATTTATTGAGAAAATGCTATGCCACACTGGTTTTCAAACCTTGGGCACAGTAAATTTCTTTAAAAAATCCATTTTTAGAGAAATAGATATAATAATATGTGGGAACTTACTGCGCAGTTACTTATACTTAGCTCCGTTATTTCTTGGAAACAACGTGTTCATTTCGATGATGAGCACCACCACATATTCACTGAGTTTAATCGGTATATTAGTTATAGATACTAATTTTATAAAAAATAAACTGTGCAACAGGCCGGGAGCTAGCTAGAGCTGCCCGGAGCTGTTGCTTCGACGAAAAATTCAACGCCAATGAGGCCAAAAGGCACGCCATTTTTCCTAGAAAATAAAATGGCGCGCATCGCTACAGAGGCGCCACCTGGAGGCTTCCGGTTACAACGCTTAAAGGGACTGAAAACGTTAGCTGTTCGACGGAAAGGGATACGCTCTCTCATTATAAAAGCTTCCAGTAACGGTCAAGTTATTTAATATGAAATTAATATGTAAAGATGTGTCCATTGACCTCCTTTCAACTTAGTGTAACCGTTTTTCGTAACCCTGAATGGACGCGAAATAAACACCCTGAACTGCAGTCGAGTATTTATAGTGTTATTATACCTAACTACTTATTCATAAACGTACCTACCATAAATATTTTTGACTAGTAGCCTCCTTAATTTAAAAAAAAAAAATATACCACATGACACCCGGGGATTGTGTAGCTTCCCAACAGTGAAAGAATTTTTCAAATCGGTTCAGTAGTTTCGGAGCCTATTCAATGCAAACAAACAAACAAACAATCAAATCTTTCCTCTTTATAAAATTGGTATAGATATGCAGTAAAATACTTCATCAGCTTCTAGCTTTAGTCGCGGTAATAGAATATATACAGTATTGTGACTCAGTCCTGTCCTTGAAAAAAATCTGCAGCCCCACGTGGGCACACAGTATGTCACACGGGCTAGGGCTGCCCACCTGCTAGTTAACTCGCACGCGCGACTGATTACAAACCCATACGTTCGTTCGTCACCACGGCGCGCCCCTGCTACTGTTGTGTACCGTGTGTATACCGAACTCCGACGCGCGCCTTAGTGCAACCATTCTATACCGAGGCTTTTATCCATGACATCAGAATGATGATGATTAGGGGACATATTACACACAGTCTCTGACCCCAAACAAAGAAAAGCTTGTGATATGGCTGCCAGAGACTGATTTATTACGTAATAGATATTTTTAAATACATTATACAGATAACAACTAATAACACCCAGACACAGAGCAAACATTTATTCACATAAATGCTTGCCCTGGTTGGAAATCGAACCCTCTTTGAGTCATGGTCACTAACCACTGAGCCACCGAAGCAGTACAACAATGTCCACACTCGCTTATACTATTGATTGGAATTACACGTTGCTACCATGTAATGGAATTCTGATATTTCTCTTGAGTCGTTGAGTCTGGTCGTGGTCGAGTCGAGTCAATATAATGTGCGATGACCCTTGTCAGTCACATTGACTAAAACATTGAATGTGTATTGTGATTACATAGTCTAAGAAAATAAAGGCGAAAATTAGCGATCAGGGAAATAACGTCGTGTAGTTTTGAAAATGGGTACAGTTATACCTTGCAGTATCCAGATCTGTATAGTAATATTCATCTGGATATTGCAAGGTATAACTGTAACAATTCTCAAACTACACGACGTTTTCCCCTTGAATTTTGTTAATTTTCTCAGACTATACATATATAAGAAAGTAAAAGGCTATCTTTTCTTAGTCATACTCGTATTAGTGTGACAAATTGTGATCATAAAAAGTAGCCAGAATAATCATGGTTATCGGTTATGTATCTTATAAAATTGTTAGAAACGGTATTACTTAATTGAAAGGATATCTTTATTAATTTTCAAAAACTCTTGGAATAGTTTTCTGAGTTTCTGGAATTAGCTAACGTGATACACATGAAAATGTAATGCATAAAATAGCTGTTTTTTAACACAGACTTAATTCTGTATTTAGAAGTCTGTGTTTTTTAATATGAATGATGTGTCCATTGACCTCCTTTCAACTTAGTGTAATCGTTGTTCGTAACCCTGAATTGACGCGAAATAAACACCCTGAACTGCAGTCGAGTATTTATAGTGTTATTATACCTAACTACTTATTCATAAACGTACCTACCATAAATATTTATGATATGCAGTAAAATACTTCATCAGCTTCTAGCTTTAGTCGCGGTAATAGAATCTATACAGTATTGTGACTCTGCCCCAAGGAATTTACATACTACGTATCTGGAAGGCTCACTATTACAAAAACGCGGTCCGAAAGAGACTTAATACTAAGTGGCCGTGTCTCTTTCTGATCTTTCTACGCCAATCACAGAGAGGCATAATTCGCCATATTGTTTCTTTGGTTTGCAATGAGTTACCAGCATTTTGCCATCACATTACTCCCATATGACTCTTATCTTTCAATAACTTTTATTCGAATGTAAAATACCTTTTTTTATTCTATGATAATGACAACTAATTGATTTAGTTGCAGAAAAAATTACACTTGCCTCATTTTAAGAGAGATTACATTATTCCTAATGTTCCTGATGTTTCTACCATGTCATCTTTTTTATATAATAGCAACTGTGTGAATGTGACAAAGCATCTTACAAGTAAGTCTCTCTCTGGACCGTTTTTCCTTTTTACTATATTTCATTAAAAAAAGAACGTTTTCATGTTGTGATAAGGTTCAAGTTCCTTTTTATAAAAAGCTTGGAGATACGTCGAGTGAACCTTCCAGTACATAGTTTAAAAATTCCTTGCTCTGCCCTGTCCTTGAAAAAAACCTGCAGCCCCGCGTGGGCACACAGTACGTCATACGCGCTAGGGCTGCCCACCTGCACGGGTAGGGGAGAAAACCATTTTATCCACTTTTAATGTCAGATGTAATTGTCAATCCATACTTTATTTCTTCTTTAAGGGGATATAATGGTGGAAAGACTATTAGTCCCTTTGCCATGCTTCCCGTGCTGGTAGGTAACTCGCACGCGCGACTGATTACAAACCCATACGTTCGTTCGTCACGACGGCGCGCCCCTGCGGCTGATGTGTACCGTGTGTATACCGAACTCCGAGACTCCGAGGCGCGCTTTAGTATATTCTATACCGAGGCTTTTATCTATGATATCAGAATGATGTCTCATCCTAAGCCGAACGAGTGCGAGCGAGACAGAAACATAATATATTCATGACTTAATAATGAAATAAGTCACTCGAACAGAATGTGTTACGCGTTAAAACATATTGTTATAGGAGGTTGTAGATCGTTTATGAATAAGTCAGTTATTTTGTAAAGGTATTTTTATTTTTGTAATATAAGGAATGTGGGACCTTAGCCCAGCGGTGGGCAGTGCAGGCTATAATAGTGTTAGTGGTAGACTGAATGGATGTGGGAAAAAAAACGCCAATTTTGCTGTGCTATTTTATAAATTAATCTTTTTTCAGCGATCCGAACCTCAAAAGGAAAAAAAGGACCCTTATAGGATCATTTTGTTGTCTGTCTGTCCGTATGTCAAGACCTTTTATTTTGGAAACGCGTAAAGTTAACGAGTAGAAAATTTAAACCATATACGTATATCCATGGTTGTAACCATTTTCATGATGTGTAATTTTCGATGTATGACGAGAAAAGTAAAAAATAGTGCGTGGAGTCTCCGCGCGGAAGAAGTGAAACTTCGTCGCAATAGTTCTTTCATACCCCCTCCATGGTAGCGTTAAACGTTTAACGCAACCATGTTGGAGGTCGCATTAGAAGTTTCACTTCAAAAAACTTTTTATTCATGATTTGTACGGAACTTTCGGTGTGCGAGCCTGACTCGTACTTGTCTGGTTTGGTTTTAAATACAGCACGTGCCTTTTTTTAACTACAGCAAAATACAATAAGTAGTATTATATTTATGTGGATAACCCAATCTTGTGCAGTTGCTAAGCGAGCTTCAGCCAGGGTTGGGAAGTTCCTCCTTGAAAATGATTTTTAATTTTATGTTGCATCCCACACTCTCGTCAATATTCAGAAGTTCTTATGACTTCAATTGAGTGATAACCTGTCTAATACGGGTATCACAGGTGGCGCCGCCAACGCTATAAGTTGGTTAAAAAGATAAACACTTCACAAAATTTGGCGCGGAGTCAGTACAGCGGGTTAGCTCAGTGGTCAAGAGCGTCGGGCTAGTGATCCGAAGACGCAAGGTTCGAACCGCGACGAGTTTTTGAAATTTTTACCATAAAAAGTAACTCTTTAAGTTTGTTCCTGCTGTTTCACTAATTAATAACTACAGTCAGGCCATTTTAATAGGTAACATTTGACAGTTCATTTATGCAAAGAAAAATATACCTTACTCTAAAGGAATAAAACTCCAAGCCGTCTTCGAGAACACTTATCGGTCGTCGTCAATATTGTTTTCATGAGTTTTATTCCTTTAGTGTAAGGTATATTTTTCTTTGCATAAATGAACTGTCAAAATAAATGTTACCCAGTAATGTTACCCAGTAACATTTATTTTGACAGTTCATTGACTCCACTTTAGATCATTTGTCCGGCGGAGGGTATTGCTATACCAAAACACAGGTTAGTTCCTAGCTTGGAGAGCAATGCTTCTATTTGATATATATTTGATATACACATTTTGTGAAATAATAATGATATACAACCCGGTCACAATATCTGTGCACCTGACTTCGTGACGTCATATCGAATTATCGGGACGAATCCATCGAATATCGAATTATACCGTCCGGACGTAAATTATTATCGGGACGTGTATCGGCAACGAAGATGCTAACCGTACTGTCGCACCGGAAGTGCGCGGAGAGGTGTCAGGGGAAGCGGGAGAGGCGCCGCATTCCAGCGAGGTGCACAGATATTCTGACCGGGTTGTACTGATGTTTGTGAGCGCTAATAAATTTCATTTCAATTATTACTTATTTACCTTAAAAAAAGATTAACTTACAGAATAGTACAGCAAAATTAACTCTATTGTATTGTGTATCGTTACGATAAGACTTTTCAATTACAAAAGCCATATATTAAGAGTTTCGTATTATAACATTTATTCTATTAACTAAAAAAACATTAAAAAATATGGAATTTACGTTGGATAATGCTTTGTCTCTTTTCAGCTCGTGACATTTATCGTAAGCTAGAAAGAGACAACGCATTTTGAAGTGCAGATTTTTGTTTGTGAATAAGTTACTACAATGCAGTCATTTATTATCTCACAATAGAATTCTTAGTTTCCCTTTTCTCTATGATAATTATTAAAAAAATGCTTGTTATAAAATGTTATTAGTTTAATTACTTTAATTGGAATGTATCTAAGTGTAAATAAAATTATAATTATTGGCATTATTTAATCTTTTGTTCTATTATTTTTAAGTTGAATGTTATTTGGCGGAATTATTGGGTTTGTTTTTTTACCTTTTTGTAACTTTTTTATTCAGATTTATAATCTTAAAAATAAAAAACAAACTATTATTTGATGTAAATGAAAAAATTAAAAAAGGCATTCGCTTACAACGTCTAACGAGTTGGTCTATGTTGTACCAAACGAATTAAAAACAAGACCAGCAGGGCAATTCTGTCAACCAATCTCGTACTAAGGTGACACGTTCTTGAACCTGTCTAGTTTTTCTGACAGTTTTGAGCTGTCGGAACTGTCAGAAAAACGAGAGGGGTTCAAGAACGTATCACTTCAGTAAAGAGATCGGCTAACAGAATTGCGCCCCAGTAGGTTTTGTAACCCATTAATATTATATTTCAAACCGCTAAGAGGTATCTTGTAGTTTTTTTTTTTTTTCAATTGAGGTTGTGTCGTTGTAACCGGATATTGTAGTCAATTTTAAAGGTGCCATCTTAAATTTAAAAGCAACTTATATTATCGTTCTCTCTTTCAAATGCATATAGTGAAAAAGAAACAGGAACATTTTAAATTGCTATTAAAATTACGATGGCGCCTTTAAATCTCCCGTCAATGGGTTTTATTTGAAAAAAAAAATGTGGTCTTTGCTTCGAGCAAATGTATATAGATTCACAATCGTGTAAAAAAAGTGTCCGAGCCAAAACTCTGCCCTAGCTACGTAGTGGGCAGGCTTTTTAGTGATTGGTAAGGCGGTTGCAAGCCGACTACAACGCCGCGCGATGCCAAAGTGCTCGGTTACAAGCACTAATTAGGTGACTTATCGCCGAGATTCGAGAAAACGGGTCATTGTGAATTATTTTATGTCAATATTTAAGTCGGTATGTACGACGGCGCTTGGACATTTTTTTACTACTTTCACTTAGGGATTGTGGCTCTGTAGATATTTGCTCGAAGGGTTTTTAAGCTATTGCATAGCTTCTATCGCGGGCCTTGAGCGCGGGGACCGAATCCAGAAATTCCGTAACGAAAAAACCTCACGCTCCCCACTCCGACGGGCAAGGAGGTGTGGCTTGAAGGCCGTGCATCGTCTAACGTCGTTTCAGTTCGGCAGTCTTCGACACGGCGTTGTGTGCGATTAGACGTAATGCAATAGCTTTACCGCGGCAGTCCCCGAGTGCCACACGTCTTTTTTGTGTAATTGTTACAAGTGCAGATTTAATCACGACAGGCCCAATCTTCCGTTCTCATGGAAACGCTACTTAACCATAGTTTTAGAAAAAAGTTATTTTTTCCAGAGATTATTGTTAAATAGTGTTTAAATTGTATTCGATTGTGTAAGTTTATTAGGCAATAAAGACTTTTATATAAATTATATGATTTGTTTCCGTAAATGCAAAATGTCTCCAAAAATTATAGGGTTATAACTTTTAATACGGGTCCAAACCCGAAATCGTAAAAAAAACAGCTGTTCCATAGACTGCCTCGGTGGCTCAATGGTTAGTGATCCTATCTTCTGGCTCAGAGAGGCGTGGGTTCGATCCCCACCCAGGGCAAATATTCATGTGATGAACATAAGTGTTTGCTCTGTGTCTGGGTGTTATTTAGTTACTATTTATATAAGTATGTGTATTTAAAAATAAGTATATGTAGTTCTCGAGTGGAGACCACGTACCGGCAAGCGCAGCGTAGGACGTCCACCCACAAGGTGGACGGATGACCGCATTAAGACCGCAGGATCGCGCTGGATGCAAGCCGCTTCCAACCGGTCTTATTGGAGATCCATAGGGGAGGCCTATGTCCAGCAGTGGACTTCTTATGGCTGATGGATGATGATGATGGATGATATATGGTAGTATATCAGTCTCTGGCAGCCATATCACAAGCTATGCTTAGTTTGGGGTCAGAGGCCGTGTGTAAGATGTCCCCAAAATATTTATTATTATTTATTTTTATTTTGTGGAGACTCAAAAAGTCAATGAACCTTTTATATGGAACAACTGATTTATTTCGCAATGTTAGAGCGCTTTTAATACTTTTTTACGTCCGGGTTTTTTCACCGGACAATGAACCGTGTTTTTCACCCATAATATCTGTTTTCACCGGATTCGCGGGTTGGTTCCCGGTCGTCCCCACCCTGTCGTCCCCACTGGGTACGAGTGGGAAAAAAAAGTTACGTTCGTCCCCAGTGGGGACGATTGGAAGTTTTTATTTCCCACTCGTTCCGCTATAGACCGAGAGTCAAAATGCAATAATCGCAACATTATCGTTAAAAATAATTAAAAAAGGCCTAAGTTCTTATACTGTATTGTGGTGAACTTTAGACATTTAACGTAATTTACAATAGTTTAAGAAAACATTAAGGAAATAGGCAAACGTAAAAAGTATACCAATTAAAATAATTTTTTTTTTTTATATTTGAATCACTATTTAGGACTTTCGAGCAGTACCAGTAACCTATTGATTCAAATATAAAAAAAAGGATTTATTTATAATAGGTATTTTAATTGGTATATTTTTTACGTTTGCCTATTTCCTTAATGATTTCTTAAATTATTGTAAATTACGTTGAATGTCTAAAGTTCACCACAAATGACCACAATACAGTATAAAAACTTAGGCCTTTTTAATTATTTTTAACGATAATGTTGCGATTATTGCATTTTGACTCTCGGTCTATAGCGGAACGAGTGGGAAATAAAAACTTCCAATCGTCCCCACTGGGGACGAACGAAACTTTTTTTCCCACTCGTACCCAGTGGGGACGACCGGGAACCAACCGATTCGCGGTGTTATTACCTATATACTTGATTTTCTTTGACGTCAAGATTTATTACGACAAGACCCTGAAAATATGTCACTGCAATACCTACCTAGCAAAGATTTTCTTCCCGTGGTCCTACCAAGCACTCTAGTAGAACTACGGGAAAAAATCTCGTGGCCGTGGTCCTGCTTTTTTTTTTTTTTTTTTGATTTTTTTTCCCAGGGAAAATCCTTTATGGATACCACCCTACCCCGGGGGAGGTAGGGTGGTTATGTGGGAGTCCCGGTCGGTGTACCCACTAAAAACCCTGGGGCGTTTCTGCCTGACGCCCATGTGCTGGAGCTGCGGGAACGCTTTCGCACTCGTCCGCGGCTCCAGCGGCGCTGATCCCTAAGACCCGGCCCTGATTAGTGGTGGAGCATCTCCACCCTACTTTCCTTGAGAGGCGCGCGGAAACACCGCGCGCGCCAACTCGGGGGCTACACTTGTCGGGCAACGGACTCCCCCGAGTCCGCCGCCCAAGCCCCGTGTTATGGAGGTTGGAGGAGAGCGTGGAAGACCCTCCTCCGACGCCCAGTTCTCCTTTGGCGCATTGGGAGATCCGACAGCATCTCCCGTTCGCGCTCCGCCGTTTCCTTTTGCAACATAACTTGTTCGCAAAAGGAAACGGCCGCCTCCCACGATCTCTCGCAACTGACCATTGAATTGATCAACGATGGAAGCGAGAGATCGTTTCCTACGACTGCGACGAGGTCACGTCGCTCACTCGCCCATGCTGGGCACTCCTTCAACGTATGCTGCGCTGTGTCCTCGTCGCAACCGCAGTGGTGGCACTCGGTTGTCGGTTCTCTTCCGGCTATTCGACACAAGTACTTTCCGAAGCATCCGTGCCCGGAAAGCACCTGCACCAGCCGGAAGGTAAGCGACCCGTGCGCCTTATCCAGCCAGTCCTCAAGAACCGGTTGGACAGCTTCAATGGTCCAGCTGCCAGCTCTCGGCTGGGCCAGCTCCTCCTTCCACTCCACGATCAAGGACCTCCTTGCTCGGGCTTTCCACAACTCGACCTCTCTGGGTTCCGGATTGTGCCCGCGTTGTCGGAGCTCCATGCGCCATGCATACATGTTCGCATGGACCTCCGCCTCTAGATTCCACGGAGGTGATCCTGCCAAAACGCACGCCGCCTCGTACGAAATAGTGCGGTATCCTCTGGCCACCCCGATTGCCATCATACGTTGCGGTCGCCTTAGTAAGGGGACCGTTTCACGATTTAAGGCATCCGCCCAAATTGGCGCCCCGTACAAGGCCATCGACCGTATCACTCCAAGATACAGGCGGCGACTACCAGCTTTCGGTCCCCCGAGGTTAGGCAAGAGGCGTTTAAGAGCGCCAGCTGCACCCGTAAGTCGAGGGACCAACTGCGCGAAATGCTCCCGGAAATTCCACTTTCCGTCGAGGCAAAGTCCAAGATACTTCATTGTGGGCTTCACCTCGATCGATCCACTCCCAATAACGATGCTGGCACTCCTCCGCCGTGGTCCTGCTAGTCTAACTAGTCCTACTAACAAACGGGTTGTGTGGATGAGGAATTCCTCGTGGATCAACTGCTTTCGCACAACTAGTAAGACATCCAAAATACGTATTTCTAATGGCACAACTACGTCCAACTAAGCACAACTTGTACATAGTTGGACGTACTTAGTTGTGCCATTAGGAATACGTATTTTAATTTCAGGAATCGGTCGTGGTCCACCTGCTCAGTTCACCTGAGTGGACCACATATTTTTTTAGCTTATCTTGTGACACAACTACAACCAAGATAGATAGGTATATAACTACCTAGTATTCTTTTTAAAAATATCTTTTGATGTGGGTGATACTCTGATACTATACCCGCCTGCGCGGGGGGGACTGGTCCGGCGAACAAATCAATCTGTTTATGAAGGAAACAACGGTCGTATACAAGCGCTCTTATACTACATAAAGCAATGCGTATCTTTGCCAAAATCCTAACAACTTTTTTTCAGTAAGATTCAGAAATATCATAGCCAATGCAATGTCTGAACTCGACAAGCTCGCTGGCTAAAAGCTCTAGGCTGTTACGAGCTAAATGAAAGTCAATGGTAAATGAAAATCAAGGTAGATTATTAAAGCCATTTATTTATCCAGCTATTCAAATATGTTCTTCAGGAAATTATTATCAGCTGTCCTGTTTCCGTACATGCGTTAGAGTACGACAAGACGTGTAGCAACAGCGAGGAGCGTATACTCGCTATTTGATTCTCTGTAAGAAACAAGATTTTGAATTCAATGGCGATTTGAAATAACTTTTCATACTCATACTCATTTATTGATAACAATAGAGTTTCATGTCAACATTAAATTAAATTACATAAAAAAAAAGTATACAATACCCACTAAGCATGAAACTTGCAATAAGTTGTAGTATATAAGTTTGCATATGGCACATTTGTAACTTTCAAACATCATGTTGCAGAAACATGTCAGTAACATATATCTATTGTTAGGTTGAAACTTATTAAAAGTTATTTAGTAATGTTACTGTTATATTTCGCATGAAACTTTATATTTCAACTTTGCAGGGATATTGCCTCCCAAACATACCTAAACGTAAGTAATTAACATTGTGGCAAAAATGTATTTGGAACGTTACAAATAAAACTTTGCAGTAATATAATTTTACTAACTTCACTGTCCGGCATTGCCTGTACCTTTCAAATGAAAGTTACTAAAATGTTATACTGTAACATCGCGACAATATGTCTTTTGTTATAATTTTTTTCAACTTTCCTACAACATTACGA
This sequence comes from Hypomecis atomaria, assembly GCA_964007245.1. Classification (NCBI taxonomy): domain Eukaryota; kingdom Metazoa; phylum Arthropoda; class Insecta; order Lepidoptera; family Geometridae; genus Hypomecis; species Hypomecis atomaria. The sequence goes on from OZ023305.1 coordinate 1,985,238, forward strand.
ATTGAGCTCGTTATTTACATTACCTATGTAATGTTGCTGGAAGTTAATTTTTGAAAGTTGTGGAATGTCTTAGTTAACATTAAAAAACTAGATGGCGTTAGCATCGCACATTGATTTTCTGCATCGCGATGACGTTGTGTTTGCAGAAATTAGTAAACCTATTACACAAACGTTCCTTATTGTAGATAGAGAAAAAAAGTCTCTCATTCTTCCTCACACAAACGCGTCCCTCGGACTTGTACTTAGAACTCAAAAAAATTAAATAAAAGATGTTTTTTTTTAGAACCTAGTTGTACTTAGAACTGAAAAAAATTAAATAAAAGATTTTTTTTTTAGAACCTAGAACTGAAAACCTACAGATATGTAACTAACTTTGCGACAACTAAATAAATGCAATGCACGTGCAAGTTTCATTTGTAACCTTAAAGCAAGATTGTTCAGACATGTTACTATTACCTTTCAAATTCAAAGTTGTGGAAATGTTACACGTTATACTTGCGGAAAGTTTATTTTACAACATTCAGACATGTTTCTTGTGTAATGTTACTGTAACTTCACATTTTAAAGTTATTAAAAGTTTTGATGATCAGCTCTGGGCAAGTTACAGGGTTTATCTACAGCGCGGCCGTTAGGGCTTCGTTTCAAGCTCGCTGTAAGCTTGCATGAACGTTGCAACCTTATATTTGTAAGTTACAAGCTTGTTGATGTTACTTTCAGTAAAGTTATTGCAACTTTTGCTTGCTTAGCGGGTAGTTAAACACCAATTAAGAGGAATAGTAGTCATCATTATACAACAATAATTAAAATTCATAAATTCAATTTATAAATTAAAAAGAAAATTATTCAATTATTCACATTATTAAAAATTAACAAAACAGTATAGATACTATAGTATATTTATTCTACCTTAGGTAGAAAGTATACTTATACAGGGTCGGATTTAGGGGAGGGCTACCGGGCCAATTGCCCGGGACCTCCACACCTCCACTATGGAGGGTCCCCATAATAGAATTCGAAAAGAAAATCTATGCCTCTACACCAATACTATAAAGATGAAATATTTGATTGTTTGTTTGCATTGAATAGGCTCCGAAACTACATAACCGATTTGAAAAATTCTTTTAGGTACCATTGGAAAGCTGCACTATCTTCGCATGACATAGGCGATAATAGATTATCAAAAAAATTAGGGATCATTACTAAAACTCTCATACCTACACTACGTGGTAGGTATATAAAGACACCATATTTATAAAATCGTATCTTCTTTAGCAAATCATACCCGGGCCAATCCTGGGTGCCACTGGGTGGGCAGCTAGTCTTAAATATTATAGAGAAAATCATGCTAAGTATACCTATAATTGAACAGTCGAAGCGGCTTCTACGCGCTGGGACACCCTAAGGATTGCGAGTTTGGGACAACATGAAGGGGCCTCCGCTCTTTAGTTGCCCTGGGGCCTCCACACTTCTAAAGATCCGGCCCTGATAGGATCTGAAGGACCACTAGAAAGTCGGAAATCGCTTATTGCAACACTTCTTGGCGTCGTCTGAAGGCTAAGTGGGAGTTTCTCGCTCGAACTCGATCGCGTTAACGTTTGATGTGATTTCTATGTAAATGGCACAGCGCCATCTTGTGTCACGTACAGAAAACTGAATAGCTAAGTGTGAGTATTTTTTACGGTAATGTATCGAGAGCGCCTAACCGATCCAACACAATCGCGGCAACGTCAGTGATTGGCTAACTCAAGCGTGTGTGTCAATGTGCTCGCGTGTGTGCTCGGCGCGCTCCGTCAACGCGACGTAAAAGTAATTCGATTTGATTTGCAAAACTCCCACTTGACACTCTGTTCCGTGATAGGTAGCAGAAATCAGAAAACCTATATTGTAACACTATGTACAATGTTCGGGTCCTTCCTGATGGTCAAACTTGATAGTCTAACTGATTTGTCTAACAGGAAAAAAGTCCGCGTGGTCAAATTGCTGGACTCTAGAACTTTTTTCTGAAAAACATGTGTCATTACTAAGTCATCACGTACAGTCTTAAATAAATTAGGTTGTTAAAATAATAATGTCATATTACCTATCTATACCTATCTATGTAATATTTATATACGAGTAGGTATAGGCCACTCGTCTGTCGATGAACAAGTCTTTTTTAAGTGGTCAAGGTAACAACTTGTTAAGGATCAAGGATTTGAACTAGTTTATAAGGGGAATGGTAGCGCTCATAGCGTAGTTTAAAATAAAAATATCAATCAATAGTTTAATATAAAATAATAATATAAATCTGCCGCTCTAGGCTCCAGCCTGCTGGTAATTCCACGACTACACCGGTTAGCGAACTTACTTGGGTCAATGGTTACATTGGTTACAGTCCGTGGGTTGTCTCCGCTTGCAGCACGCGCTGCAGCACCAGCCTTCCACCGCGGAGGCGAGGAGGCACAGCACCAGGAGGAGGATACGAGACCACTTCATCTATTTCTGAAAAAGACCATGAATGAAGCTAATGAAGCTTCGTCTTAGTCGGAGAAGGCTCACCTTACAAGCGTGAAGTTTTTAGGGTTCCATACCCAAAGGGTAAAAACGGGACCACATTACTAAGACTCCGCTGTAAGGCTGTATCTCATAAACCGTTATAGCTAGAAAGCTGAAATTTTCACAGATGATGTATTTCTGTTGCCGCTATAACAAAAAATACTAAAAACAGAATAAAATTAATATTTCAGGGGGGCTCCCATACAACAAACCTGAATTTTTAGCCGTTTTTCGCTCGATATTATTAACGGGAACAGGTAGACGCTTGAAATATTCACAGAAAATTTAACTGTATGTTTACTTCAATAGTTGATCATTAAAATAAAATAAATATAAGGGGGGCTCCCATACAGTACGGAGCCCTTCGTGCGCGAGTTCGACTTGCATTTGGCCGATTATTTTCGAAAAGGCTCTCCAGAAGTACCTAGTAGGTATTATATCTTGAGGCGTGTTAGTATGATATCATTATACCATCGCTATGATGAGTATGATACCATCGCTTTTAGCGATAAGGCCGCCTCTTGTTACACGCTATAGTTATAATGTTTTTGTTATCTGTGTTACTTGTGCTCTTTGTGTTAACAATAAAGAATATCTATCTATCTATATCATTGTTACTAAGGAGCCAAAACAAACAGAATTCGAGAAAAAAAATCAGCTGTTTCCAAGTTGCAATTCTGTACGGAACAGCTGTTTTTTTCTTGAATTCCGGGTTGGCCCCATAGTAAGAGATGTTCCGAGGGCACACAGGTTTTATCTATCAGTCCATCTCGTAGACTATCGGCCGCATTGATATTACCATCGATATTTTATCATAGGTACTACTTTTATGAACCCAAATAGGCATAGAATAACAAATAATTGGCCAAGTGCGAGTTGGACTCGCGCACGAAAGGTTCCGTACCCTATCTGAACCCCCTTAGCCCCATTTAAAGCGTCTACATGTTGCCGTTATTAAAATGAAACAAAAAATGTCAAAAAAAATTACGCGTGTTGTATGGGAAATATTAAAATTAAATATTATTTTAAATTAATATTAAATATTAATTTTATTATGTTTTATTTTGTATATTTCTTGTTATAGCGGCAACAGAAATACATCGTCTGTGAAAATTTCAGCTTTCTAGCTATTAACGGTTCACGAGATACAGCCTGGTGACAGACAGACAAACAGACGGACAGCGGAGTTTTAGTAATAGGGTCCTGTTTTAACCCTTTGGGTACGTAACTCTAAAAATTACCTACTTGTTTAGGCTCCAATATAGTAATGATAGGTCCTCTATAAGTGCAAGGGAGACAGTATTTAGGCAGTTTCTCTTTCCGTTTGCAGCACCAGCCCTCAACAATGGATAAGAGGATGTAGAGCAGCAGGAGCAGGAAATGAGAAAACTTCATGGTCGCCATTTTTTCTGCAAGTGGGAAAAAAACAATATTTCATCTAAGGTTACGGAGATTATCTATGTTTGATTTAGAGTTATAATATGGTACAGATATATACCTAGATACATTAATTATTTATCGAAGCTTTGAGTTTGGAGACTATATTAATAATTAGCACAGTAAATAATTTTCAATTGAAAATGAAATAACATTATCCTACTATATTACTACGGGACTTATCGCGCAATAAAACATGATATATTTCATTTCATTTTATTTATTTCCACAATACACATATCTTTACAGGTATATGTATTAATTATGAACATAGGTGTTTGCTTTGTGTCTGGGTGTTATTTAGGTATATTTTCTATATACTCGTAAGTATGTGTTTAAAATATGTATATGTAGTATTTCAGTCTCTGGCAGCCATATCACAAGCTTTGCTTAGTTTGGGGTCAGAGACCGTGTGTAAAATGTCCCCCAATGTTTATTTAAGTAATTAAATACCATTTATGTGCTCAAATCGAGAAAGCTTAAAAATAACACATGAAATTACATTACTTAAAGTTTATTAAGCTAACCGCCGACCAGTTCACGGCGCAAAGGGGAAGGAATTTAGGTTTAGGGGGTTGGTGTCACGTGGTCTCTAATACCCATCACTCTCTAGTACACAATTGTAGCTAGTTGTAAATTGTTACATCGTGTGCACTTAAAATTATTTCGCGTAATATGAATACGCAATTTGCAAGTAGCGCTCGTAGCGTAGTTTGACTAGGTGATTGTCAGCGATCACCGAAATTAAGCGACGTTCCGCACGGTCAGTATTTGGATGGGTGACCGCGGGTGGCATTTTCCAACTGAGCGCTACCGTGGCTCGGGTGACACGTTAAATTGTAGGCCCCGGTTGTTTTAACCGTTTAGCCATGTCAGAGGCCTTCAGGCGGCCAAAAACTCTGACACCTGGGCTAGCCACCCGGCCTATACGAACTTACTTTTAATACGCAATTTTTCCGATACTTGGCTCTTAGACTATTGGTAGGACTTGTACATAAACTTCATCCTTTTTTTAACCGATGAAATGGATGAGGTAGTATATAAGTTGATGCGTATATTATGTACTCGTATATATATTTTATACGGCCGTGGGGTGCCGGCAGAGTAGAATAGCACCCCCCTCTTGTACCAGGTGTCGTAAAAGCCGACTGAGGTACTACGGAACCGATTGATGGCGGTATAACCATCCTAATTTGGCGTAGCCTAAATGCCACAGGCCAGTGTCGGGGAGCAGCGGCACTGGTGCGAGGAGCTACGTCCTGCGATCGCCAACACGCTTGCCCAGCGCGGCGATTATGGGCAACAACCCCCAAATGAATTTAAGCCACACAACCAGGCCCCCAGTCCCCGGCGGCTCCGCTATTCCTGGCTCTGGTAGCGGCCACGGTAACGGCGGAGAGGGGGGTGCGAAGAATCTCCGGCAGACGCCCCGCTACCACCCCCAACGGAAACTGGCCCTGGTGACACACAATATACGCACTTTAAGGACGGATGAAAAGATTGTTGAGCTGGAAGAGGAGATGAGTAGGTTGCGCTGGGATATATTTTTGGGGTTATCTGAAGTCCGAAGAGAGGGTGAGGACACGATAACTCTGAAGTCGGGCAACCTATTCTACTACCGGGAAGGCGACCAAAAGTCCCAAGGTGGTGTCGGGTTTCTCGTCCACAAGTCCCTCACTAACAACATCGTAACCATCGACAGTGTTTCGAGCAGGGTCGTATACCTAATACTCAGAATATCCAAAAGATATTCGCTGAAGGTCATTCAGGTGTACGCACCGACCTCGGCACACCCAGATGATGAGGTGGAGACTATGTATGAGGACATAAGTCGGGCCATACATATGTCTGAGACCCACTTTACAGTTGTTATGGGGGATTTTAACGCAAAGATAGGCAAGAAAATTGATGATGAGCTGAAAGTGGGGTAATTTGGGTACGGGGAACGGAATTCAAGAGGACAGAGGCTGGCTGAATTTCTGGAGAGAGAGGAACTCTTTATGATGAACTCTTTCTTCCAGAAGCCGCCTCATAGGAAATGGACCTGGATAAGTCCCGATGGTTCCACGAGAAATGAGATAGACTTCATTATGACCAACAAGAGACGAATATTCGATGATGTCTCCGTGATCAATCGGGTGAAAACCGGTAGTGATCACAGATTGGTAAGAGGCACATTGAATGTGAACGTTAGACTTGAAAGGTCTCGTCTGATGAAGTCTACGCTCCGGCCTACTCTCGCTCACATCCAAAACCCCGAAAGCTTTCAGCTAGAGCTCTCAAATAGTTTTGCTTGCCTAGAGAATCTTGCGTCGGTGGATGAGATCAATAACAGGCTCGTAGAAACTGTCCAGACGGTGGGTTCTAAATTTTTTAGACCACGCCGTTCAAATAAAACCCAGAAACTATCCGATCACACTTCAGACCTCATGGCTGAACGACGTTTGTTAAGACTGCAGTCTACTAGGGACGCTGCGTCATATAGGCAGCTTAATAGACAAATTTCAAAATCCTTGCGGCGTGATATACGTCTCTTTAAAACCAAACAAATTAAAGAGACTATCGAGCGGAACAAAGGCTCCAAAGTGTTTGCAAGGAATTTGTCTATTGGGCAAAGCCAGCTGACAAAGCTAAAGAGAGAGGACGGCAGTATAACGTCGACCAAGGCAGAGGTATTGGAGGAGATCGAAAGGTTCTATGGACAGTTATACGCTTCGGTAGCTAAGCCTGTTGACAGCACGGCTAAAGACCCGAGAGCCAAGCTGACTCGACACTTCACTGAAGACATCCCGGACATCAGCCTGTACGAGATTAGAATGGCCTTGAATCAGCTTAAGAACAACAAGGCACCGGGTGATGACGGAATCACTTCAGAGCTTCTGAAAGCGGGTGGTAAACCGGTACTTAAAGTCCTTCAGAAGCTTTTCAACACCGTCGTCCTCGAGGGCATAACGCCGGAAGCATGGAACAGAAGCGTGGTGGTGCTATTCTTTAAAAAAGGTGACAACACCTTATTGAAGAATTACAGACCCATCTCGCTTCTGAGCCATGTTTATAAGCTGTTCTCAAGGGTCATTACGAATCGTCTCGAGCGCAGGCTTGATGACTTCCAGCCTTCCGAACAAGCCGGCTTCCGAAAAGGCTTTAGCACCATGGACCACATCCATACGCTGCGGCAAGTTATACAGAAGACTGAAGAGTATAACTTGCCACTTTGCTTAGCGTTTGTGGACTATGAGAAAGCCTTTGATTCGGTCGAGACATGGGCTGTGCTTGAGTCTCTTCAGCGATGCCGTATTGACTATCGGTATATCGAAGTGTTGAAGTGTTTGTATAATAACGCCACTATGTCGGTCCGAGTACAGGAAGAGAGCTCCAAGGCGATCCCATTGAAGAGAGGCGTAAGACAGGGAGATGTGATATCTCCGAAACTGTTTACTGCCACTTTGGAGAACGCCTTTAAGCTCCTGGAATGGAAAGGATTTGGCATCAACATCAATGGCGAATACATCACTCACCTTCGGTTTGCCGACGATATCGTGGTCATGGCGAAATCGATGAAAGAGCTCAGCACGATGCTCGAAGGCCTTAATCGAGTTTCTCAACAGGTGGGTCTCAAAATGAACATGGATAAAACAAAAGTCTGTAACGATTCTTACACCCTTTCGTGTAGTTGGGTAAGCCGGCCGCGTCATAACGGTCGCGCGGTTTAGCCAATATGAAGCGAGTAACAGACGCGGGAGCGGGGATCGTTTCGCGACGGACCGCCGCCGGCCGCCGCGCCAGTGCTCGTGGCAAACGGTTTCTGTTCACACGCACTGCACGCTCCTACAGCAAAAATCTATTTTTATAGAAACATTCGATATCTATTGCATTATTGCAATTGATTAACTTGTGCATTTATTTTACCCCGTATTGGGTGAGTGTTTCAACTTATTATTATCATTGTAGCTGAACTTACAAGCATGACGTGAGTACATTCAAATACACTCGGTGATTCGTAATAACGGCAGTTATTACAACATTCTATCCTTCTAATTTCTACTTATTTTTACATAGCAAAACTTTAATAATTTAACACGTCCCGCGCGAGTTGTATTTGAGTGTACCTAGATAGTTTAGTCATCTTTTATTTTACTTTTTCTACATACCTACCTACTTGTCTTTTTATTTTTTCAAATTATATTGTGCTTTAATTATTGAATATATGTTGTACAAATTTGACTGCCTCATCTTAGATGCTATTAATAGCAGTAGATATCACTCGGTACTTGCTTTCGCTTGCGCAACTTGGCCGGATGTCGCAGTCAAATTGAAATATGGGCAGTTTCTAAGACGGCGAAACCTGAATTCCAGGGTTCTTTCTGCACGGCTAGTGCTGACTAATTGGCGCTCTCGCTGCTACCGCTGCTGCCGCTCCTTACCCGTTCCGGAGACCCTGCCCTCCGAAGACCTGGGACACTACCCTTGCCGACGACCTACACTTCACGCTCTGCCTGCGCTCCGGCCGCCAAGGACTACACGCAGCATACCAAGGCCAGTGTATCGGACGGTCGCGCAACGCAAATCATGTCAGTTTAGTACTTACCCCGACCCTAAATTCTAACTTAAACCTAAATTCTAAATTACCCTCTTTTATTCTTTTTTTCTCGTTGTTCTTTTTCCTTTTGATAAAATAAACTTTGTTAACACTTAATAGTTTTTTAATTCTCAAGCTTATAACTAAAAGTGTTACAATGGCGCCCGGCTACAGCTTACTTTTATGACTGATTTGCGTTGCACCTCTTGTTTGCTTTTAATAGTTTTCTGCGGTGTTGGCTATAAAAGTAGCCTTAAGGTTGATTTTGTTCGAAACTAATTAGTATGTGATCTAGATTATGTACTGTTCTTAAGTTTTGTTCTACCTACTTAAATTTTGTTCCATTTTTTTTTTAAACTTTTAACGTTATTTTAATTTTTTTTCTCGTGCTACTCACACATTAGTTAGTTTCATTTAATTTTAAGGTGACTTGGATTGCATACCTTTTGCAATTACTCCAAATCGTAGTGTACATACTTAGTTGTAATTTACTGTTTTGTATTATTGAAACACTCACTCAAGGAGGCACTATGGCTCGTGATATTAAGTTTCTATCACTACAGAAATCAGAACTCGAATATGAGGTTGAACTGCGTGGGGGTTCCGTAGGATCTGTACAGGAGCTTCGGAAGCAAATCGTTAAATTGTCACAACTTTTACCATCGGAAGACATTCTCGAATCTTATCTAGAAGCTTCCGATGACTTAAAAGCGGTAAAGGAGTCCTTGTTGAAGTCACAGGGTAATCTAAACACCCTCAAATCGAAATTTGAAAAAAATGTTTTTGCAAAAGCTGAAAATTTACTAAACCACATTTTTCATCGGCTTAACAGGATTATCGTAGTTACCGAAATAGCGGACCTGCATAAAGTGTGCGTTTCTAACCTAAACTCACAATATAAGGAGCTTGCTCTTTTTAAGCCCCAAACGTTACAATTACAGACAACATCAACATCAGTGACCGCAGAAACGGCATCCGACGCTGTAGCCGTTTCATGTGAACGCAGCTTATCTGCAGATATTGCGAAATTAAAATATTCGGGCAAAACGTGTGTGCGATCCTTCATACAAAAAGTAAACGAGTACATACAATCCAGAGGAATTTCATACAATAAAATCATGACTTTCGCTTTTGAAATTTTTGTTGAGGATGCCCTACATTGGTACCGTTGTAATAGGGATAGGGTACAATCGTGGCAGGAATTGTGCACGCTTTTAAAGGAAGATTTCAGTAGTAGTGATTACGACTATAGGCTTGCTGCTGAAATTCGATCGCGTACACAAGGGGAAAATGAAAACATAATTATATATATATCTATCATGCATGGCATGTTTTCTCGCCTCACTAAACCTATGTCTGAAGACGATAAATTGGAAATACTACTCCATAACATACGCCCCTGTTACGCTAGTTCATTAGTTGCTTCGCCTGGAATTAAGAGCATCGATGCACTTAAGGCGGTATGTCGTAATTATGAGAGTGTCCAGTCGCGCTTCGCTCAATTTCAAGAACCACCTAGGGTCACTAACTCGACACTAGCACCTGAGTTCGCCTATAAGCAGCCTTCAGCTGCTATGGGTGCTACGTCTAATAAATTTCGAACATTCAGCAATAATAATAATCATAAAACTTACACTAATTCTAATTTAAACTCTTATAATAAGCCTAACTACAATCTTAATTGTGTCGAGGAAAATTACAAACAAACTACCAAACCAGATATTGATGTAGCTGCTGTTGTTGCTGGTCCCTCAGGCCAGTTTAAATCAATGTACTGCCCTAGATGCAGAACAGATGACCATACACTCAAAAAATGTAAGGAAGAGCGCTTCCTTATTTGTTTTAAATGCGGCAAGAAAGGTGTACGTATTGCTGACTGTCCGAATTGCAAATCTGATGCAGTTAAGTCAAAAAACTAATAAAAAAGGATTTACTAAACAGTATTAAAAAACCTTTGGTTCAACAAAAAACTACCACAGCTGAATGGAAGGAATGGTTAAGTTTTGTCTCCAAGTTTTCAGCTTTTAATACTGTTTCGTCAATCCGTGATAATAATACTAACGTTAATAAATCACGACTTTACGTATCCGTTAATATAAATGGGATAGGTTTAACTGGACTACTAGATACTGGCTCTTCTGCTACCATTCTAGGCAATAATAGCCACGAACGCTTACTAATGGCGGGTTATGAAATGGAACCTGAAGACTCCACTCGGTTCGTTGCTGCTGGTGGTGAAAAACTAGATTCTATCGGAATAATTCACCTACCAGTCACATTTCAAGGCCAGACATACACTCTACAAGTGTATATTGTGCCTGACGTCAAACATAACTTCATATTAGGTATGGATTTTTGGCGATTATTTAAGCTGCTTCCTAAGAACCTCGATAGTATTGCGTTCTATAAAGAATTAGAAGTTTTTACAACTGACGAGGAAGACAAAAAACCTAAACTTTTGTGTTCTTATGATCATTTGTCTGACGATCAACAAAAGACAGCTGATCAAATAATAGCTCAATTTCACGATATTTCGTATGAAAAACGTGGTCTGGGACGTACTTCACTAACAACGCATTCTATAGATACCGGGGATGCTGCCCCCATACGTCAACGATATTACAGAATGTCGCCGGAGAAACAGCGAATCCTCGTTGAACAACTAGACAATATGCTAGAAGAAGATGTTGTTGAATTATGCGAGAGTCCGTGGTCCTCTCCAGTACTCTTAACTCCAAAAAAGAATGGGGAGCTTCGTTTTTGCCTCGACAGTAGGAAATTGAATGCTGTTACAAAAAAAGATGCCTATAGTTTACCCTACATATCGGAAATTCTAGATAACCTGCGCGACTCGAAGTTTCTTTCTAGCGTAGACCTCTCCAAAAGTTTTTGGCAGATCTTAATTAGGGAAGAAGACCGGCAGAAGACAGCTTTCTATATACCTACTCGTGGTACCTTCCAGTTCAAATGTATGCCATTTGGACTAACCAACGCGCCTGCTACACAACAAAGACTGGTAGATACATTATTTTACGGGCCTGAATTTGAGCATAGGGTCTTTGTATTCATCGATGACGTCATAATTGCGTCAAATAACTTTGAACAACACATATCACTGCTAAATAAAGTTCTTGAAAAATTAAAAATGGCCAATCTGACTATTAACTACGAAAAAAGTCAGTTCTTCAGGTCAGAGTTAAAATACCTGGGTTACATTGTAGACTCTAAAGGCTTGCGTGCTGATCCTGAAAAGGTCGAGTCTATAAATAACTACCCTACCCCCACCAATCGTAAAGAGGTTAGACGATTTCTTGGTACTGCATCGTGGTATCGTAGGTTTATACCTAACTTCAGCAGTCTATCAGCTCCCTTGAATAAGCTAACATCTCAGGGTAAAAAGGCTACACCTTATACCTGGTCTCCAGAAGCAGATAAGGCATTCAAGGAACTTAAAAAGTGCCTAGTTTCTGCACCTATACTCTCCTGTCCGGACTACTCTAAAGCGTTTCAAGTCCATACTGACGCAAGTGACTACGGCACCGGTGCGGTACTAACCCAAACACTTGATGGACAGGAAAAAGTCATAGCGTACATGAGCAAATCCTTGTCTCAGTCAGAACGTAACTATAGTGCCACTGAGCGCGAGGCGTTAGCTGTACTTATAGCTATCGAGCACTGGCGTTGCTATTTAGAAAACGGCCTCACGTTCACAGTCTACACAGATCACTCTTCACTAAAGTGGTTTCTAAATCTCAATAACCCCACGGGAAGACTAGCTCGGTGGGGAGTGCGACTATCTGCTTACAACTTCGAAATAAAACACAGGAAAGGCTCCGAAAATGTTGTGCCAGACAGCCTAAGTCGCTCAGTTCCCGTCTCTGCCATCGGGACTACAATAGATACGCCTTCACGTAAGACCAGCGATGCCTGGTACCTAAACATTTTCAATGGATGTTTAAATTCCCCGACATCTTTCTTAAACTACCGTGTTACTGATGGTAAGCTATTTCGATATATGAAATCATTAAACCCGCTGACGCGGGAATTCGAATGGAAAGAAGTGATTCCGTTAGAGTTTAGGCAAGAAGTAATCGCTCAAAACCATTCCGAACCCACATCTGGTCACTTAGGTATTTTCAAAACGTACAAACGTCTAAACTTAAAATATTTCTGGCCAAGCTTACATAAAGATGTAGTAAATTTTGTTACAAGCTGTGAAGCATGCTTATCTTACAAGTATCCTAATCATGCTACTCTAGGGACAATGGGTAGACCTAAAGACTGTTGCCGCCCTTTTCAAATGATAAGTATAGATTTAGTAGGAATTTTGCCAGCGACTAGAAAACAGAACACATTTCTCCTAGTGATTACTTGCTGTTTCTCAAAATACTGTTTGCTTTTCCCTATCAGAAGAGCTACATCGGAAATAATTTCCAAAATTTTGGAAGAAAACATTTTTCTTGTCCATGGTATCCCAAGTACCATAATTATGGATAATGGGAAACAGTTTACAAGTAACATTATGCGTAATCTTTTTCAACAATATAGCATTCCTAATGTCTTTTATACCCCACTTTACACCCCACAGATCAATACAGTTGAACGCTATAATAAAACTATAATGACAGCAGTCTCCACGTTCATTGAGAACGACCATAGGTCATGGGATACTAACATCCCTAAAATACAATTTGCATTGAACAGTGCCGTCAACGAAGTTACAGGCTTCACCCCATCGTTCCTTGTTTTTGGTCGGGAACTACCGAGCGATGGTTCTCATTACGTTGATTCGGACCTGAACGACCAAATTGTATTTACTCCTCGTGATAGCTACGCCGAAAACTTTGGCGTCTTACACAAAATTTTCGACAAAGTGCAACTGTCACTTGTAAAGGCACACTCGCGTAATGCCACGAACTATAATTTACGACGCAAAAATGTAGATTTCAACGTCGGTGATATAGTTTGGAAACGCACATTTTACCAAAGCGACAAAAACAACAGATTTTCAAAAAAACTAGCTCCAAAATTTATAAAATGCCGCATAACGGCTAAAAGGTCTAAACTAGTATTTGACCTTGAAGATATGGCAGGTCGTAACATAGGGACCTGGCATATCAAAGACTTCAAGCTCACCTAGCGGATTTTTCCTAGAAAAAATCCAAACCTAAAAAGGGGGGTATGTAACGATTCTTACACCCTTTCGTGTAGTTGGGTAAGCCGGCCGCGTCATAACGGTCGCGCGGTTTAGCCAATATGAAGCGAGTAACAGACGCGGGAGCGGGGATCGTTTCGCGACGGACCGCCGCCGGCCGCCGCGCCAGTGCTCGTGGCAAACGGTTTCTGTTCACACGCACTGCACGCTCCTACAGCAAAAATCTATTTTTATAGAAACATTCGATATCTATTGCATTATTGCAATTGATTAACTTGTGCATTTATTTTACCCCGTATTGGGTGAGTGTTTCAACTTATTATTATCATTGTAGCTGAACTTACAAGCATGACGTGAGTACATTCAAATACACTCGGTGATTCGTAATAACGGCAGTTATTACAACATTCTATCCTTCTAATTTCTACTTATTTTTACATAGCAAAACTTTAATAATTTAACACGTCCCGCGCGAGTTGTATTTGAGTGTACCTAGATAGTTTAGTCATCTTTTATTTTACTTTTTCTACATACCTACCTACTTGTCTTTTTATTTTTTCAAATTATATTGTGCTTTAATTATTGAATATATGTTGTACAAATTTGACTGCCTCATCTTAGATGCTATTAATAGCAGTAGATATCACTCGGTACTTGCTTTCGCTTGCGCAACTTGGCCGGATGTCGCAGTCAAATTGAAATATGGGCAGTTTCTAAGACGGCGAAACCTGAATTCCAGGGTTCTTTCTGCACGGCTAGTGCTGACTAATTGGCGCTCTCGCTGCTACCGCTGCTGCCGCTCCTTACCCGTTCCGGAGACCCTGCCCTCCGAAGACCTGGGACACTACCCTTGCCGACGACCTACACTTCACGCTCTGCCTGCGCTCCGGCCGCCAAGGACTACACGCAGCATACCAAGGCCAGTGTATCGGACGGTCGCGCAACGCAAATCATGTCAGTTTAGTACTTACCCCGACCCTAAATTCTAACTTAAACCTAAATTCTAAATTACCCTCTTTTATTCTTTTTTTCTCGTTGTTCTTTTTCCTTTTGATAAAATAAACTTTGTTAACACTTAATAGTTTTTTAATTCTCAAGCTTATAACTAAAAGTGTTACAAGTCATGTGTAATGCCCATGTCGTACCCACCCCAATATCTGTTGAGAGCTCGGTTCTTGAAGTTGTTGACTCGTACGTCTACCTAGGACAAGTAGTCCAGCTAGGTAAGTCCAACTTCAAGAAAGAGGTCAATCGCCGAATCCAACTCGGTTGGGCAGCCTTCGGAAAACTGCGTGACGTCTTTTCATCTGATATACCTCAGTGCCTCAAGACGAGAGTTTTCGATAGTTGTGTGTTGCCAGTGATGACATATGGAACTGAAACGTGGTCTTTTACTGTGGGCCTTATGAATAAGCTCAGGATAGCCCAACGTGCTATGGAGAGGGCTATGCTCGGCGTCTCTCTGCGAGATCGAATCAGAAATGAGGAGATCCGCAGACGAACCAAAGTTACCGACATAGCCCAGCGGATTAGCAAATTAAAGTGGCAATGGGCAGGGCACATAGTTCGGAGAACGGATGGCCGATGGGGCAGTAAAGTTCTCGAATGGAGACCACGGACCAGCAAGCGCAGCGTAGGACGTCCACCGACTAGGTGGACTGACGATATAATAAAGATCGCAGGAACGCGCTGGATGCAGGCCGCTTCCAACCGGCCTTATTGGAAATCCATTGGGGAGGCCTATGTCCAGCAGTGGACGTCTTACGGCTGATGGATGGATGGATGGATATATATTTTGTTATGAATAACAGCCTATAACTTTTTCAAAGTAGTCTGAATTCATTTTTTTTTGTTTTGTAGATCATACTTCAAAGATTATCTATATTTATTGAAATCGGCTGAGCCATTTTTGATAAATCAACAACATTGTGAAAAATTACTGTGTCGATCCGTGCGAACTATTCGAATTCTGTAATAGGTTGAAATCATTATATCATATGCCATTTTTTGCGGAAAATAATTATTCTTCATTTTTTTTTATTTATGCACGACCGCATACATTAAACACATAAAAAGAACTTAAATCTAGTACTACTCGTATTCAGAGGTGTACATGTGAGCCCTTTTTCATAGGGATTGAACGTTTAAAGTTAATAACTCGGATCGCAACTATAAATCATCTCAACAGAAAAGCAAAATTCATTTATAGTTACAAATTCAAATTCAAAATTCAAAATTCAAAATTCAAAATTACTTTATTTCAGGCTATTACCCATATAAAACAAAAATAATAATTACAGTCAATGGTTGTTAAAAATAACATAATAATATGTACATACAGTCAAAAATTAAATCAAAAAGGAGTTAAATAATAATTGTAAAAATAAAAAGAACATTTAAATTTTCATACAGTCAAATTAAATAATTAGAATTGAGTTACGCTTAGTTATGATACATAAAATGACGAGTTACCTTTCTGTACAAAATCTGCACTGCGTTACGACATTCACTCTTGTAGCAGCAAGGGTAGGTTTCGATAACGGGTTGCTTTCGTTTGCAGCAACACATCTCCGCGATCGTAGCAACGAGACGAGAAAACTTCATATGACTATTTCTATAAGAGCAATAAGAATGTTTTTTATTTTTGCAAATAAATGGCAAAACCGACTTCCATCGTGTTTAAAATTCTAATAGTTTGGTCGAATTGATTTACAGTTATTACATTAAGCCCGATTACAGAGGCGCCAGCGTAAATTAAATAGCAACGTAAAAAGTGTTCTCTCTATCGAATGCCTAAAGTGAAAAAGAAACAGAACTATGCTGTTTAGCTAATATAATTACGCTGGCGCCTCTGTAATCGGGCTTATTGTTGTTGATTTTTTTTAAAACAGCTCAGCCCATTTCGATAAAATTAAAATGAGACCACCTCGGGAGTTTACTCGCTTTAAATAAGAAATAATTTGTTTATTCGGTTCACAATAAAATTGGCGAAAATACCGATGAACATATAAAAAAACATCCAGACAAGAACCTCCTCCTTTTTGGAAGTCGGTTAAAAATAGATGACCTTGGTGTTCGTAGTTTCAGTTTTTTTTTTTTTTTTTTTTTTTTTTTTATTCAATATAGGTTTGCGTTTGACTACATACTGCCTGATGTTGAGCAGATATGCGGTCTAGGATGTAGCACGCTTACCTAGAAGATACCTATTTACTCGGGATTTGAAGACACCCACGTCGTACTTTAGCGGGAAGACAGACCCAGGCAAAGCGTTCCACATTCTGGCTGTTCGTATGAGGAATGAGGATTCGAAACGCTTGGTTCTAACGCGCGGAATGTCCACCATAAAAGGGTGGCGCTTTGGTCGCGTCTGTCTAGCCGTACGATAGAAGAAAGGGGCAGGTGGGACCAGATTGTGCAACTCCTGAGCGCACTCTCCGAAGTGTATCCGATAAAAGGCCGACAAACACGCCACCTTACGTCGATGCTCAAGACTTTGCAGCTGCGACTTAGTCAAGGTGTCGTTGTCAATCAGCCTCCTGGCTCGCCTCTCAATCGACTCCAGAGCCTCCAGTTGATATTTGGCAGAGCCATCCCAAAGGTGAGAGCAGTATTCCATACAAGACCTGACTTGTGCTTTATAAAGACTAAGCAGTTGCTCAGGTGTGAAATACCTATAAATAGCTATAGGACATGCTGGACATAGGCCTCCCTATAGATCTCAAATAAGACCAAGACCGCTTGAAATTTAGTAAGTAGGTATAACTTGCACTCATCGCAAACCAGAAGTCATTTTGCGATCTTCCTTTTGCCTTGTACACTGCGCTTGCTGGTACGTGGTCTCTACTCGAGAATTTTTTGACTCTATCGGCCGTCAGTACTCCGTGCTATATCCCTGTTACTGCCATTTCAACAAGCCACACCGCTGGGCTATGATGACATGTTACTTTGAGTATTTTTAGGGTTCCGTACCCAAAGGGAAAATCGAAGTCTGTCCGTCTGTCTGTCTGTCTGTCTGTTACCGGGATGTATCTCATGAACCATAATAGCTAGGCAGCTGAAATTTTCACAGATGATGTATTTCGGTTGCCGCTATAACAACAAATACTAAAAACAAAACAAAATAAATATATAAACATATCAAACAACAAACCTGCATTTTTAGACGTTTTTCGCTCTATGTTAATTTAATAATGGTACCAGGTAGATGCTTAAAATTTTCACAGAATATTTAGTTTTATATTCCCTTCAATAACAAATAATAAAATTAAAATAAATACAGTACGGAAGCCTCCGTGCGTGAGTCCGACTCGTACTTGGGCGATTATTTGAATCTGCTCATAGCTTGTTGAGTTACATACTTGTAGTCACGAGCGTAGTTTGGAGGTGCTTGCCCACCTTAGATATTATGCCTACCCCAGAAAACTTCAACTATGAGCCTTATTTGTAAGCTCCAAGTAGCCAAACTAGCTATGGAGAGTGCTATGCTCGGAGTCTCCCTGCGAGATCGAATTATTATGAAAATTAGGATTAGGACGTAGAAGAACCAATGTTACCGACATGGCCCAAAAGGATTGACCAGTTTAAATGGCAATAGGCTTTAAATTTTCTTGCTGTTATGGCCACGTTTTTTTATCAACTGCTATATTTTTCTATCCGTGCTTGGTTGCCTGGAAGAAATCGCTTAAAGCGATAAGGCCGCCAATTAGAGACCAATTGTTTTTTTTTTGTCCTTATAATCTGTTTTTTAGGGTTCCGTACCCAAAGGGTAAAAACGGGACCTATTACTAAGACTTCGATGTCCGTCTGTCCGTCTGTCTGCTTGTCTGTCACCGGGCTGTATCTCATAAACCATAATAGCTAGGCAGCTGAAATTTTCACAGATTATATATTTCTCTTGCCGCTATAACAACAAATACTAAAAACAGAACAAAATAATTATTTAAGGGGGCTCCCATACAACAAAGGTGATTTTGAGGAGTTTTTTTGCTCGCTATTAATAACGGCAAGAGGAATGGGGCTCCCATACGATACGGAACCCTTCGTGTGCGAGTCCGACTCGCACTTGGCCGAAATTTTATGTAATGTGGTTATCTAATAAAGTGTTGTTGTTTGTTTGTTTAGGCAGGGCACATAGCGTGGAGGACTAATTACCGATGGGGTCGAAAAGTTCTCGAGTGCAGACCACGTACCGGCAAGCGCAGCGTAGGACGTCCACCCACAAGGTGGACGGATGAACTCATAAGGACTGCAGGATCGCGCTGGATGCTAGTCGCTACCAACCGGTCCTATCGGAGATCTTCAGGGGAGGCCTACGTCTTAGGGCTGAACAAACGAACGAAAAAAGCATATAAGTCAATACATTTTATTTTTCTGCAGGCAAAAGTACTTAAGCAGTTGCCCTCCCTAAAGAAAATTCCTATCTAATACAGATACTTGATTATAATTACATTTTACCTAATAAATAAATAAAATAATAAATAAAACGTTTATTGTTCCAAAAAACTTTTACAAAAACAAGTTGTGCACTAGTTCCCACACTAGGGTGACCTGTGTCGTGGGACCTAGGCTCTTCCTTATTATTAGTATGTATATTATAGTATGTTAGGTATCCAAAATTACAATACAGTAGGTACCTACTAGGAAATTTAAACAAAAAAAAAAACACAAAACTTGCAACATTACCCATACATTCACGCTTCACGCACCCATCCAAGCATACGGCATGCCACCATCGAATCGCAAGTGCAATGCTAACACCCCCAACAATGTATGTGTGTATGTGAACACAGTCATATTCACATACACCCACACACCGCGGAAGCGCCAACACCACACCCACACCGCAACAATAACACATCGCACACACAGACAGAACGCAAATCGCGAAAGTACTGTAGTGTGAGTGTCAACACTAGGTTAGAGTTGGCCGTGCAGGTGTGTGCATCAGCTTATTTGAATGCAGCTGTGATGATTGTCTTGTAGCGCAATTTACACAGTAGGTGATATTATTTACCTTTTTGCTTAGTTCCATTTTGTTAAGACATTGTTTGTTATAACAGCAGGGATAGGCGATAATACATGGCTCTCTCCGCTTACAACACCACACCTCCGCAATGAAGAAGAGAAGAAGCAGGAGAACAACTTGAAACATTGTCATGTCTGCAGAATTTTCTGGAAATGATTAGAAATAATTGAGTTAATTGGTACCCACAGTGAATAAGATGCATCCCAGCGGATTACTGTACTGTATTGTACTGTATCAGCCTTTTTAATAATCCACTGCAGGACGTCGGCCTACCCACGAAGGGTGATTGGTCCATATCCACCACGCTGGCCCAGTGCGGTTTGGTGGATTGCCACATACGCCATCGAATTTCTGCTACTGACGTATGCAGGTTGCCTCACGATGTTTTTCTTCACCGAAAAGCCAGTGGTGTTAAATTTCTAGGAACTCATTGGTACGGGACCGGGATTTGAACCCACGACCTCACGATTGTAAGGCGGGTGTCATTACCACTACACCGCCACGGCTTTAGCCCATTGGATTAGCTAGCTACGAAATAACAACGAACAGGGCACATAGTTCATAGGGATGTCTGATGGAGCCATAAAGTTCCTGAATGAAGACTACGTTATGTACCGGCAAGCGCAGAGTAAGACGTCCACTGACAAGGTGACACCACGTGTCATCAAGACACCAGGAATACCTACGAGTACGTCGAATGCACGCCTTTTCTAACCTAGTCTTATTAGAAATCTATAGGCTAGTAGGACTGTCTATTAATTTAATTATATTATAACAAGCTGACGCAGCCAGGGAAGGCCCAAGAAGCGCTGGCGTGACGATCTTGACTCGTTCGAGAGGGGTTGGCAGGAAGTTGCGATGGATCGCGAGTCCTGGAAGGAAATGGGGGAGACCTTTGCCCAGGAGTCGAATGCACGCCTTTTCTAACCTAGTCTTATTAGAAATCTATAGGCTAGTAGGACTGTCTATTAATTTAATTATATTATAACAAGCTGACGCAGCCAGGGAAGGCCCAAGAAGCGCTTGCGTGACGATCTTGACTCGTTCGAGAGGGGTTGGCAGGAAGTTGCGATGGATCGCGAGTCCTGGAAGGAAATGGGGGAGACCTTTGCCCAGGAGTGGGACAGTATAGGTTAATAAAAAAAAAAATAACAAGCTGACCCGGTGAACTTCGTCTCACCATCTGTCAACTGTCAATAACAACTTTTACCTGAGTTTTACATCATCGATAGGCATTTTTTATGTTTCATATCGATTTTTTACATGCAGGAACATTTTGTATGGGAAAATTAAATTAATGTTTTTACTATTTTTGTCGGAACTTTTATAAATTTCTTACCGTTTAAACCTTCCCTTAACTTCCACAAATACTTTTTTCAAGATCAAAATTGACCAAATTGGTTGAGCCGTTCTCGAGTTTTAGCGAGACTAACAACCACGATTCATTTTTATTTATATAGATTACTAGCAGCCTCCCAAAGTTTAAAAAAAATATAAAATAGCCTATGACACCCGAGGATTGTGTAGCTTCCCAACAGTGAAATAATTTTTCAAATCGGTTCAGTAGTTTCGGAGCCTATTCAATGCAAACACAAACAAACAATCAAATCTTTCCTCTTTATAATATTGGTACAGATATAGATAATGATGATTATAATTGACCTTGGTAGGTACATCATGGCGGCACTTACTACTGTATGAAAAGAGGTTGGAGGCACAGCAAGTTTATAAACTGAGACCGTCTCAGCTTGAGGGACAGATCTCTTGGCCTTGTTGCATCCGAGTACAGCCACTATGAAGAACACTAGGTACAGCAGGCGCGTCAAAAGACGGGGTATCATTTCTTACTGAAAATAAAAGCAAGAAACACGTGAATATTTTGCAGATAGCAGTGTAATCATATAGTTAACGTAAATGAACGTAACGTAAAAAAAAAGTCACTTGAAAATCAAAATTACATTACTGATTTTTTCATTTTTGATCTGAATTGACTGCCTCGGTGGTTCAGTGGTGAGTGACTCTGACTTCTGAATCAAAGAGGCGTGGGTTCGATCCCCATGAACATAGGTGTTTGCTCTGTGTCTGAGTGTTTTTTTTTAACGCAAATAAGTCTGCGTTTGACCACCAGCTCGCCTGATGGTAAGCGACGTTGTGGTCGAAGATGAAGCACGCAGACCTAGAAGATACATATTCACTCTGACCTTGAAAAGCTTTACATTATATCTCCTAGGAAACAGGAAAGCAGGAAGACTGTTCCATTCCCTGGCGGTACGAATCAGAAATGTTGAGTCAAACCGCTTCGTACGTATCGAAGGAAAATCGACAGTGTAGGGGTGGTAATGTGTTATTTAGGTACTATCTATGTAAGTATGTATTTGAATTATGTATAGGTATGTAGTATATCAGTCTCTCGCAGCCATATCACAAGCTTTGCTTAATTTGGGGTCAGAGACCGTACGTAAGATGTCCCCTAATATTTATATTACTTTTAATGAATTACCTTACTACTGAAATAATATATGTAGGTATTGTGTTAGCTTGCGACAATCTACGTGTTGACGATATAGTACAGGAAAAAAAGAATTTAACTTTGCACTAAATTTCCGATGCAATCTTTTACGAGTTATGGCTCATTCAATGAATGAATGAAATTTCATTAAATGGACCATAAATCATAAACGGTCAGTTTTATAAAAAAGTTTACTGAGAACAAAAGATGCGGAATTTTATTCTCTACAATAACGATTGTGATAACTTTTGCTCTTAAGTACATAGTTTCCGAGATATCGGCCAAAAACGTTTTTTCAAGATGGCGCTTGAAGCTCCACCTGAATCTGTCAGCATTTTGTGCTTTTATGCTCAGTAAGTGATCCTAAACCTTATTAAAAAAAATTGAATCGGAAATTTAGTGCAAAGTTGACCAAACAAACATCTTTTTTTCCTGTACTAATACTCACTGGCGGTTTACAACAGCTTTTAGTTTGCGTATGTCCAGAAGCAGCAGACTTCTTCGACTTACGGCACGGCAACAATAGAGATCAGGAGATTCAGCAGGTGCAATAGAAAACGAGGGATCATGTCGCTGGCTGGAAAACAATACAGTTTAAATACCCAGGCACACCTCTAGCTTACCCTGTCGCCCACCCACTATTAGGATATAGGACTACGTGAGAACTCATCAGCGGGGTGCTCTGCAGAAAATATCTCTATAAAGCCAAAATCAGTTCTATTGTAATTTAAAAAAAAAAAAACTTTTTTTTAAAACAAGTTTTTACTGAACAAGTACTCGCCAAGGCCGTGGTGGTCTAGTGGTTGTAACGCTAGCCTGGCATTCTTGAGGTCGTGGGTTTAATCCCAGTCCCGTACCAATGAGTTTCTTTGGAACTTATGTACGGAATTTCACACCACTGGCTTTTCGGTGAAGGAAAACATCGTGAGGCAACCTGCATACGTCCGTAGAAGAAATTCGATGGCGTGTGTGAATCCACCAACCCGCACTGGGCCAGCGTTGTGGATATGGCCCAATCACCCTTCGTGGGTAGGCCTACGTCCTGCAGTGGACTATTAAAAAAAAGGCTGGTACGGTACTCGCCAAGAAGAATCAAACGAGCCGAAAATAATTGGGTTGCGTCGTTTCATTGCAGAGTTCCTATGACCACCTTCCAACTCCATCATTAGACCCTGATTACCATTGAAAGACAAATTACTAGCCAAGACCATTCAAATGAACCCAAACTCGATGAGGTTGTGTCGTTTCATTGCTAAGTACCTTTGGCCACCTTCCAGCTCCATCATCAGATCAGCACCATGTCATCATAATAAAACATTGTCACGCAATTTACACATGTATGTAAAATTTCAGCTCAATCAGTAACCGAGTAGTGGATCAAATTTAACTTGCAAGATTTGTTTACAGACAGACAACGGGACAGGTAAATAAAAGCTTGTAAAATAGCAGATATCTAGTTTTTAATTTTTAATTTACGCCTCAGACTCTCTTTAGATGGACCCGATTTATTACCAAATAGACAAAAATAATTGCCCACGGTTTTAGCAATAATCTTATAGTCAAGTTCTTCTTGCAGCCTGTGTACCTATATGAAACAGTTCAAAGGCCGCGTACAGACAATAAGCCCGATTACAGAGGCACCAGCGTTATTATATTAGCTAAATAGCATAGTTCTGTTTCTTTTTCACTTTAGGCATTCGATAGAGAGAACGCTTTTTACATTGCTATTAAATTTACGCTGGAGCCTCTGTAATCGCGCTTATTATAAATATAAATATTGGGGGACATCTTACACACGGTCTCTGACCCCAAACTAAGCAAACCTTGTGATATGGCTGCCAGAGACTGATATACTACATATACATATTTTAAATACATACTTGAGATAGCAAGTATCTAAATAACACCCAGACACAGAGCAAACACCTATGTTCATCACATAAATGCTTGCCCTAGGTGGGGATCGAACCCACGCCTCTGTGATCTTTAAGTCAGGTTCACTAACCACTAAGCCACCGAGGCAGTCTATACAATGGCAGCGTTGTAACCCCTCATCCGCATGGTGGACAGATAAACTGAGGATCGTGCTGCATGCAAGTCGCTTTTTAAAGTTCCGTACCCAAAGGGTAAAAACGGGACCCTGTTACTAAGACTCCACTGTCCGTCCGTCGCCAGGCTGTATCTCATGAAACGTAATAATTACATAGTTGAAATTTTCACAGATGTATTTCTGTTGCCGCTATAACAACAAATACTAAAAACTAAATTAAATGAATATTTGAGGGCTCCCATACCACAAACGTTATTTTTTTGCCGTTTTTGCTTGGTATATAATTATAATAAATGGGTCTGAGGGGGATCCCACACGGTACGGAACCCTTCGTGCGCGAGTCCGACTCGCACTTGGCCGATTTTTTATTTTATATTATTGGATAGCTGACATGGTAGGTATATCAGCTATCCAATAATATAAAATAAAATCGCCCACTTTTGGCCCGGTTTCAATGAAGATTAGTGGTTTTACAAGTACGTAGCAATGGACGGCAGAATGATATTGGAAAGCTGACTTTGGTATTCCTCACCTTCTAACAATAATTCTCATGGGTGAGGGGTTACGGCGTCCAGTCTTTTAGAGGCTTATTCTGTACATAAAAACTAGCAACTTTTGTTCTGCGACTTTTGTCAGAACACGAACAAAAAAAATCAACTGTTCCATACATTTTGTCGCGGGTGAACGATATTTTTCTATGGAACAACAATTTTTTTTTGAGTTTCGACAAAAGTCTCAGAACAAAAGTTGTTAGTTTTGATGTACAGTGTAAGCCTCTAAAAGGATGCTAATTGATTTGAAATAAACCTGTACCTATAGATGAGGAGGTTTATATCCACTAGTGGACGGCTCAATGACATTGGACAGCTGATATTTCCTCACCTTCCTAACAACAATTCTCGTGGGTGAGGGGTTACGTCGCCCAGGGCCGGGCAAACGGGCCAGACAGCCAGCGCTGCCACACGGACGACATGGCCGCTTCTTGCAGCCTCGAGACAACTCCAGCCAAGATATGGCAATGTGCAGGAATACCATCAGGAATGTGTTGATGAAGGGCATGTTCAAACAAGTCTCTGGAACAGTTTTACGATATTACTTTCCCCCATTAAAGAGGCTTGTTGTGACCTAGAATTCTACTCACAGATCTCAGTCAGTTACAGAAGAAGTAATGATTCAATCGAGACCTGCGACTGATGGCTGGGTAGACCGTAGCAGCTGCTTCCGTCAGACGGATTTGAGAGTAATTTAAATTAATTAAATTGTATTTATTGACCTATTAACACGGACATGACAATTACATTACAACTCACATATTATCTTTAAAATTAGAGAGAAAGAAAGAGAGAGACAGAGACAGAGAGAGATAGAGAGAGAAAGAGGCAGGAGAGGATTTAGGCCTTGTGATAGTATAAAAATACCATTAGGATAATCTATGATGTTTTTTCTTCTTTTATTCATTATGCTGGATATGTTTGCGTTTGACCACAATCGGTCTGACATAATAAAGCAAAGTTGTTATTTAGGATGTGGATCCATCTTGAATGCACCGGTTTCCTCTAGTAATGGAAGTCCTCTTCTAGATGGATACCAGACACAAAATACCTAGTGAGCTGGTGTACAATTTATAGAGTCACTTTAATACCTATGTATAGGTACAGTAGAGCCTTGATTAACCGGACTAATTCGTGACTTGGATCATTCGGATAATCGAAAATCCAGATAACCCAATTAACGAATGAACCGGTTTGTCTTATTATCATACCTAACTTACGACCAGTTATTATAAATAAGTAAATCAATAATACTTATTTTATGACTGTGAGATAACACGACTCTCGTTTACGCTTAGAAATTTTTGAGTTTTGAGGATCACGCCGCTATTCAGCGCAGCGGAGTAGGTACACTTAGCAACAAAAATTAACAATTCGCGAAGACCACAGAAAGAGCGGGGCGCGGCCTGGTTATAAAACTTTTGACATATCCCTCTACATACGGAAATAAATTTAAAAATATTTTTGTTGATCGCGGCTCGTAGTTCGGATAATCGCGAATCCGTATAACCGAGATCCGGATTATCGAGGTTCTATTGTAATTTATGTTATGCAAAACAAATACCTAGTTAAGTACTAACCGAATTTGTAGTAAAAAAATTGTTTTTGAGTTCACTTTTTGTCCTGTTCGCATTTAGGGAATCCTTCGTTGCAATCGACGTAGGAGGTCCTCTGGCAGCCGAGGCAGGTCTCCAGATAAGACAACAGCAGCGTCACGATCAGCACCACCACCTCTTGGAGGAACCACTTGTCCATTGCCAGGAGAACACCGGATCTGTAACTAGAGGAGTTCGTGACGTTTTTCGCGATTTCGCTTGGAGGAAATACCTATGGAGTCACAATCGTGCGAAAAAAGTGTCCGAGCCAAAACCCTGCCCAATCAACGTAGTGAGCAGGCTTTTTAGTTAGTCGTAAGGCGATTGCGAGCAGACTACAATGCCGCGCGATAGCAAAGTGCTCGGTTACAAGCACTAATTAAGGAAGGTGACATAACGTCGAGCTTCGAGAAAATGAGTCCTTGTAAATTATTTAATGAAAATATCTAAGTCGGTATGTATTACGGCGCTCGGACATTTTTTTACTACTTTTACTTAGGGAATGTGGCTCTGTAGATATTTGCTCGAAGCGTTTTAGGGTCAAATTTGACTGAGACGCGGTAGTAGGGCTAGATTTTTTTGAATGAAACGCGGAAAGACGCGAATTTTTTTGTCATTCTCATGACTTCTTCAAGACCGCAGGATCGCGGATGCAAGCCTTTACCACCCGGTCTTATTGGAGATCTATACGGAAGGTCAATTGGCCAGCGGATTGGCAAGTTGAAATGGCAATGGGCAGGGCACATAGCGCGGAGGACTGATGACCGATTGGGTCAAAAAATTCTGGAGTGAAGACCACGCACCGGCAAGCGCAGCGTAGGACGTCTACCCACAAGGTGGACGAATGTTCTCATTAAGACCGCAGGATCACGCTGGATGCAAGCCGCTACCACCCGGTCTTGGAGATCTTTAGGGGAGGCCTATGTCCAGCAGTGGACATCCTATGGCTGATGGATGGATGGATACGGAAGGTCTATATCCAGCAGTGGGCTGGCGTCTTAGTGCTGAAATGACGACGATGATACAAATATAGTACTCACAAGTAAGTGTTATTTCTTGCAGACGGGGTTGTTCTGAGTACACGTCACGACCTTCTTGCCGCCGCAGGCTGTCGCACCCAGCAGCCACACCGACAGCAGGTACACCACCAACAACACTCGGCGCAGCGTCGCGCGCATGACAACTGCTTCTGGAAAGGCATAGCGGAGATGAACGCAAAGATACTGTCTTCACTGTAGTAATGCCACGTTAATGGTATTCAATTTATTTATTTACTATCTATGATGTATGAGGTATCTATGATGGTAGGGCAGATGCTCTGGTTGAGGCAACCTTGGTATCATTTGTGACCACTTTGAATTTTAGGGATTATTAAGATAATTTTATGTTAAAATAATAATGTTAAAGAAATTTTAAACATTTAGATTCACATGAATTATATTTATGGTATCACATTGTTTATAATTATCATTTATGCAATAATTTTGACACCAAATGGCCACATCCGGTACAGTGGCCACAACCGGTACACCCACCTTTACCGTGATAGTTATCGCGTTGCATCGCGTACTCCAAACATGGCACGGTAGCCATGTGGGGATAGGCACAAAATGAATCGTCCGCTTTTTGTAGCAGTAGGTAGAATTTACTCCTTTAATTTAATTTACTATTTATTTAAAACTACACTCTACTCATTACTAACTAAAACCTCAGCAACATACAATAATCGGCCAAGTGCGAGTTGACCTCGCGCACGAAGGGTTCCGTACCGTACAGAAGCCCCCTTTAATTTATTTTATTTTAATTTAGCTATTTATTTTTGATGTAAATATACAACTTAATTTTCTGTGAATATTTCAAGCATCTTCCTGTTGCCTTTATCGACAAAAAAATCACGTTTTTTTGTATGAGAGCCCGCTCCCCCTTAAATGTTAATTTTATTTTTTAAAATATTATTTAACTAAACATTCTGTGAATATCTAATACCTGTCACTGTTATTAATATCGAGCGAAAAACGGCAAAAAATTCAGGTTTGTTGTATGCCAGCCCCCCTAAAATATTATATTTTTGTATTTGTTGTTATAGCGGCAATATAAATACGGACCCTTTGGGTACGGAACCCTAAAAATGAACCAACGGTGAAGTCAGTTTTTGGTTTTGGTGACAAGTGGTAATTACAATTACTTAGCGCTACCGCGATTGCAGTTTACAATATAATATTAATCATCAGTTTTCCTTTCACGACAAAAGCAATCACTATTAATAGAGAGACGAGTAATTCTGCAGTAACTGTTTTCTACTTCTAGAGTGATCGACTCTGTTCAAAACTTTCATTTACGTTTACATTTTGGCCAATTTTAAAAGTGGTAGGGTCGGTAGGTAAATTCAATAGCAACTTAAAAAGAAACAGTAATATATAGCTGGTGCTCCGGTTGTGGCCACAGACCCGGTCGTGGCCAATTTGGTGTCAAAATTTTTGCATAAATGGTACTTAATTATAAACAATGTAACAATATTCTTTGTGTGAATATCAAATTATATATTTTTTTTAAATAATATTTGAATTCGAATTGGAATTGGAAGCCGTGGTGGTCTAGTGGTAATGACACCCGCCTTACAATCGTGAGGTCGTGAGTTCAAATCCCGGTCCCGTACCAATAAATTCCTTGGAATTTATGTACGGAATTTCACACCACTGGCTTTTCGGTGAAGGAAAACATCGTGAGGCAACCTACATATGTCCTGAGAAGAAATTCGATGGCGTATGTGAATCCCGCACTGGGCCAGCGTGGTGGATATGGCCCAATCACCCTTCGTGGGTAGGCCTACGTCCTTCAGTGGACTATTAAAAAGGCTGGTACAGGTACAGGTACAAATAATATTTGAACATTAAATTGTCTAACTAATCATTGAAATTCGAAGTGCATGCCCTATTAAGCAAAAAATTACAATGGCGCCTTCAAAAGTTGCCACATTTTAGAATGTTACTGTTTTTTTTCCACTATATGCATTTGAAAGAGAGGATGATATTATAAATTACTATTAAAATTACGTAGGTGCCTATAGTCTAAATACATAATGTACAAAAAATGTCACACTTACATGATCAGAAATTTTTCGGCAGTTTGGCTTCTACATTATATTATTGAATAGTTAACATAGTTGATTCTTTATTTCCCTTGCATCTCGTACCTGCAAACGAAAAAGGATTGATTTGAGTCTTTCCACCGACCAAACTAAAACTAAACTAAAACTAAAATTAACTAAACTACGAAAATAAAACTACGGGTGGAACTTGACCCAAGTCAATGCTTTAACGTTTACATTTACTTACTTTAAAACTACTAAAACTTTGTACATTAGAGTAAACAAAACAATTAAATACATAGTTTTTGAATGTTATCTTCCTTATCCTTACATAGTATAAAATAAAGTCGCTATTTTCGTTTGTTTGTCTGTATGCTTAAATCTTTAAAACTACGCAACGGATTTTGATGCGGTTTTTTTTAATGGATAGAGTGATTCAAGAGGAAGGTTTATATGTATAATACACCTGTGCGAAGCCGAGGCGGGTCGTCTAGTTTTATATCAAAAGAAAAAAGGAACATAAAGGAAATGAATATCAAAATCGTCACATGAAAAACAGTCTTACTAAGATAGCTGACGATGATCTGAACGAATAGGTGGTTTTAGACTCGATTTATCATGGTTAGTAACTCATGATAGCATATTTACATAAACTACAATCAACAGTGATATAACAAAGTTTATTGCAGGTCTATACCTAGTCGCGTATTAGTTTCCGCGTAGCAGTTCTAAAAGCTCGTCACAATTGCGTAAAATTCCGTTGGCACGTTTTGATTTGTAAGATTTTGCGTATTAAAATATTGTAGCTCTAGTGCCTGTAAGGGCCACGACGACATGGAGCTTTTCCAGCGCAAGGGATTTTCTTTTTGCAGCACGACGCCGCTCCCATGATGAATATCGAAAATATTGCGAATAAGATTGAGTAAATGCGATTCACATCGAAGTCTGCCATAGCGGAACTGAAACAAGACATTCTATTTGCATATAAATGAAATGAAACAGGGTATTATATAGTCATTTTTGAAAAGTATCTCAATTAGATTCTGTAGGGCTAATAAACCACTAAAAAAAACAAAAAAGAAATTCAGGCTTTAAGTGCTTTAAAACTGCATTTTAATTTTACAGTTTCAACATTTCGCGCGTAATTTACGAAAACGATTGATGTCAATATTTTACTCTGTGGTTACGAATGACGTCACGATGCTATGTAAACAATGCGCGTAAATATTTCTCACGACAGTATCTTTGACAGCTGACATTGACAGGCTGACACTGCCATTCTATAGTTTTCAATGTTTACATAGCATCATGACGTCATCACATATTTTATGTACAGATTAAAAAAACGGAATATTTTGTATTGATTTTTAAAATTTATTTTGACGTTTTGTGATCTAAAACTAACATTTTCCGATTGCTTTTTGCCTAAGCTATCTCAAAAATACATTTACAGATTTTTTTCTCGTCCATAGTAAAATACCCTATTGAATTGAATTGAAAGTCAAATGTTGTGGAAAGATATTTGTGAAAGTAGGTACCTACAATGAAAATGACTTGGGGTTCTCCAGGGCACAAACAAGTTTAATTTTTTAAGTTTTCCTATTTGAATAAAATAATAAGAGCAGTAAAATTAGGTTGAAGTAAATTACATTTAGAGATACCTGAAAAATTATACATTTTTTGTATTCATGCTAGGATCAAATAAAAAAAAATCGGCAAGTGCGAGTCGGACTCGCGCACGAAGGGTTCTGTACCGTGTGGGAGCCCCACTCCTCTTGCCGTTATTAATAGCGAGCGAAAAATGGCTAAAAAGTCACGTTTGTTGTATGGAAGCCCCCCTTAAATATTCATTTTATTCTGTTTTTAGTATTTGTTGTTATAGCGGCAACAGAAATACATCATCTGTGAAAATTTCAGCTGCCTAGCTATCATGTTCATGAGATACAACCCGTTGACAGACAGACAGACGGACAGACGGACATCGAAGTCTTAGCAATAGGGTCCCGTTTTCACCCTTTGGGTACGGAACCCTAAAAAAGACAGAATGTTGTGAACAAACAAGTGATGCCCGCAAAACTACGCCTCGCTGTGTACAGACACAATTACACACACAAACACGTACACGTACAACGAAACTACGTCTTGGTTTGTCAGTCAAACATTTTAGTTATTACGAATAAGTCCGCGCTTGACCACCAACTCAGCCGATGGTAAGCGACGTTGTGGTCGAAGATGAAACACTCAGATCTAGAAGATACTTATTCACTCTGATTATATCTCTTAGGAAACAGGAAAGTAGGAGTTTATTTCCCTGGCGGTACCAATCAGAAATGTTAAGTCAAACCGCTTCGTACGTATCGAAGGAAAATCGACAGTGTAGGGGTGGTAATGTTTCTTGTCCTGTAGTAACAAGGGGATGGTAGGATGAGGTCGTGTTGCTCAGATGCACACTCAGATGAACTATGACTTTGACTGCCTCGGTGGCTCAGTGGTTAGTGACTTCTGGGTCAAAGAGGCGTGGGTTCGATCCCCACCCAGGGCAAACATTTGTGTGATGAACATAGGTGTTTGCTCTGTGTCTGGGTGTTATTTAGGTACTATCTATATAAGTATGTATTTAAAATATGCTTAATGTAGTATAATATCAGTCTCTGGCAGCCATATCACAAGCTATGCTTAGTTTGGGGTCAGAGACCGTGTGTAAAATGTCCCCTAATATTTATTATTATTATGGCGGCGCAACACCGACTCACTCACCACATGAAAAAAAATCGGCCTCACTTATCTGTTCACGACTTTGTCTTGTTTTTTTTTTGGGTCTGATTATACATGTTATTTTTCTACCTCTAAGTCACTTGCTGCACGGCGCTGGTTGTCTGCACGCGATGTAGACCTTCCTCGTGCAACAATTCGCGAAGTCCAGTAGTGGGAATAAGGCACTTAGGAAGAGAATCACTCTTGTCAACAAGTCCATTGTATCATGGTGTTACGATGGTGTCACCATGGCTTTGTACCTGAAAAAGGTTATTATTATCCCTACCTCTGAGCAGGGAAGCTCCTAGCTAGGCACAAAAACTGTACAATTTTAACACTTTAAAAGCATTGATTTAGTTAAAGTTTAAAGCATAAACTTGGGTCAAATTCACTTTCTACGCAAAGTTTACCACGTACCTGCAAGATTACTGCCCGTTTTATTTATTTTATCCTCGTTTTTTGTATAACTGGAATTTTGAAACAATGGTTTTTTGGTTTGTTTTCTGACGGTTGTCAAAAGTTGATTGATTTGCCAGATGGAACGAAGTTTGAATACTGGTAGAAGTTTTAATTGGCCAGTAGATTTGCACGGGGTTGTTATTTTTGAGTTACAAACTTTTTCAGTAATTTTGCGCAAAGGATTATTGAAATGGCTAGAGTTTGGTTAAAAAAGAGTATTAGACTTATGGGAAATATGTTTAAGTTCACTAAAGTTAGAGTTTTTATAAGGAAAGGCTACAAAACGTTTTTTCATTAAAATAATTTCAATTTTTGTTTTATTTCAAGCTATATAATATTCAGTCTCAACCATCTCTCTAGTATTTTTAAAAATCTATAAGCTTGCGAATACCTATAACTTAGAAGCATTTTAATGTCTTAAACTGTTCAACGCAGAACTTTTGTACATATGTTTTTACAAAATTCGGCAACGACTCTACCGTTTTTTTGCGATTCTTTCTATTGAAATAATTATGCGACAAATATCAGGTCGGTCGGTCATAGTTACCTACTGTTAATTAGCTTTCAGCTGTTTCGACGACAGAAAGTGGGTGACGACATCTGGGATATTGGACCACCCAGTGAGTTCCACGTGTCGGCGAGTTGTATGTTCTTACCTCGTGTATAATATGCGTATTTTAATATTCGTTTTTAGATCATATTTCTGAGTAGAAAATAAAATAATTATTTTTCGCAAAAAATGGCAAAACCACCTTCCATCGTGTACAAAATTCGAGTATTTCGTTCGAATTATTTACATTATAGTTGATGTATCAAAAACGGCTCAGCCGATTTCTGTAAAATTTATATAATTTGTTTTGTGTGTGCGTCCACATGCGCGATGGTGTGTGCGTGCGTATTCCTATAATCACTACTTAGTATAAAACAAAGTCGCTTCCGCTGTCCCCATGTCCCCATGTATGCTTATATCTTTAAAACTACGCAACCGATTTCGATGCGAATTTTTTTAAATAGATAGAGTGATTCAAGATAAAGATAAAGATATCATTTATTGCTCTGAGCTGTGTACATTAAGGTGTTACAAAATTATTTAGACACAACAGCTTATCCTAACGGACATGCAATAGGTTTTTTTTTACTTACAATTTAAGGCTATGTAATTCCTTCTTACACCTAGATGAACCAAATTAGGTATTACGAGTATATTTACATTCAAAATTACACAATACAATATTAATTCTAACTAACCACAATATGACTTAAAGCTGTTTACACTATTAGCACTTTTATATTATACCTACTTACGTATAAAGAAGAGATCATTTTAACTTAAATCCTAAAAGATCATAATAACATAATTATACACAAATATTAACTAAAGATCTTTGAAATTCTCTTTTTTACATACTCTTTTAAAAATATTTACATAGCATCATCAATTATTATTCTAGATATTATTTTTCTTATATGTATCTGTACAATTATAAAATTCTTTCATATTGTAGAAGGTGTTATCTAACAGCCATTTCTTTAAACTGCTTTTGAATTTATTTCCATCTACAGATTTTATGTGTAGGAAGAGGAAGGTTTAAATGTATAATACACCTGTGCGAAGCCAGGGCGGGTCGCTAGTTGAATTATAAGTGATTGTAATTAGCAAACACGTACCTACTGTAACCTAACACACTGGCAGCATCAATCACTATGAGTATAGCGTGGTGGTGGAGGTGGTAGCACTACAAAAAAATGGCACGTCAATGTAGCACTGTTAGAAACCTAGTTTGGTGAATTTAAAGCCAAGATAGTCATTGAAAAATAAAAATTCGGAGCTTTTCATCACTAAATATTTATTTTGCGTTTTTAGAATGACTTTGATAATTCAGGAGAAAAATATTAAATTGGTACATCATTCTTTTACTTGCCAATTACAAAGCACATTTTCAGGGCCTATTGTAGTATTTACAGTACCGTTTAGGAGATATTCTGGGGCGTGTATTACATCTAAGAATTTCCTTGTCTTGGATTGTTGGTTTATTCCTTCTCTGAAATGATATATATATTTTTAGCCTTTTCAGTGAGTAATTTTCATTAATGTATGAGTGGATGGGGTTTTAAACCGATTTTATTGGATATTTGTAAGGAAGGCCTATGTCCAGCAGTGGACGTCAATTTAATGAATACTACTATTTTTTTTCATAAGTGCGGCATAATAATGAAGTAATTATATCGATGAAAACATCATAATTAAAATCTTGATTTTCTTCTCTATTTGGATAAGATTTATCTAAAGTTGGATGAAAAATTAATGATGAAAAATAAAAATTCAGAAATTCTCATCACTATTTATTCAGATTTTTTTAGGAACAATTTTGTTATTTTTTATTGCGAATAGGAAATAATAGCCTCCTTTTTCTTCTACGTTGCAGCTATTGATTTATTTTTGGTAGTGTTATTGTAGTATTTGCAGTGTTTGATAGCGTAATAGATGGACGGTATATGATAATATATCTGTGTCATTACCCGGTATTTTGTTTCTGAAATGATATAAATTCTTATTCTCTTATACTCTTGTTAGCTTCTTCCTTCGGTTTCGAATACGGAACATTAGTTTGTGACACTATATGGCCTTTTATTTAGGTACAACTAAGCATAAATCCAGTCGATCCGTCGCTGCGTTAAAGAGTAACAAACAAACACACAAACATTTTCAAATCAATAATAGGTATAAGTGAAAATTTTCAGTGATTCATTGATTTTATTCTTTATGTGAGGAATACTTCGAGCAAATATCTACAGAGCCACAGACCCTAAGTGAAAGTAGTAAAAAAATGTCCGAGCGCCGTCATACATACCGACTTAGATATTTACAATAAATAATTCACAATGACCCTTTTCCTTGAATCTCGACGTTAGGTATGTCACCTAATTAGTGCTTGTATCATCGATTGTGGCATCGCGCGGCATTGTAGTCGGCTTGCAATCGCCTTACTACTAACTAAAAAGTCTGCCCACTACGCAGGTTGGGCAGGATTTTGGCTCGGACACTTTTTTTGCACGATTGTAACTTTATAGATATTTGCTCGAAGGAGGAATACCATAAAAACAAGGATTATTATCAGTGATTGTTAAAAGTGATGTTAACTCTTTATGTGAGAAATATCAAAAGAAATATTGTAAACATAAAAAACAAACCTTAACTTTTCAATAACGTTTTTAAAAGCGTTCACGAGATCTTCTTCAGAACATTCCGCATGTTCGACAAATGTCAGAAACCCAATCGTGAGTATGAACAACATTAAAAAGAGCTTCATTTTACGAGTATATCTCAGAATTAATTTACAAACTTCAGCATTAATTTACAAACTCAACATTCACGGGGATTATATCGATATTAACTCGTAAGTTTAAAAAAGTCTATAATTTTTATCATCTCTTATACCTACTCTAAATTATTAAATTATGAAACTTTATGCGCATCTACTGATGATTTCATGCCGTTCAAATAATAATAACAAGGCATAGAATCATAAAAATTGCAATATTATTTAATCAAGAGTCAAATCAATAGAAAATCGAATTCGTGATGAAAAATATTTTATTATACTTATACTGAGTTACGCGAAATTCACACTCAGTTTTTTTTACATAGGGCCTACAACTATGTAGTCAATTCTATTCAAAAAAACAATATGCGTACAAAAATAATAATTTTCCCAAATAGGTAGGTACATAGGCTTCAAATCACTTATGTCAAAAAATATTGATTAGCTGAGCAGCTGGACAGACCATTGTAGGTACTCCGTAAGAACACGGCAAGAACATTGGTAGCGATTCGGCGACATTCGCATTAAACTATAACTAGTCGCACTAAAAATTTTAGTTTAGTGCAAAACTAGCGAAAGGCTATTCGGTGTTTTCTTCGAACTAAATTTAAAGTGATTTTAGTCGTCCGCCATGAAGAATTAAATTGAGTAACGCCACTTACGCCATCTAGTGGTGAGTAGCAAATTAGTTCGAAAAAGCCCACTAGATGGCACAAATATTAATTATGGTTGTTATTTTATCTGTGGCTGATCCATGGATATATTACGAAAACATAGAAAATCCTCGGGCTGTTCCCAATTTGTTACCATATCAATAACAAAGTTACAATTATGTTCTTTTCTATTTTAAGTCTCAAGAAATACTTACTATATCTGTTACGGATTATCACAATCGATTTTACTCCAAAAACGGTGCAACACGCTTTATTTTGGAAAGACTTTTACATTATTTTATTTACGTGGAATGCACTAGGTTTTATATCTATGATTTGATTAAAAGGTTGGAAGTAAAATACAACTCGTTGGCTTTTATCGTAACTTTAGCTAAATTACTTTGGCAACACTTTTGTTTACATTTGTTTTCAGTCAGGTCAGTTCCTGTGGGTCAGTTCACATTTCACAAAAACTTCGTAAATCTTTGCAATATTCAGAGGTAAAAGGTGTAAAATCCAAAAACTAGAGTAATGAATACAGTACATCATATTGGAATCGTTCAAATTCTCTACGTTTGGTGGCAGTGAAATACAAGACATTGGCAAAATTGTGAAACACCTTCACAGAAGCCATAAACAAGAATTGAATTGAATTGCAATATCACTACGACTATCACTAAGACTTTTACAATGAATAATGCCAATAAAAAGCAAAGGGAGATGTCCTCTCCACGCCAACATCACGATACTGAGAGACATAGGAGTACATTATGTGAAAGGTAGGTAAGCAATTCTAATTGTCTTTTAAGTAGATCTCTTTTTGGTAAATCAAGCAACTACTCAAGCTGTCGTGTTCCGAAAATCTGGCCAGTGAACTCAATGTCCTGGCCGCTACTTGTACCTCTTTTGCTTGTCTTGTGATATCTTCAAAAACAATTCTTGTAACTCTTGTGTAGGTACCAACTAAATGAATACCTATCATGATAAGGTTTTAATTTGATAAAAATTGTCCAATAGGTTTGGAATGTATGGACCTAGACAAAAATGAAAGCGAGAAAGATCAGACGGTCTATAAATACTACTGGAAGAGACGCAGACCTAGACGATACAGAAATAAAGATTTTGGAAGAAATCGGGTCTTCATTGGTCTTTGGCCACAACAGCATAGAACTATTATACTTATGTACTATGTAGGTATAGGTACTACTATTTAAATTTAATTTTGTAATAAAATATTTTGTTTTACAGGGTATACTGCCATTACCATCTGAGCAGACAAAGCAGGGATTGTGGGATCTTTCTAGGATGATCTCCCAGAAATATATTATATCGAGGTACCCATACAACCTCCATCAGGAAGCCAACCTGCACTTCCGCATTCAACAAGCCAGCCTATAGCATGCCAGTCCGCACATAGCCAGCCCACAGCG
This sequence comes from Hypomecis atomaria, assembly GCA_964007245.1. Lineage (NCBI taxonomy): Eukaryota > Metazoa > Arthropoda > Insecta > Lepidoptera > Geometridae > Hypomecis > Hypomecis atomaria. Next base: position 2,023,381 of record OZ023305.1, read on the forward strand.
TGTCAGTCAACACAAAGCCAGCCCACAGCGCACCAGCCTGCACAAAGCCAGCCCACAGCGTGCCTGCATTCTGATCTGCCTCAACCAAGTGGAAGGCAGCCTCTGCCTCGTCGTCATAGATCCAGTTGGCCAAGAACAAATGCAGCCTCAATCAAATGAAAGGGCTTGTTGAGCAGAGTGGAATTCGCCAAATTATTTTTATTTAGAATAATATTACTGATTAATTTTTGTTGACACAAATAATAAACGATTTATGTATATTTTTATGATTTTATTTTTAAAAAAATCTAGTAATTAAATTTGGGCATATCTCGCTTGCGATGGGAAATCTTGATCTTCATTCTATTCTGTCTCTTCTGTTGCACCAAGACTTGAATGAATTGAATTTGCTGCAGCTTCTTGCAGTTTTCAGTACCACATTGTTATCTGCAACATGATAATATAAACAATAATTACTGTTTGTTTGTAGGAAAACGCATAGGAAAGCCAGAGATAGGGAGCACTGGCAACTTCTAGAGGCCTATGTTCAGGGTGGACAACCTAGTGAAATATGTAGCAATAAGAAAAATGTTTCATAAGGATTTAATATACTAGAGAATAAAGGCTATTTTTATTTTATTTTATTAATTTTTGTTAGAACAAATAATAAACCATATAAGTACATTTTTAGCGTTTCGTACCCAAAGGGTAAAAACGGGACCCTATTTCTAAGACTCCGCTGTCCGTCTGTCTCCAGGCTGTATCTCATGAACCATTATGCTAGAAAGCTGAAATTTTCACAGATGATGTATTTCTGTCGCTGCTATAACAACAAATACTAAAAACTGAATTAAATTAATAATTTAGCTATTTTTTCGCTCGATATTAATAATGGTAACAGATAGATGCTTAAATAATCACAGAATGTTTAGTTGTAGATACAATTAAATGATAAATTAAAAATAAATAAATATTTAAGGGGGGCCCTTAATAAGGGGGATATGGGCTCCCATACAGTACGGAACCCTCTGTGCGTGAGTCCAACTCGTACTTGGCCGATTATTTTATTTTAATGTTTTTATTAATAAAAAAATCTAGAACTTACTTCAATTTTGGCATATCAATCTCGCTTCTGACCGGAAATCTTTATCTTCATCATATCAGTCACACTTCTATCGCACCAAGAATTAATTGTTGCAGTTTGTCTTCAGTACCTCATTGTTATCTGCAATGTGATATAGAATAATATAATTAAACAGATATCAATCTTTATAGGTCCCTTTTCTTTTCTCATAGATGAAGGATGGCTCTGCTAGCGGAGCGAAGACCAATCCTTCATCTATGAGTTTCTTATTGTAAGTATCTAACTGTTGGATAATTAATTAAGGAGTTTAATTGCTTTGAATAATTAAAGTTCTCTGTCAATGCGGTTTGTTTGTCAGCTGGCGTCATTGGGAATTTGATGATTTTAGGGCCCAGTTGTGAGACTTGACTGTGGCGTCAAGACATCTGCTGACGGTTGGCTGGCTTAAGCCCAAGAAATTGTTTTGGCCACATGCTGAATGGAAGACCATAGCATACAACCTCTATATGTTTTGGGATATCTTATAGTGATGTGCTTTCTCAAATTACCTAAGATCATTTATTAACTGTTGAGCTCCAGACTTTGGAACTCTATAGATACCTACAGATTTCTAAATTTTTCCTCTTCTATCTGAAAAGGGTCTGAAACGTCCCTAATATTATAATTCGAATTCAAACGCTGCAATAATTTGGAACTAGATGAACCACACATGAACTCTCACTTGTTTAGTGAATCAAGCAAAAACAGGTTTTTGGCTTTTTACTTACCCTTCCAATAGATCAACAGTTGCTGCCACAATGAAATATTCCATATTTCAGGATTAATTCGACAATAAAACCTCGATATAACACATCAAATTCTCCAAACTAGTTTTAATCGCCATGTTTTTCTTGACGACTAGTTTGACATTTGACAACTAAATTTTAGACGTAAATCACTCTAAAATGTGGGCCGCCGAATGCATTTCGACCAAATTGAGTAACTAAAATCGATTTAGTCGACTCGACCTAAAACTAGTTTAATCGTGTAGACATCCGAATACCAAAGCCTAGTTTGACAGGACTAAACCTATTTTAGAGAGAACTTAACTTAAATGCGTGTCGCCGAATTGCGACCATTGTAGAAATGTCATATTTGAATTAAAATAAAATTATGTAGGTACTTAGATCCTCCTCCTTTTGTTTTTAGGGTTCCGTACCCAAAGGGAAAAACGGGACCCTATTACTAAGACTTCGATGTCCGTATGTCTATCTGTCCGTCTGTCTGTCTGTCACCGGGCTGTATCTCATAAACCATGATAGCTAGGCAGCTGAAATTTTCACAGATGATGTATTTCGGTTGCCGCTATAACAACAAATACTACCAAAGGGTAAAAACGGGACCCTATTACTAAGACTATTAGTTTAACAGATGATGTATTTCTGTTGCCGCTTAAACAACAAATACTAAAAATAGAATGAAATAAATATTTAAGAGGGCTTCCATATAACAAACGTGATTTTTAGCAGTTTTTTGCTCGCTATTAATAACGGCAAGAGGACGGAACGGTACGGAACCCTTCGTGCGCGGGTCCGACTCGCACTTGGTCGATTTTTAGCTCATAACTCAAGTTTTATTGCGCGATAAGTCCCGTATAATCGTAGTAGGATAATGTGTTCAAATCGCGAAAGATTAATAAAAATAACAGTTGTAAAACTAAGTAAAATACATTAGAAATCTAGCTGGTGCTGTAGCGTTTGTATCTTATCTAATGTATCTTAACGCTTTACAATTCTAGGTCATCTATACTACTCTTACAATACTATATAAAACGTACTGATAGGTAGGAGACTCAAACCTGTTTGGGTTTCTACGATTCACAACGTAAAGCCCTCTACTAACGATCACTGGCCAAACTTAGTACTATGTAGATAGAGTATCGGATATTTAATTCCTATGAGTTCAGTAGTAGGCTAAGTTGGCGTAGAAATCGTTTTCATAAGTAAATTTTAGGGTAAAAGTAAAACTTCAGTTCAGGGTTAAGACCCAGTCGGACCATCATTACTTTAGGGTTAAGAAATATCGGACCATCATTACTTTAGGGTTAAGAAATATCGAGGGTTTGGAAAAGTAGGTAATTTAGTAGGATAGTGTGTGTAAGATAGCTTATTGGTAGCTAGATTAGCTATGATATGGTAGGGCTTTAGCTTAGGCTTTCGTTTTGTTAAGTCACTAGGGAGGTTACAAAGAATGGGCATTATCATTCTGCGACTGATGCTGTCACTACCTACGGCTTTGTATGAGATTGACTGAAATTACTGAATACTCTTCTTAACATCACAATCGGAAAATTGATTAAAAGAGAAAGGGTCACAATTAGAAGGATTAGTGGAAGAAAGTTGCTGCTTTAGCAGGTCCATCAAAATCGGAAGAAGTGCTTATTTAGCAAATTTATATTGTGAGTCTATTCGCTATTTATTAATTATTTATTTAATATTTGGCCAAAAATAAACGTGATCGTCTAGTAAATATCTAACTCAAATGGACCCTTCATCGTTGTGTAAGATTTACGTTGTGTTTTTAAAAATAAATTATGAAATAAATAGTGAACCTAAAGTAGTAAAGTAGTTCCGACACTAGCTTAAATAAATTTATAAATTAATAGAAAACAATAGGTATTGCCAGTTCATTGTATCAAAAATAAATAAACGAAAAGTCAATAAACGCCAGCACAAACAAGAAAACATTCGCTTAGCACATAAACACATAATGAAATGAAATTAATGGGATTTAAATCTGGTAAGATGACGTAAAAGTCCAATTACGAGTACAATACGTCATGAACGATATAAACGAAAATATAAAATCAGTCGTGAAGCTAAATAAAAGCATGCAACTTAGCTTGTTTTCCGGCTATCTGCTACTCCTTACAGTTACAGCGATCGGTGGTCCGCAGTCTGTACTTCTTCTCTCTTCGTGGCTATATATATGCTAAAAGAAATACTAATTAATGACATTAGTACAATGAGAATAATATTATCTGCCCCTCTGAGCTGCGCCAGACTGCATCGCTGCTAACACCATCCTCTAAAAGGAAAACAGGTAAAGGATTTGGCATTTAGATCTTTAAGATCTATAAAGGGAAAACCTAAGCGAAATAGAATGCAAGGCTCCCTGCCAACTCTACACCTTGCTCCAAAGTTGACCAACAAATCCGTCAAGTTTAACCCTAACCACGCCACTAAAGACACTAATTCTTCAAACCTTCTTATCTCTTACCGATCATCATTCATTCATCTCTTAATCCAGTCATACATCCAAACACTCTTATATTAAAGTTAGAACCTAAGGTTCTCAAATTTTGTTATTATTTAAGATTCCCTAAGCTAAGTAGTTTGTGACCAAGAGATTCCTCATGACTCGAAGTGATCCCTACAGGAATATCATGGTCGTGTGGTGTGTGTACCTAGTGCATGTTCGGATATCCAGTTGCGAGATAGCAACCGCTAGCAGGTCACTATTTCGGCCGGATATCCTGTGTATCCCTCCCTGCTGCTGCTCCTGGCGGCCGGCTTTCCCTGCTGGGAGGAGAGAGAGTCGTGGCGGTCGTCACTTAGATCCGGCACCTGGCCCACGTCCGTCCCCTCATGTGAATAAAATAGTGTGCACGTGTGTAAGAAAATGATTTTTCATTTTAATTTTTCATTTGGGGAAAAGAGACCTAATTCCAATAAGATTATTTTCCGTTTTGTTTTAGTTTATGATGAAAACCTTCAATAACCGGATACTTTAGTACAATTACAATTATCCATTATGTTTGTTTGTTTCAAAATATGAAATCATGTTAGGATAAATATCCCAAATCTCGTAAAGCATTCATGAAACACGAACTTGCAGCGAGAACGTATAAGTATTTTGAATCTCATTCAATATACACAAACTCTGAACTCCTATGTCTGATCTCCATAGATGTTTGATCTTCTTAAGTAGATCTTTGATCTCCTTATCTTCGGAATAAGGTAAATACTGTTATATTTTTATAACAGCATAATGATATATGTACAGCTTAATGTGTTCATATATCCAAATATCATGAAAATAAATTAACAGATGTGCAATATGAGGTAATCAAAAGTTTTCATTCAAATATGTTATTGTTTTGTTTGTACCGGAACTATAAAATAGCCTAGCTATATGTTGCTGAATTTAAATGTTTAGTAGCACTCATCCACTCAGTCTTTCCAAACACACATCCTATGAGTCCTAACGTAAGGAAAACTAATAAATAGTCTACCCTTAGATGGCCCAAACCAATGTAGTGACGCGCTGCTCCTGAAAGAAAACGACTTTACGCTACCACTATTGTAATTTGACTATCAAATAATCTGATAATATGATGGGAGAGAAACGGAGTCTAAGGTAGAATCGTACTTATAGTACCGCTACCTGGAAACTAAATACTTTGTAAATTAACCTGGAAATAAATACCTTGAAAGAATGTGTATTAGTTAGAAATATTTCTGAGACCTGAGGCAACACAAAACTATATCTTTGATACGGGAAAACAGCAGGAAGTAGCTTTAAATTGATTACATTACATAGATGAAAGATGACATCATCAAATATCTGATTTGATCAAAGCTATTAGGTACTGCAAAGACGAATCCTTGAAAAGCATCACCAAAGGTCTCAAAGAGATTTATGATATAAATATCACTTACACAAACACTATAATAAGCCTTAATCGACGAAGGCTTTTTTCACTTATACACTTGGAAAATGAGCAAGGCGAGCGAGCTCTAATTTCAAAATTTTCACACGCGTTATAATTTAACACCTGCAGGGCAATTCTGTCAACCGATCTCGTCACCGAAGTGATACGCTCCCGAACCCCTCTCGCTTTTCTGACAGTTTTGATAGCTCAAAGCTGTCAAAAAACGAGATAAGCTCAAGAACGCGTCACCTCAGCAACGAGATTGGTTAACAGAATTGCTCTGCTGAACTATTTTCAAAAGCGAGTATTCTTTACCGCGATCAAACCCGAACTGTCCCTAAAAGTCCTAGTTAATTTTCAGTATATTCATTTCTAATCTCAAAGAATCCCATTGCTGTCAAACACTTCAAAAAATAATTTTAGAAATATTTATTTGTTTTGGCAAAATAAACGAAAAAATTGAACCTCTTGAAATCACTTTAGTTTTTGTCAAAATTTCTGGCGCTATTTATCATTCCATTCACCAGTAAGCCAACTAGCCACAAATATAGAGTCTTCGACAGAAAACAAACCTAATATGCGATTACTATATAAACATAGTACTTTATTTGTATTTCAGTACCTATATTATTAAGTGATTTGATCTTATATACGGTTATAGCTATACGGTTTATATTTACATTACAGTCTGCCGTCATTCCTATAATACTTCCTTTAATTCGTAAAACTGTTTCAAACTATTATCAATCAGCACATACTTAACCATAACTTACCATTATTTCATCAATTTAAAGTTATTTTCGCCATGAAATTAAATACCCTAATACCGTACCAAGTTGTCTTACTGCCTAAGTTTATACTGTCTCTACGCGACAGTTGTCACTCAAAGTGTCTTATGGCAGTCAGCATAGATGCAAAAAGAACAACTAGGGTTAACACATTTCTATTTTTGACCAACTACCAAAAGTAGAGAGGTTCTCAATTTGTACGTACTTTCGCTTTCTTATAAATTTTCAAAATATTACTAGAAAATAGTATAATTTACATACTCGTATTCAGAATAACACGTAAAATTATAATTATAATGTTTTATCTGACATAAAATCGAAGTAAGTAAGATTATATTGATATGGAATGCGTGAATTTTTAAGCTATTGCATATATAGCTTCTATCGCGGGCCTTGAGCGCGGGGACCGAATCCAGAAATTCCGTAACGAAAAAACCTCACGCTCCCCACTCTGACGGGCAAGGAGGTGTGGCTTGAAGGCCGTGCATCGTCTAACGTCGTTTCAGTTCGGCAGTCTTCGACACGGCGTTGTGTGCGATTAGACGTAATGCAAAGCTTTACCGCGGCAGTCCCCGAGTGCCACACGTCTTTTTTTTTTTAATTAATGTTATCATAAAAATTCAGATTTTAAAATGTATATTCTAATTATCTTAATACAAATATAGCTAAATAATTTTAAGTAAGACGACTAAAAGTTGAATGCATGTAAAATAACAGAAAACAGTAATGTTACTTTCTGATATTCAAATGTTTACTTATTTAATATATCTAATTCAAACTACATATTATAATTAAGTAACTCTGAAACAGTGACAACCCTGCCCTCAGAGTTCGACTTATTTCAAAACTATATTTCTGTCAATGCAGTAAATTAAAAGAGAAAAATATGACCTGCCAACATGTTCTACAGAATTTTAGAGACCCCAGTACTTCAGACACTCAAAAATTTAAAGCTTCCAATTATATTGCGGTTGTCCTGTGTCAGAGAATAGCAATGTTGGACTTTATTCTTTAGTTCTTTAGACTCTCTAACAAACACTGACCAGCAAACTGTCGTGGTATTTTGTTTAGAACTTCTCACGACTCTAATCTTTTAAGAACAATAATTATTTAAAGATCAACATTCAACTTTACTAAGTCTGAGAGAGACAGACAATTTTAGCTAATAATTTATAAAGTATATAGTCGACATATACCATAAGTACATGGAACAGACGTTATGTGTATATATAGATACATAACGGCGGTTACAATATCCAATATTTTGGACCAGTATCCTGGTGACGTGTGGTGAGGTACGTGAGTGAAAAGTAAAACAAAAAGAGATAATATTCATGTTTTATGATCCGGTCTTGTTTTTGATCACCTCACCCAATTTTTCAAGGATTACATCTAAAATCTCTTTGCCTGCCTTCTTCAATATTGACCCCCATTTCCTCCTAGTAACACCAGGGACTAGCAAACATTCCTCTCCTATCCTGACGGATTCTCCTGGACAAATATCGTCGTCTCCTACTTGTCTCCTTTGTCTGAAATTATATATTTTTCAACAGTTCTATTATTGTATTGAAATTCGTATGGGTAAAGAAAAAGACGTCGAATTTTGTGGTTGATGTTTTTTTTGTCTGCCTCTCTGAAATCATATTTTTCGACACCAAAATGTACCAAATGGACTGTTTTTTTTTTTTAAATGCTAGTTGCAAATTAAAAGCATCAATGATTCATCAGAAAAAAATTTTAGAACTGTTACGGACATGCATGAATTCGCTTTCCATCACCCCGTAAAATAAATACGGTTCCCTCTGGAAATATTCAAATTTATTATTTCTAACACTAGATGCAAACACTTAAAAGTCGCAAATAAGAAATACCTATGTGAGCTATTAATTATTAATTTGCAACTTTTAAGGTGGAGCGCCAGAGGCAGCGCGTTAAATATTTTTTTTTGGGTTTTTCGACATTTATTGCTGTACTACATACCTTGAATTCAAAAAAACTGTTTTTGCGTTAATGAATAGCTTCTATTTAATTAATACGACCACAATTACCAATTGCGAAAACTGTCAATTGGTTGAATTTCCTCATAATTTTCATACATTCAACGTTTTTACATTGATTATAATATTGGTTTTTTGGTGCACGTAACATAAAAAATTAAAATATAAAAATAAAAATGATTAAAAAAAACTAAGCTATATTTGCGCAAAATCAGTTTTTGTAAATCTAAGGTGAGTATTTAGTTAGTTACATAACAAATTGCAAAAAAGACAAACAAAAAATAATTTCGCGTTTCTTCTAGCGTTTCACCTTAAGCATTTGGACATTGAGGGTTAAAAAACCGAAACCTTAACCACACCCATTGATGAAATACACACCTTGGTAGCTCCAAAACATTTTGAAGGTTTTCTTCAAAACATTCCACATTTTCCACAAATGTTAGAAAAAACGCGATCGCCAGAACGGACAAGATCAAATAGGCTTTCATTTTAATTGCTGTAGCTGCTTTATTGATTGCAAAACTAATTTCAATGAATAGAATGGCATCGTAGCAGTATTTATATTTGAGGCTTATCGTGTTTATAATGCTAATTTCATACCAATAAACAGAAAAAATATCTAGAAAATTACAAATAAATAAATTCTGACCCAGAAAATTATTCATCAATGTTTTAATCAAAAATCGAATCGATGTAAAAATCGATTTGTTATTGGTATGAATTTAGCATTATATGCACGATAAGCCTCAAATATAAAAACTGCTACGATGTCATTCTATTCATTGAAATTAGTTTTGCAAACAACAAAGCAGCTACAGCAGTTAAAATGAAAGCCTATTTGATCTTGTCCGTTCTGGCAATCGCGTTTTTTCTAACATTTGTGGAAAATGTGGAATGTTTTGAAGAAAACCTTCAAAATGTTTTGGAGCTACCAAGGTGTGTATTTCATCAATGGGTGTGGTCAAGGTTTCGGTTTTTTAACCCTCAATGTCCAAATGCTTAAGGTGAAATGCTAGAAGAAACGACAAATTTTTTTTTTTTGTTTTTTTTTTTTTTGCAATTTGTTACGTAACTAACTACTCACCTTAGATTTACAAAAACTGATTTTGCGCAAATATAGCTTAGTTTTTTTAATCATTTTTATTTTTTTATTTTAATTTTTTATGTTACGTGCACCAAAAAACCAATATTATAATCAATGTAAAAACGTTGAATGTATGAAAATTATGAGGAAATTCCATCAATTGACAGTTTTCGCAATTGCTAATTGTGGTCGTAATAATTAAATAGAAGCTATTCATTCAAAAACAGTTTTTTTTTTAATTCAAGGTGTGTAGTACAGCAATAAATGTCGAAAAACCCAAAAAATATTATTTCACGCGCTGCCTCTGGCGCTTCACCTTAAAAGTTGCAAATTAATAATTAATAGCTCACATAGGTAATTCTTATTTGCGACTTTTTAGTATTTGCATCTAGTGTTAGAAATAATAAATTTGAATATTTCCAGAGGGAACCGTATTTATTTTACGGGTTGATGGAAAGCGTATTCATGCATGTCCGTAACAGTTCTAAAAAATTTTTCTGATGAATCGTTGATGCTTTTAATTTGCAACTAGCATTTAAAAAAAAAACAGTCCATTTGGTACATTTTGGTGTCGAAAAATATGATTTCAGAGAGGCAGAGAAAAAAAACATCAACCACAAAATTCGACGTCTTTTTCTTTACCCATACGAATTTCAATACAATAATAGAACTGTTGAAAAATATATAATTTCAGACAAAGGAGACAAGTAGGAGACGACGATATTTGTCCAGGAGAATCCGTCAGGATAGGAGAGGAATGTTTGCTAGTCCCTGGTGTTACTAGGAGGAAATGGGGGTCAATATTGAAGAAGGCAGGCAAAGAGATTTTAGATGTAATCCTTGAAAATTTGGGTGAGGTGATCAAAAACAAGACCGGATCATAAAACATGAATATTATCTCTTTTTGTTTTACTTTTCACTCACGTACCTCACCACACGTCACCAGGATCTGGTCCAAAATATTAGATATTGTAACCGCCGTTATGTATCTATAAATACACATAACGTCTGTTCCATGTACTTATGGTATATGTCGACTATATACTTTATAAATTATTAGCTAAAATTGTCTGTCTCTCTCAGACTTAGTAAAGTTGAATGTTGATCCTTAAATAATTATTGTTCTTAAAAGATTAGAGTCGTGAGAAGTTCTAAACAAAATACCACGACAGTTTGCTGGTCAGTGTTTGTTAGAGAGTCTAAAGAACTAAAGAATAAAGTCCAACATTGCTATTCTCTGACACAGGACAACCGCAATATAATTGGAAGCTTTAAATTTTTGAGTGTCTGAAGTACTGGGGTCTCTAAAATTCTGTAGAACATGTTGGCAGGTCATATTTTTCTCTTTTAATTTACTGCATTGACAGAAATATAGTTTTGAAATAAGTCGAACTCTGAGGGCAGGGTTGTCACTGTTTCAGAGTTACTTAATTATAATATGTAGTTTGAATGAGATATATTAAATAAGTAAACATTTGAATATCAGAAAGTAACATTACTGTTTTCTGTTATTTTACATGCATTCAACTTTTAGTCGTCTTACTTAAAATTATTTAGCTATATTTGTATTAAGATAATTAGAATATACATTTTAAAATCTGAATTTTTATGATAACATTAATTTAAAAAAAAAAGACGTGTGGCACTCGGGGACTGCCGCGGTAAAGCTTTGCATTACGTCTAATCGCACACAACGCCGTGTCGAAGACTGCCGAACTGAAACGACGTTAGACGATGCACGGCCTTCAAGCCACACCTCCTTGCCCGTCAGAGTGGGGAGCGTGAGGTTTTTTCGTTACGGAATTTCTGGATTCGGTCCCCGCGCTCAAGGCCCGCGATAGAAGCTATAATTATATGCAATAGCTTAAAAATTCACGCATTCCATATCAATATAATCTTACTTACTTCGATTTTATGTCAGATAAAACATTATAATTATAATTTTACGTGTTATTCTGAATACGAGTATGTAAATTATACTATTTTCTAGTAATATTTTGAAAATTTATAAGAAAGCGAAAGTACGTACAAATTGAGAACCTCTCTACTTTTGGTAGTTGGTCAAAAATAGAAATGTGTTAACCCTAGTTGTTCTTTTTGCATCTATGCTGACTGCCATAAGACACTTTGAGTGACAACTGTCGCGTAGAGACAGTATAAACTTAGGCAGTAAGACAACTTGGTACGGTATTAGGGTATTTAATTTCATGGCGAAAATAACTTTAAATTGATGAAATAATGGTAAGTTATGGTTAAGTATGTGCTGATTGATAATAGTTTGAAACAGTTTTACGAATTAAAGGAAGTATTATAGGAATGACGGCAGACTGTAATGTAAATATAAACCGTATAGCTATAACCGTATATAAGATCAAATCACTTAATAATATAGGTACTGAAATACAAATAAAGTACTATGTTTATATAGTAATCGCATATTAGGTTTGTTTTCTGTCGAAGACTCTATATTTGTGGCTAGTTGGCTTACTGGTGAATGGAATGATAAATAGCGCCAGAAATTTTGACAAAAACTAAAGTGATTTCAAGAGGTTCAATTTTTTCGTTTATTTTGCCAAAACAAATAAATATTTCTAAAATTATTTTTTGAAGTGTTTGACAGCAATGGGATTCTTTGAGATTAGAAATGAATATACTGAAAATTAACTAGGACTTTTAGGGACAGTTCGGGTTTGATCGCGGTAAAGAATACTCGCTTTTGAAAATAGTTCAGCAGAGCAATTCTGTTAACCAATCTCGTTGCTGAGGTGACGCGTTCTTGAGCTTATCTCGTTTTTTGACAGCTTTGAGCTATCAAAACTGTCAGAAAAGCGAGAGGGGTTCGGGAGCGTATCACTTCGGTGACGAGATCGGTTGACAGAATTGCCCTGCAGGTGTTAAATTATAACGCGTGTGAAAATTTTGAAATTAGAGCTCGCTCGCCTTGCTCATTTTCCAAGTGTATAAGTGAAAAAAGCCTTCGTCGATTAAGGCTTATTATAGTGTTTGTGTTTGTGAAAGTGATATTTATATCATAAATCTCTTTGAGACCTTTGGTGATGCTTTTCAAGGATTCGTCTTTGCAGTACCTAATAGCTTTGATCAAATCAGATATTTGATGATGTCATCTTTCATCTATGTAATGTAATCAATTTAAAGCTACTTCCTGCTGTTTTCCCGTATCAAAGATATAGTTTTGTGTTGCCTCAGGTCTCAGAAATATTTCTAACTAATACACATTCTTTCAAGGTATTTATTTCCAGGTTAATTTACAAAGTATTTAGTTTCCAGGTAGCGGTACTATAAGTACGATCTACCTTAGACTCCGTTTCTCTCCCATCATATTATCAGATTATTTGATAGTCAAATTACAATAGTGGTAGCGTAAAGTCGTTTTCTTTCAGGAGCAGCGCGTCACTACATTTGTTTGGGCCATCTAAGGTTAGACTATTTAATAGTTTTCCTTACGTTAGGACTCATAGGATGTGTGTTTGGAAAGACTGAGTGGATGAGTGCTACTAAACATTTAAATTCAGCAACATATAGCTAGGCTGTTTTATAGTTCCGGTACAAACAAAACAATAACATATTTGAATGAAAACTTTTGATAACCTCATATTGCACATCTGCTAATTTATTCTCATGATATTATAGTACACACTTAATTTGGCGAGTACCTGAATCGAGTTGCCGGAACAGAGCCCACACCGCACCGGTTTGTCACCAGTTTGGCAACCGGGCAAATACGGCGCAGCATACGCTGGAGGCGTGTCCCGCGTGGCGCCACGAGCTGGGCCCCCGCGGGCTCAGCTGATGTCAAAATTCGTATGCTTACTGTCCATATACAGTAATACTCAGTTTTATATTTTATCACCGCACGCATCAACGTGCTCGGTGTTTAATGTACGCAGTGTATATTGTGTTTATAGCAATTTTAAACGTATTTACATGCGTTCTATATAAGTTTTTACATAGCAAAGTGGAATCCCGACTTACGCGGCTATCGCTTGGTCCCATCTATCACGAAAGTCCGGGTTATTACTGTATAGGTCATATTTTTGGGCCGTTTTGCTCAGCCAATTCGGTATCTAGATAGATACATAGGCAATCAAAGGCGTTAGCCTTGAGGTATGATTCCGATCTCAATTGCAGGCAGCAGCAGCAGGCAGCAGTGCTACCGGTCCCCATACATTTACTATGAGTTTATATGAGAGTACATTCCGAGTTAAGTAGCAGCAGCACGGCAGCATTGCAGCGGCAGCACTGCAGTGTCGCCGTTCCGCCGCGGCAGACCAGTAGAGCCGCGACTGCAGCTACAGCGATAAAAAAAGAGCATCGCAAAATAGGGGAGAGGTGCCACGAAAAGGACACGTATTGAAAGTGACTTATATAACCGGTAAAATAAAAACAATTTCGATACATCATTATTTTGTTGTAAAACAACCTTAACGCAAATTTGTTCGCGGCTAACTTCATATATTCTTATCATTTCGGTCGGTAAACATGGCGGTTTCGTGCTAGTATTGTAGGTAATTGAAAAGTATTTATTCTGATATAGTTGTGAAACGTTTCTTTGAGTACTGCAAGATAATTATTTATTAGTGGATCACTGTTTAAGACAGGTCAGACATCCACAAATTCCGATAAAAAATACTTAGAATGAAGAGAACGCGTACCGATGCAAAAAATTGAAAATGTGTTGTAAGGAAAATTATTATAAATGTTTTGATCTTCACTGATTGTAAGCTAAACTATTAATAAATACATAATTATGTTTTATTTTCATTTACATCTGACAAAACCTTTCAATATTATTGATTTCTGTTTAAGTTTAAATTTGGTTTAGTTATAGTAGTTTAGTCATAGTTTGTGAGATAAATGTAAGTGTGATGTAGTCTCGTTTTTGTCTCAATAAAAATAATTTAATTTAATTTAATTTAATTTAATTTAATTTAATTTAATTTAATTTAATTTAATTTAATTTAATTTAATTTAATTTAATTTAATTTAATTTAATTTAATTTAATTTAATTTAATTTAATTTAATTTAATTTAATTTAATTTAATTTAATTTAATTTAATTTAATTTAATTTAATTTAATTTAATTTAATTTAATTTAATTTAATTTAATTTAATTTAATTTAATTTAATTTAATTTAATTTAATTTAATTTAATTTAATTTAATTTAATTTAATTTAATTTAATTTAATTTAATTTAATTTAATTTAATTTAATTTAATTTAATTTAATTTAATTTAATTTAATTTAATTTAATTTAATTTAATTTAATTTAATTTAATTTAATTTAATTTAATTTAATTTAATTTAATTTAATTTGGCATAAAAGTTTTTAATTGTATTAATCTTTAAGATCAAAACGGTAGGATTTAATAATAACAACAGTTTCAGCCACTCTTAAATTTGATTTTTGTAGTTATTGTACACATGTTTCCTCGAAATTTGGTACTGTCCCTTTCATAAATTTCTATGTTTCTTATAATACATTCCAATTTTGAAAGGGACAAAATTAACTTTTTTAAAATGCATAAAGAAAAATCTAATAATTGATTAATGACAATTATTGCATTTCATTGCAATAGTTAAATAATAAATGCTTTCTATTCAACTCTAACCTGTTCCAAATATTTATTCAATAACTTACTAGGACCTCAAAATAAATTATGTACCTATCATGCCACCTCTCCCCAGAAAGGTCCGTTTTGACATTTGTCTTCGAGACGTAGCTAGTGATGTAACCATACGACTCGGTACTCGATACTCACGATAAATCGATTCAAGTTTGCATGAGTATTTGATCGATTTGAAAATGTATGATAAACTGCATTGGATTAAAGTTCTGAATAGAAAGTGAAAATTAAACTTTGATATTGCAGGTATTTTCAAATGATAGAATGTTGTGAAAGGTCAATTTTCTTTCATTTAATATTTTTCAATCATAAAAAATGAGTGCAGAAAAATATTCAGTCAATAATTTTCTTAAGATCGTCGTAGCATTAGAACAATGACGGGTCTGATAATTTTAATTTTTTTGTGTGTAATTTGACAAAGTATTGCGAGCGCTATCGACCAATATGTTATATTTTTTCAAATGTCAATTAAAACCCAGATATAGAGTCGGAATAAAGACGGATTCGATTTTTCTACACAGTACAACGTCGGATGAATAATTCCGCTCCCCGCGCCTAACTCCCGCGCACGTCGGATTTGTGGCACCACCCTTAAACGACAGTACTTTCTGAATTTTCCCTCATCACTTAACAAATGGTTTTGAATCAGCGTCTTGTAATATCCTTCCTTTTGTCTGCTTTTATAAAAATAATCTGTTAATTTTTTTTTACGATTATCATAAAACAACAACACATTATCGTCATTTTCTTCCTCTTCCAATGATATAAATAAAAAAGTTTGTCATCAATCGACATCCTGCAAATGAATGAAAACACAACGGCAAACATCACTATGCTGCCGTACTCGGAATCAGCGCGGCAGGCAGCACTGCAGCGGCAACACTGCAGCGGCAGCACTGCTGCCTGCTGCTGCTGCCTGCAGCGGCGATCGGAATCATTTAGATAGTTTCAAAAACTCACTACGGTCAATTAATTGTTTAATTGCGGCCTAGTACCTACACATTCTGGATAACCTTATAAATAAGAGCTGGGAAATAAAATACAAAAAGGAAAGTGGTATCAGTGTTTTATTGTGCTGGCGTTGGCGTTGTGGACGTAAGCGCTTGGGCAGCTTTCTCAACACCTATTTTAATAAGTGCTTTAGCCGCTGCCTTGGCCGCCGCCTTGGCCGCCGCCTCGGCCGCCTTTTTGGCCGCCTTTTTGGCTTTCTCCTTGAGTGTGTTTTTCCTCCTTGTAATATCAGTGGTTGTAATACATTCGTCCCCTATCCTAACAAATTCTTCTGGACAATCTTCGACGTCTGCTACTTGTCTCCTTTGTCTAAAAGTATATGTATCTTACAATAGGTGTGATGATGAAAATAATTATTCAGATAAATTTAAAAAAAAATATTAGTCACGTATTTTTTTGTCAATTAAACAAAGTGACGAAGATATAGCCCGTTTAAGTTCCGCGTGACGTTACGAGCGCTATACACATGTACAGACTACGTCGCACTTGTGACGTCACGAGCCCCTACTCCCAAACTTTGACAAGGTATATCTTTGTAATTTATTGTTCGACTAGCTTTTACCCGCGGCTTCGCCCGCGTTATATTTTGATTTTGGCTTATGTTTATGTCGGCTGCGAAACCTAACCTAACCGACAAACATCAAAATACTTTAGAGGAATGCTTTTGCTGCCTTGTCGTGGCGAGCGAGGTCTGAGGCAGCTGAAAAGGCGGCGCTCGAAGTATCCCTCTTCTTTGGGTCTTTGCCCCCAAGGCAGCTTAGAGGCTGGCACTCGAGGTTTGGCCGCTTTTAACTAAAGCAGCTGAGAGGATGGCCGATAGGTTGCGTGCCCTATGAAGAGTGTGTGCTCTTGCGACGCTGCAGCCGAGGATTAGGGGCCGCGGAGGGATGGAACTGGTGGTGTGGGTGCCGCCACCTACTCTATCTTCCGCTAGGCCGTCAACGTGTTGGCAGACACAGTGGTGCTGCAGGGGAAGAGAAGTGTTGGTATCGCGATGGCCGTTCTCACTGCCCTCTGCAGTTGAAGAGGCAGCTTAGAGAGCGCTGGGCTACTATGACTGACCCGTTGCACTGGGACCAGGGCGTTGGAATGCTGTCCGACGCTCAGTGCTGGTTAGTCCCGAGTGGTGGATGACGATGTGTCTTGTGCTCCGAAACACTCCGTCATTATGGCGGGAGCGCAAGCTCCGTTATGGAGCCCGAGTCTGGGCTAGCGCTGTTGAGTACCGCGAAGGAGTGCGAAAAATGTAGGAACGTCCTAAACTTGCCATGACAGGTTATTTCTGGCGCTTAGACGGCTGCTACCGTGGCCTGCTCACTTAGTTTTTCTCCTATCGTAAGGAATCTGTAAAAGTTTTTGGGATAAAAAGAGGACTATGTCACTTTTCGGGCTGCAGTGCCGCTTTTGCGACGCTGCAGCCGAGGATTAGGGGCCGCGGTGGGATGGAACTGGTGGTGTGGGTGCCACCACCTAAGAGTAGGAAGCGTCCTAAACGTCCTAAACATGCCATGACAGGTTATTTCTGGCGCTTAGACGGCTGCTACCGCGGCCTGCTCACTTAGTTTTTCTCCTATCCTACGGGAACTGTCAAAGTTTTTGGGATAAAGTCTGGCCTATGTCACTTTTCGTCTTTCAAACTATATTCATGCAATAAGCCAAGGCAATCCGTTGCTCCGTTGCTGAGAAAAAGTTATTGTCTTATCCTACGGGAGCCAAAATTTTTTCGGGATGAAAAGTATCCTATGTCACTTTCCGTCCTCCAAACTATGCCCACCACAAAAATCAAGACAATCCGTTGCTACATTGCTGAGAAACAGTTATTATCCTAACCCATGAGAGTCACGAATTTTCCCGGGATAAAAAAGTATCCTATTATCACTTTCTGTCTTTTAAACCATAATAGGTATCCAAACCAAAAATCAAGTCAATCTTTTGCTCCGTTGCATCGTCAAAGAGGAACAAACCAACAAACTTTTCGGATTGATAATATTAAAGTATGATGATTCTGTACCATAAAGGTAGATTAAAGAATCATGTTAAACCTCTAATGATAGAAGACTTAAAAATATTTTTAATGTCAGACAAAATGACGGCCTAGTAAAACGTCATAGTAACATGTAGCACGCAGAGGGAAAAACATTTTATCCAATTTTAATGTCAGTTGTCATTTTCAATCCATACTTTATTTCCTCTTCAAGGGGATATAATGGTGGAAAAACAATTTGTCCCTTTGCCATGCTACCTGTGATTTATAAAAGTCTGCAGACAATGTCACCTCTCATCTAATTACGTTTCGCTGTGACGTTTCGTTAATCCATATTAGCGCCATAGAGGAATTAATCACTTAGCGTCTTTGTGATAGTGGCGACAGTTTTGTTTTAGATAGTTTTTGTCCTGTCCTACAGGAACTATGTAATTTTTCGGGATAAATAGTATCCTAAAGCACTTTCCGCCTTTTAAACTATGTCCATGCCAAAAATCAATTCAATCCGTTGCTCCGTTGGTGCGTGAAAGAGTAACAAACCAACAAACTTTTCGGATTTATAATATTAATAAAAGTTAGGATTGACAAAAGAATAAATACGTGTCCAATATTGTTTAATAATTTAAGTAACGGACAAATTCTAATAACGTTTTTTAAACAGTTATCGTGCCTATTATGGCATGGGTAGGTTAGGCTAGTTATATATACGATACAAACTCAGCAACAAATTGTCAAGTATGTTCAGAAGACTAAATTTTCACGTTCGCTGCGCTTGCGCTCAGCAAGAATTTCATGTATTTACAATAAAAACAAAGAAAAACAATGCATATTTCACACGAGCTGTAGTCGCGCAACACTAAACTTGTGTTTTTAAAAAGGACATTTTAGCTACGCTAATAGTTAAAAGTTGGGATACGAGTACACACCTGGGTAGCTCCAAAACATGTTCAACCTTTTCTTCGGAACATTCCGCGTGTTCTACTACTGTTAGAAAAAACGCGATCGCCAGAACAGACAACAACAAATACGATTTCATTTTAATTGTTGTAACTGCTCTTATGTTTGCAAAATTAATTTCAATGAATATGAAAGTACGTTGTAGCAGCATTTATATTTGAGACTTAATGTGCATATAATATTGATTTCATACAAATAACCTGAAAGAAAATTACTTGATCTAGACAATTACAAATAAATTAATTTTGACCCAGAAAATTATTCATCAATGTTTAATCAAAATTCAAATCGGAGTAGTAATCAATTTAAAGATCTTTCCAGTAATATTTTTGCCGTTATAAAACGTGTGCGAAAAAGTAGAGTCAATAAAATACAATAAATGTATTAAGTAAGTAAGTAAGGTACTTAATTCATTACTTACGAACTTACAACCCGGTCACAATATCTGTGCACCTGACTTCGTGACGTCATATCGAATTATCGGGACGTATATACATTACGGGACGTCTAGTATACCGTCCGGACGTAAATTATTATCGGGACGTGTATCGGCAACGAAGATGCTAAGCGTACTGTCGCACCGGGGAGTGCGCGGAGAGGTGACAGGGGAAGCGGGCGAGGCGCCGCATTCCAGCGAGGTGCACAGATATTCTGACCGGGTTGTACTTAATATATGTATTGTAACACATATTAAACACTTCATCAAATTTCTACGACCTAACCTTGTGCCTCATTAAGACTACAAGATCGCGCTGGATGCAAGCCGCTACCAACTGGTCTTACTGGAGATCTTGAGGGAGGCCTATGTCCAGCAGTGGACGTCTTATGGCTGAAACGACGAACCTTGTAGCGAAGATATTTAAATTAAAACTACACAATAAAGCATATGCACGAGTTTTTTTTAAATTTCTAAATGCTGGCTTGCATCGTCAAATAGTCTTAATTTTTAACTAATTTGTGGCATTCTAACTCATACCAAGGTGGGTGGACCATGGAAGGCCACGCTCCTTTGAAGGCCAACTATCAAAAAGTCGTAGTTATTGACATGTAAACACATATTCCTTTGGCTATACACTAAGATCCATCAAACTCAAGGCCACAGATGCGGCGGCGAGTCGTTTGCGCCGCTATTGTGCAGTGCGATCTCATGCTTTGTAGACTTTGGTCGTCGACGTTACAATTGTTATTCGCGCGCACAGCAAAACGTAAGTTTTTAGTTAGATAACCTATTATTATTTCATATTTTTTGACGTGACAACGTCTTATAAATTGGTTTGCCGGGTGACACTTCAAGAAACTGCGTTACGCTCCGCTCACACTTCATACGCTCTCATTCGTCTCACAGTCGTTGTCACGTAAAACTTTCGCCCGTATACCGACTTTACAGGCAACCAATTTTTTACTGTGAATTGTTGTATAAGGATATGTTTATGGTACTAAAGGAAAAAAAAATAGTTTTGCCTCGATTTAAGTTAAAATATTGGTAGTGTTCCCAGGAAAGCCGGTGGTTCCTTATAAGGCCAATCAAAAATTTGACAGTTGGCCTTGCTAGGGTACATGGGCCTTACAAAGAACATGTACAAACCATGAACATATGAACAGTTACTTTTTAGTTATAAATACGTACCGTTACAGTTAAAACAATGTTTTATATTTAAAATATTTTTATTTATCAGGGTTATTAAACTTTTTAACTCCTATTGAATAGACATTTTTTTTTAATTTTTTTATTATCAGTATTTATTTAAATTTCTTTTATGGAAAGGTTATGTCTGAAAATAAACTGAACTAATTTACATGAAAAGCAACGAACATAAAAAATATTTACATTTTAAAAACGGTAAAGTATGTGATAAAGTAAGTATGTGATAAGTTATATATAAGATAGTCATAAGATAGTCTGTCTGTAATCATATTTTAAGCAAAAAAAACTTTATAAAAATAAACCGGTAACTGAATAGATGATTAAAGAAAGTCATTGATAATTTTTAGTTTGGCCTTCTTAGGAACATTTTGGCCTTACAGAGAACGGACCCATAAGAAAGCCATTTGAGGTAAAAAAAAAAGTTTTTAATTTCATTATAATACGCGTTGGCAAGTTACTTGATGTCAATATAATACTCATTACTACTGTTTTTAAATAATTTCCATCAATATATTCTTAGTTATACGATGGTGTTCAAGTAATGTTCGTTGAGTTTTTTATAAATGAAAAAATATATTGAGCATTTAATATTTTGCTTTAATGAAAGAGCTTATTATGTAGTTTTAGTAAAAGCGAATATATTAATTGTTACAACTCTATTTTTAAGTTGAACGACTGATGTATAATATTGGCCTTGTTTGGAGCCGTGTTCCTTGCAAGGCCATTTGGAAGAGCTTAACAAAACTTAAGTTTAATGAATACTGATTAAAGCTAGGTTAAAAAAAAGTGATTTATATGGTACACAATAAAACAAAGTATTATTTGATAATTTGTTTTTTTCATTTATCTAGTTAATAAACGAATAAAAAGCGTTTACTCGTTAGTGTGGCCTTCCATGGTCCACCCACCTCATATTATATCCTGGCATCTCTTTCTTTCTTTTCTCGATCCACCACATCTGACTTACTGACTGATATCATCGTTGTAGAGATACGTTTAGCTGATGTTCTGTGCTGATGTTGAAGAGTTCAAGCGTCATTCTCATAAGTTCTTCTAAAGTTTGTGCAAAAAGAGAAGCGTCGTTCGTAGGTGAGCTCGTCCGTGTGCCATTTTACTAATTTTGTTACGTTGACAACACTGCTCTGTCATTGCTAGAACAACTAAAAGCCCGATTACACCTGCCGAAGAGAGTGGCGAGTCAGTGCTCTTGGCCGAGCGCTCGCTACCATGTAAACACGTAAGCGAGTGCTCGGTCGAGAAACGGGCCGAGACAGTCACTCGGACCCTGTTCTACTTTTTGGACCGAGTACCCTCCCCCCGCTTCTCTGCGCTGACTCTCTCGCTCACTCGGTGCATGTGAACACGCGCACTCGCCACTCGATGCGTACTCGTCATTTTTTCGCGAGAATTTTAAAAAGCACGTTTTGTTAAAATCGTAAAAAAATGTCTAGGAAATAGGATTAAGACACCACAGTGAAGTTTATGCAACTGTATAATTGCATTCCAGTTGTGTTTGTGGATTTGTTTTCAACTGATTACGGACACAAATAAAAAGAAAAGAGATGCAGCTTGTTTGTAGCACCTAACTCAGGTCTTTTTAAAATTCATGGTGTCGTCCAAATGCGAGATGTATCTTATGCTAACAATGCAGTAAATTTTTCAATCAAGAGAGTGTTTTTAGCCATTTTTTCCTGTCTATAACAACGTTTAAACTGAACTGACTGACTGTCTCGCCGCAACTTCAAAAATATGGTGTAAACAGCCACTCGTCCGTATCACTGTCTCGGCCCAGTGACGTTTTACTGTCTCATCACTCTACTCGGTAGGTGTAATCGGGCTTTATAAGTGTTTGATACTTGGCAAACACCACCTCGGCTGCAGATTAAAATCTTATTGTTAGCCACGACGGTTCTCAACTCTATTAGTTTTACTAATAGAACAAACGGTTATAAAATTTCTCAAATGTCCTACGATAGAACAAACGATAACCAATTTCACCAATTTTATTGATAGAATAATTCTATTTATATTAAAAATAAATTATTTATTGAACTATTCGCCATCCAATTTCCAGTATGAAATTTTATTTAGGATTTTGTTTTCTTCCCTATGAAAACTTGTAGGTACGTTCTAATTTTTTTATTTTATCGAATTGCCCTGTGAGCACACATAGTGAGGTTATGACGCTGATTAGGTTCCTGAATTTTTATTTTCTGGCAGGTGGTATGAAAAGTAAAGTACCTACGAGTATGCACCACTGCAACAAAGCGTCTTTGGTGCAAAGGTTGCACCTTTGTCTTGGGCGACTTAAACTTCTCGCTTCACTCCGGAGTCTAAATAACTCCCTCATTTCGCTCTGAAGTTACATTTAAATAGCCTCGCTTAACTTAGTCTCTCGGTACGTTCAGGGTCCAATATGTCGCTCGTGACAAAAAACATGACTTCGATCTCTAAGTACTTTAGTACATTATGCACCTAGATATTTATAATTAACTATTTAGTACGTTAACAACATAAATATGCTGGGAGAAAGGCTTAAAAAATTAAAAATTGCAATAATTGCTAGGAACACGTATAATAAGAAAAACAACTAAGAAGTCGTTTCTAACAATTCGGTAAACACAAATTTAAGTAGTTTTAGGATAAATAAGCTCAATAAACAATAACGTTATGTTTACCATTGCGATTACATTGTAATCCACGATGTATTGTAATGTATTTTATAACATATTATTTGCACCTTCTTGCGGCGGCATCATGTGTCGGGTCGTTCTCCTCCCTCAAATATGGTCGAGGAGAATGATGGCTGGCACATGCGTCACACTCGTGATCGGGTGCTGCTTGCGGGTCGCCGGTCTGCTCGTGGCATTCACGCAGTGCATTTACTAACTTAGGCTATTTCAAGTACCTACTACTCTTTGTATAGTATAATCTAATAATTGTAAATTTTAGTTAACAAAGGGCACAGACCCTGGAGTCTGTGGTAAGTAAATTTTAATTAAAAAAAACATATTTGCTCGTAAAGTGGCTGTAATTACACCAATTTCAGTATCGTAATGTATTTCATTACGCACTTGTGCGTTATTGTAATGTAAAATGCACGAGTGAACAATACTTTTTAAAATCTTAGCAAAGAGTTTTTATGTCAGAAAAGTGGTCAATATTTTATGAATAAAATTAACTTTGGGAGATAAAATATATAAACATTTAATTCTTTAATTTAATTAACTTTGATAAGAAATTACAACCATTTATCTGTAACAAAAACACAAAAATATTAATTTACTTTATTAGTAATACTGGCTGTTTTTGCACCTTTGCCTAAAAAAACGTTGATGCGCGCGCATCGCTAATTTGTAGACAAGTAAAGATTTAATCGTTTAAGAAAGTCAGAGTTTTATTAATTTCCTCGTTTCTTTCCCATGTCATACGACGTTTTATAACATATTAAATACTAGCTTTTACCCGCGGCTTCGCCCGCGTTATATTTTGATTTTGCCTAATGTTTATGTCGGCTGCGAAACCTAACCTAAGCGACAAACACCAAAATAAATACCTTAGAGGAATGATTTTGTTGGTTAAGTTACGGTTGGAGTGTATATACAACCCCCCTGTGTATTCCCGCCTTGTCGTAGCGGGGGAGGTCTAAGGCAGCTGAAAAGGCGGCGCTCGAAGTCTCCCTCTTCTTTGGGTCTTTCCCCCAAGGCAGCTTAGAGGCCGGCACTCGTAGTGCAGCCGCTTTTAACTAAAGCAGCTGAGAGGACGGCCGGTAGGTTGCCTGCCTTATGAGGAGTGTTGCTTCTGAGGCGGGCTGCAGTGCCGCTCTTGCGACGCTGCAACCGAGGATTAGGGGCCGCGGTGGGATGGAACTGGTTGTGTGGGTGCCGCCACCTACCCTACCTTCCGCTAGGCCGTCAACCTGTTGGAAGACGCAGTGGGGCTGCAGGGAAAGAGAAGTGTCGGTATCGCGATGGCCGTTCTCACTGCCCTCTGCAGTTGAAGAGGCAGGCGCTGGGCTACTATGACTGACCCGTTGCACTGGGATCAGGACGTTGGAATGCTGTCCGACGCTCAGTGCTGGTTACTCCCGAGTGGTGGATGACGATGTGTCTTGTGCTCCGAAACACACCGTCATTATGGCGGGAGCGCAAGCTCCGTTATGGAGCCCGAGTCTGGGCTAGCGCTGTTGAGTGCCGCGAAGGAGTGCGAAAAATGTAGGAACGTCCTAAACTTGAAATGACAGGTTATTTCTGGCACTTAGACGGCTGCTACCGCGGCCCGCTCGCTTACTTTTCATCCTATCCTACGGGAACTGTTAAAGTTTTTGGGATAAAAAGTGGCCTTTGTCACTTTTCGTCTTTCAAACTATATTCATGCAATAAGTCAAGGCAATCCGTTGCTCCGTTGCTGAGAAAAAGTTATTGTCTTATCCTACGGGAACCGCAATTTTTTCGGAAAGGAAAGTATCCTATGTCACTTTCCGTCTTCCAAACTATGCCCACCCCAAAAATCAAGTCAATCCGTTGCTCCATTGCTGAGAAACAGTTATTGTCCTATCCCATGGGAATCACGAATTTTCTCGGGATACAAAAGTATCCTGTTATCACTTTCTGTCTTTTAAACCATAGTACTTAGTTAATACTTTTAAACAATAAATAATACAGATAATATAAACAATATAGAAACTTAACAAAAAATAAAATATTAATCACTTATTCAAGTGAGGTATGCCAGGTCCACCTGCCGGATGTGTTACTGGACTATTATAAATATACAATTTAATACAATGCACTGATAGATACTTATGACATATCACTTCATGCAATACTCAAAATTAATAATTTAGAATTAGGTATCCATACCAAAAATCAATTCAATCTTTTGCTCCGTTGCTGCGTCAAAGAGGAACAAACCAACAAACTTTTCGGATTCATAATATTAAAGTATGAGGATTCTGTACCATAAAGGTAGAATAAAGAAACATGTTAAACCTCCTACGATAGAAGATTTAAAAATATTTTTAATGTCAGACAAAATGACGGCCTGTTATTAAACATTTTATCCAATTTTAATGTCAGTTGTCATTTTCAATCCATACTTTATTTCCTCTTCAAGGGGATATAATGGTGGAAAAACAATTTGTCCCCTTGCCATGCTACCTGTGATTTATAAAAGTCTGCAGACAATGTCACCTGTCATCTAATTACGTTTCGCTGTGACGTTTCGTTAAGTGTCATAGAGGAATTAATCACTTAGCGTCTTTGTGATAGTCGCGACAGTTTTGCTTTCGATAGTTTTTGTCCTGTCCGACAGGAACTATGCAATTTTTTGCTTAACGTCTAATGCTTAGCATCTAAAATTCGACGCGCTTGGTTTTGCTCTTGAGTCTCAACAGTTCTTTGCGCTGCGTGATGCTCGGCATCTAAAAGTCGCTGCGCTTGACTTCCTCCTTAAGTCTCAGCAGCTCCCTGAGCTACGTGACGCTCAGCATCTAAAATTCGACGTGATTGGTTTTTTGCTCTTGAGTCTCAGCAGTTCTTTGCGCTGCGTGATGCTCAGCATCTAAAAGTCGCCACGCTTGACTTTCAACTTCAGTCTCAGCAACTCTCTGAGCTGCGTGACGCTCAGCATCTAAAATTCGACGCGCTTGGTTTCGCTCTTGAGTCTCAGCAGCTCTTTGAGATGCGTGGAGCTCGGCATCTAATGTCAAACGCATTTAAATGTGCTCTTCAGACTCTTGGCTTCTAGCAATTTTCTTTACGCGAGCTCCGCTAGATTCGATTTGCGTTTTGTAAGCATACCTATTAGAATGAAAACTACGTAATTAAACTGAAAAAATACATGTAACCTTCTCTAAATTTTACAGGAAAAGATTGATTGACTTTGACATTTGCAACTCGAGCAGCCTTGAATGGGCATTGGGCATAGAGAATGTAATTTGGAAAGTCAAGATGCAAATTACCATTTGTCATGGTATAAAATAAGTTTTTTCTTCTAAGATTCTAGCCAATGCGTTTTCATCCCCCGTTTTCAACCCTTTAAAACTATTTTTTCGTATCAAAAAGTAGCCTATGTCCTTTCTCAGGCTCGAGACTATCTGTGCACCAAATTTCATTCAAATCGGTTCAGTAGTTTTAGCGTGAAAGCGCGACAGACAGCCAGACAGACAGACAGAGTTACTTTCGCATTTATAATATTAAATTAAATTAAATAAGTAAGGAAGTAAGGATGTTATAAAACGTCGTATGACATCGGTGCGCTTTGAAAATTACAGCCTCTGCTTCCTTGCAATATTGCCTCGGCTGTAATTTTCAACTTACCGCACTTATAACATAATGTACTATTACGTTCACGTTAAAGTTGATTTTTTTACGGAGCGCGCATTGAAATTGAAAATGTTTCTTAGTGTGACAGGAATAGCATACAATTATTATTATTTCTTCATTAAACCCGCTGCTCAGCCCAGTCCATTTCAGCTCCGTTTTACTTTTGTAGAGTAGGTATAAGATACTCTTATAATACACACAACCTTATTTATGACATATTTTATTTTGAAAAGAGGATTTCTGTATTGCAGCCATGTCCTAATAAGTCGTTGGAGAAAGTTTCAGTATATCGAGTGAATAAAAATCTTGATAAACACCAGTGTTATTATTGATACGGCAACTGCAGTAATATACGGTTCTTCAAGTCGTGTTTTTGTGAGGACTTTTTCAGACTGTCTTAGCATCAAAAAATTCTGAGCTGCCGTATCTTAGGATCACAATTTCTTTTCCCCTAGAAATTGTGATCCTGGCGAGCAAATAGATACGGCATTTTTCCCCTAATTGGCCCAAATACAGCAATTTAAAAGTAAATAAATGAATAAATAAATATTAGGGGACATCTTACACACGGTCTCTGACCCCAAACTAAGCGAAGCTTGTGGCATGGCTGCCAGAGACTGATATACTACATATACATATTTAAAATATATACTTGTGTAGATAGCACCTAAATAACACCCAGACACAGAGCAAACACCTATGTTCATCACATAAAATGTTTGACCTGGGTGGGGATCGAACCCACGCCTCTTTGATCCAGAAGTCAGGGTCACTGACCACTGAGCCACCGAGACAGTCGTTTAAAAGTACGGCAGCCCAGATTTTTTTATATAACACTAATAAATTCATACTAAAAAGTACCTACTGAAGCTATTCTATGATTATTTTTAGTAAGCGAAAACTATTATAATTTTCACATGACTCCATTTAATTTCTTCCTTGGATTTACTAGGGACGCTGTAGAAAAATGTATTGAGACAAACAGAAACTATTGCAATTTCCGGCTTACAGGGCCATCCAGAACTGATGTACTAAGCCGAAAGCAAGCTTTTTTCACGTCATATTGTTAAAACCTTATTTTAAAAACAAAAGACTTGTAATATATTTAGATATGTGAGTAATTGATTTCTTTGTAAGGGGATAGTAGGTTTTGTAGATTGATTTTGGCTATTCAACAGCGTGTCTCTGACACCCATTAAAATCGAAATAAATAAACAAAAAAATTGATGCAAAGGTTTATTCTGTTTGCCATGGTTGCTGGTTGAGATTATTCTCAGAACTAGAATCCGTCAAAAATGGTTAGACAGATGCCACGGACACTCGTCATTCCTGTAGGTCAGTCTCTGTTGCCCAAGCCTCGTTTGTGCCTGAAATTAAATAAAAATAAATAAATATTTGGGGACATCTTGCACACGGCCTCTGACCCCAAACTAAGCAAAGCTTGTGATATGGCTGCCAGAGACTGATATACTACATATACATATTTTTAAATAAATACTAATATAGATAGTAACTAAATAACACCCAGAAATAGAGCAAATACCTATGTTCAACACATAAATACTTGCCCTGGGTGATCGGGATCGAACCCACGACTCAGTGATCCAGAAGTCAGGTTCGCTAACCACTGAGCCAATGAGGTAGTCGAAATAGCTCTGATGTAGTGTTTTATTTCCTCGAATAGGGGTCACAGATCGCGTATGTTTGACCCTTCTAGTTAGTTATTATGCCAGGATCCTGGGACTTTATTTTTGAACCTATACCAATACCAGCCTTTTTTTTATAGTCCTCTGCAGGACGTAGGCCTACCCACAAATGGTGATTGGGCCATATCCACCATACTGGCTCACTGCAAGTTTGTCTATTAACACCATCGAATTTCTTCACTGACTTACACATGGTTTGATTAGATAAACATTGTGAGTTTTCTTTCACCGAAAAGCCAGTGGTGTGAAATTCCGTACATAGTTCTAAAGAACTCAGTGGTACGGGACCGGAATTTGAACCTACGACCTCATACTCATACTCTTTATCGATAACAACTAGTTACAGGCTGCACGTATGAAAAAGCATGACTCATTATCACGTTCCGCCTGAGCCGAGCGTGCAAGCGAGAGAGCAGAACAAGCGATAGAGAGGCACGATCGGCCTAACCTCGGCTTCTGACGCATAATTATGTCGTTTTCACTTAAAATTATCGTATGTAAATCGACTTTACAAATAACTAACATTTTTTACTCACATTTTGCCGTATGAGTAGAAGAATCTTCTCGATGGTTCAGTCACTGTCACGCATTCGCCGTCTTTTTCAATCTGGCCAGGTGGACAATGCCCTGGTCTGAAACACGAAATTATGTTGCAGCATAAAATTTGATGTATTTATCAACCAATTACGATTCAGTTAAGGAGAGAAGACGTGAAGGAGAACCGTACTGCAATTATGAATATTTAAACATATAAAAAATGTTCATTGAGCACAGATTTACTCGACAATGCTTCTTTATAGGTGCGAGGTTTATTGTTCGAAAAACACCTCCTCCTCAGGTCGTTTGTTCACTACTGAGTGTCGTGATGTCCTGCCTCTCAAGTACTTCATGGCATACATGTTTCCATCTCTGACGGTCTTCCGCCTGGGGAATGGGTCTGACGCTATTTGCATAGATAAATAATAAAAAATGAATATGGTTATGCCCTGGGGGGCAATTCTGTTAGCCAATCTCTTTACTGAAGTGATACGTTCTTGAACCTCTCACGTGTCGAAACTGTCAGAAAAACGAGACACGTTCAAAAACGTGTCACTTAAGTAACGAGATCGGTTGACAGAATTGCCCCGCAGTTCTTTGCCCACTTTGTCGGACCACCATATTGAGTTACGACCTCTGGTTTCCATTCTATCCTCCCATTTACCACGAGTTTCTCCAGGTTGTCAGAGAGCTTACGCGCGATGTGGGCGAAATATTGTAACGTTCATTGCAGACAAATGATCAAGAGTCTCCTTGTTACATTAAATACAAGTTCGGAAAACTACCAGTTGCTAATGTAGTACAATATAAATGCAATGCCTATGTACGTACTTAAACGTGCAAATGAGCGAAAGAGATAACTGTGACCGGTTAAAAAGCTTTTTATTGCATTACGTTTTACTTACTGAATGATAGATCTCCTCGATGGTTCAGTTACTGTCACACATTCACCGTCTTTTTCAATCTGGCCAGGTGGACAATGCCCTGGTCTGAAACACGAAATTATGTTGCAGCATAAAATTTGATGCTATTTATGAACTGATTAGGACTCAGTTAAGGAAACAAGCCATGAAGGTAAACAGTACTGCAATTATGAATATTTTTCCACGTATAAATTTTTATTGAGCACATATTTACTCGACAATGCTTCTTTATAGGTGCGAGGTTTATTGTTCGAAAAACTCCTCCTCCTCAGGTCCTTTGCTCACTGCTGAGCGTCGTGATGTCCCGCCGCTGTAGTTCTTCATGGCATAATTATGTTTCCATCTCCGACGATGTTCCGCTTGGTGCATGAAGCTGACGCCATATGCATAGATAAATAGATATGCCATAAATATGATTATACGATAGATATGATTGTGCCCAGTTCTTTTCCCACTTTGTCGGACCACCTTATTGGGTTACGCCCTCTGAGTCATTTCCATTGTACTCTCCCGGTTACCACGAGTTGCTCCAGGTTGTCGGAGGGCTTACACGCGATGTGGCTAAAGTTTTGTAACACTCTTTGCAGACAAATGCTTGAAAGTCTCTTCGTTACCCCAACTACCAGTTCGGAAAACTACCAGTTGCTAAATATATAATAAAAATGCAATGCCTATATACGTACTTTAACGTGCAAATGAGCGAAGGAGATAACTGTGACCGGTTAAAAAGCTTTTTATTGCATTGCGTTTTACTTACTGAATGATAGATCTCCTCGATGGTTCAGTTACTGTCACGCATTCACCGTCTTTTTCAATCTGGCCAGGTGGACAATGCCCTGGTCTGAAACACGAAATTATGTTGCAACAAAAAATTTGATGCTTTTTATCAACCGAATAGGATTCAGTTAAGGAGAGAAGCCGAGAAGGTAAACCGTACTGCAAATATGAATAATTTTATATTTACAAATTGTTCATTGAGCACATTTGATTTACTCGACAATGCTCCTTTATAGGTGCGAGGTTTATTGTTCAGAAAACTCCTTATCCTCAGTTCGTTTGTTCACTGCTGAATGTCGTGATGTCCTGCCTCTCAAGTACTTTATGGCATATATGTTTTCATTTCTGACGGTCTTCCGCCTGGTATATGGGTGTAACGCTATTTGCATAGATAACTAATAAAAAATGAATATGGTTATGCCCAGTTCTTTGCCCACTTTGTCGGACCACCTTATTGAGGTTCGCCTTCTGCTTTCTATTCTACCTTCCCATTTTTAACGAGTTTCTCCAGGTTGTCGGAGGGCATACGCGCGATATGGGCGAAGTATTGTAACATTCTTTGCAGAAAAATGATTGAGAGTCTCCTTGTTAATTTAACTACCAGTTCGGAAAACTACCAGTTGCTAAATGTATACTAAAAATGCAATGCCTTTGTACGTACTTTAACGTGCAAAGAACGCAAGAGATAACTGTGACCGGTTAAAAAGCTTTTTATTGCATTACGTTTTACTTACTGAATGATAGATCTTCTCGATGGTTCAGTTACTGTCACGCATTCACCGTCTTTTTCAATCTGGCCAGGTGGACAATGCCCTGGTCTGAAACACGAAATAATGTTGCAGCAGAAAATGTGATGTTATTTATCAACCAATTAGGATTCAGTTAAAGAGACAAGCCACGAAGGTGAAAGGTGTGCCCTGCGGGGCAATTCTGTCAACCAATCTCGTTACTAAGGTGACACGTTCTTGAACCTGTCTCGTTTTTCTGACAGTTTTGAGCTGTTGGAACTGTCAGAAAAACGAGAGAGGTTCAAGAACGTATCACTTTAGTAAAGAGATTGGCTAACAGAATTGCCCCGCAGTTCTTTTCCCACTTTGTCGGACCACCTTATTGGGTTACGCCCTCTGGGTCATTTCCATTATACTCTCCCAGTTACCACAAGTTGCTCCAGGTTGTCGGAGGGCTTACACGCGATGTGGCTAAAGTATTGTAACACTCTTTGCAGACAAATGCTTGAGAGTCTCTTCGTTAACTCAACTACCAGTTCGGAAAACTACCAGCTGCTAAATGTTTAGTAAAACTGCTATGCCTATGTACGTACTTAAACGTGTATGAGCGAGTGAAATAATTGTAACCGGTTAAAAAGCTTTTTATTGCATTACTTTTTACTTACTGAATGATAGATCTCTTCGATGGTTCAGTCACTGTCACACATTCGCCATCTTGTTCCACCTGTCCCGGTGGACAGTTCTGTCTTCTCGATGGTTCTGTTACTGTCACGCATTCGCCGTCTTTTTCAATCTGGCCAGGTGGACAATGTCCTGGTCTAAAACACGAAATAATATTGTAGCAGAAAATTTGATGCTATTTATCAACCAATTACGATTCAGTTAAGGAGACAAGCCGTGAATGTGAACCGTACTGCAAATATAAATATTTTTACATACACTAATTGTTCATTGAGCACATATTTACTCGACATTGCTTCTTTATAAGTGCGAGGTTTATTGTTCGGAAAACTCCTCCTCCTCAGGTCGTTTTTTCACTACTGAGTGTCGTGATGTCCTGCCTCTCAAGTACTTCATGGCATACATGTTTCCATCTGTGAAGGTCTTCCGCCTGGGGAATATGTCTGACGCTATTTGCATAGATAAATAATAAAAAATGAATAATTATGGTTATGCCCAGTTCTTTGCACACTTTGTCGGACCACCTTATTGAGTTACGAACTCTGGATTCCATTCTACCCTCCCATTTACCACGAGTTTCTCCAGGTTGTCGGAGGGCTTACGCGCGATGTGGGTGAAGTATTGTTGCATTCTTTGCAGACAAATGATTGAGAGTCTCCTTGTTACATTAAATACAAGTTCGAAAAACTACCAGTTGCTAATGTATATTATAAATGCAATGCCCATGAACGTACTTAAACGTGCAAATGAGCGAAAGAGATAACTGTGACCGGTTAAAAAGCTTTTTATTGCATTACTTTTTTACTTACTGAATGATAGATCTCCTCGATGGTTCAGTTACTGTCACGCATTCACCGTCTTTTTCAATCTGGCCAGGTGGACAATGCCCTGGTCTGAAACACGAAATTATGTTGCAACAAAAAATTTGATGCTTTTTATCAACCGAATAGGATTCAGTTAAGGAGAGAAGCCGAGAAGGTAAACCGTACTGCAAATATGAATA
This sequence comes from Hypomecis atomaria, assembly GCA_964007245.1. Taxonomy (NCBI): domain Eukaryota; kingdom Metazoa; phylum Arthropoda; class Insecta; order Lepidoptera; family Geometridae; genus Hypomecis; species Hypomecis atomaria. The sequence goes on from OZ023305.1 coordinate 2,056,931, forward strand.
ATTTTATATTTACAAATTTTTCATTGAGCACAGATTTACTCGACAATGCTCCTTTATAGGTGCGAGGTTTATTGTTCAGAAAACTCCTTATCCTCAGGTCGTTTGTTCACTGCTGAATGTCGTGATGTCCTGCCTCTCAAGTACTTTATGGCATATGTTTTCATTTCTGACGGTCTTCCGCCTGGTATATGGGTGTAACGCTATTTGCATAGATAACTAATAAAAAATGAATATGGTTATGCCCACTTTGTCGGACCACCTTATTGAGGTTCGCCTTCTGGTTTCTATTCTACCCTCCCGGTTACCACGAGTTGCTCCAGGTTGTCGGAGGGCATACGCGCGATATGGGCGAAGTATTGTAACATTCTTTGCAGAAAAATGATTGAGAGTCTCCTTGTTACTTTAACTACCAGTTCGGAAAACTACCAGTTGCTAAATGTATACTAAAAATGCAATGCCTTTGTACGTACTTTAACGTGCAAAGAACGAAATAGATAAGTATGACATAAAATAAAACTCATTTGTAAGAATTTGTATGCATTATTTAAGTTTTAATTAATTATTTATTATTGTTTAACGATACTGACATTGGTTTGACCGTTTTTTGTTTGTTTGAGTCCATTTCTGCCTTATTATTCTTTGTGACATTTTATTGAAATTATTTTGACATTTATTTAATTTTTTTGACATGTATAATATATTAAAGTTACATAAATGAAAATTGTAAACCTATGACTCGTCATGCGCCTTGGTGTTGCTGACACTGTAAGTGTGATAAGGAAATGAAATAAATGAAATGAAATGAAACTGTGACCGGTTAAAAAGCTTTTTATTGCATTACTTTTTACTTACTGAATTATAGATCTCCTCGATGGTTCAGTCACTGTCACGCATTCACCGTCTTTTTCAATCTGGCCAGGTGGACAATGCCCTGGTCTGAAACACGAAATTATGTTGCAGCAGAAAATTTGATGCTGTTTATCAACCGATTAGGATTCAGTTAAGGAGAGAAGCCGTGAAGGTGAACCGTACTGCAAATAAGAATATTTTTACATTTACAAATTGTTCATTGAGCACAGATTTACTCGACAATGCTTCTTTATAGGTGCGAGGTTTATTGTTCAAAAAATACCTCCTCCTTTTTTTGTTCTAAAATATGTTAGTAAACAGGAAAGCAAGAAGACTGTTCCATTTCCTGGCGTTACGAATCAGAAATGTTGAGTCAAATCGCTTCGTAGGTATTGAAGGAAAATCGACAGTGTAGGGTTGGGGTGGTAATGTGGCGTCTTCTTACTTGTCCTGTAGTAAAAAGGGGGTGGTAGGATAAGGTCGTGCAGCTCAAATGCACACTTTCATAAAATGAATCCAATAAAAAATTGGACAGATTCGCAACCCTACGGCGATGCTCCAGGCTTTCAAGTTTTTTTATAACTAAATTTTCATCACCTATAAGCCGAACAGCACGCCGGTCCACCGATTCCAAAGCCTCGAGCTGATACGTAGCCGAGCCATCCTAAAGATGGCAGCAGTATTCCAGACGCGAACGGATCTGTGCTTGATACAGTGTAAGCCACTGTCCCGGTGTGAAATACCGCCTAACCTTGTTCAGGATACCCAGCTTCATACCAGACAATTTGGCCCTAGATTCTAGGTACGTGTCGTAGTTCAATGTGGGAGTAAGTGTTAGACCCAGCAGTTCAAGGCGGTATGTCACTGCCAAAGGAGTATCTCGAAATATAGGCGACAGTGCAAAGGGACACTCCTCAAGTCCTTTGCTCACTGCTGAACGTCGTGATGTCCCGCCGCTGTAGTACTTCATGGCATATATGTTTCCATCTCTGACGATGTTCCACTTGGTGCATGGTGCTGACGCCATATGCATAGATAAATAGATATGCCATAGATATCAACCAATTAAGTTATACCATGCTCATGGCTTAACCATATCTGAATATAATATTTAATATGGTTATGCCCAGTTGTTTGCCCACTTTGTCGGACCACCTTATTGGGTTACGCCCTCTGGTTTCCATTCTACCCTCCCATTTACCACGAGTTTCTCCAAGTTGTTGGAGGGCTCACGCGTGATGTGGCCGAAGTTTTGTAACACTCCTTTCAAACAAATGATTGAGAGTCGCTTTGTTACTTTAACTAACAGTTCGGAAAACTACCAGTTGCTAAATGCATAATAAAACTGCAATGCCTATGTGTGTACTTAAACGTGCAAATGAGCGAGTGAGATAACTGTGACCGGTTAAAAGGCTTTTGTTGCATTACTTATTACTTACTGAATGATAGATCTCTTCGATGGTTCAGTCACTGTCACACATTCGCCATCTTGTTCCACCTGTCCCGGTGGACAGTTCTGTCTTCTCGATGGTTCAGTTACTGTCACGCATTCGCCGTCTTTTTCAATCTGGCCAGGTGGACAATGCCCTGGTCTGAAACACATAATAATAATGCAGCAAAAAATTGTATGCTATTTATCAACCAATTAGGATTCAGCTAAGGAGACAAGCCGCGAAGGTGAACCATACTGCAAAAATGAAGATTTTTACATGTACTAATTGTTCATTGAGCACATGTTTAGTCGACAATGCTTCTTTATAGGTGCGAGGTTTATTGTTCGGAAAACTCCTTCTCCTCAGGTCCTTTGCTCACTTCTGAGCGTCGTGATGTCCCGCTCTGTAGTACTTCATGGCATATATGTTTCCATCTCTGACGATGTTCCGCTTGGTGCATGGCGCTGACGCCATATGCATAGATAAATAGATGGCATATCCATAACCATGTTCAGATATGGTTGTGCCCAGTTCTTTTCCCACTTTGTCGGACCACCTTATTGGGTTACACCCTCTGGGTCATTTCCATTGTACTCTCCCGGTTACCACGAGTTGCTCCAGGTTGTCGGAGGGCTTACACGTGATGTGGCCAAAGTGTTGTAAAACTCTTTGCAGACAAATGCTTGAGAATCTCTTCGTTACCTCAACTACCAGTTCGGAAAACTACCAGCTGCTAAATGTTTAGTAAAACTGCTATGAATTACTTTTTACTTACTGAATGATAGATCTTTTCGATGGTTCAGTTACTGTCACACATTCGCCATCTTGTTCCACCTGTCCCGGTGGACAGTTCTGTCTTCTCGATGGTTCAGTTACTGTCACGCATTCGCCGTCTTTTTCAATCTGGCCAGGTGGACAATGCCCTGGTCTGAAACACAAAATAATAATGCAGCAGAAAATTGTATGCTATTTATCAACCAATTAGGATTCAGTTAAGGAGACAAGCCGTGAAGGTGAACCGTACCGCAAAAATGAATATTTTTACATATACTAATTGTTAATTGAGCACATATTTAGTTGACAATGCTTCTTTATAGGTGCGAAGTTCATTGTTTGGAAAACTCCTCCTCCTCAGGTCCTTTGCTCACTGCTGAGTGTCGTGATGTCTTGCCTCTCAAGTGCTTCATGGCATGCATGTTTCCATCTCTGAGGGTCTTCCGCCTGGTGAATGGGTCTGACGCTATTTGCATAGATAAATAATAAACAATGAATATGGTTACCCCCAGTTCTTTGCACACTTTGTCGGACCACCTTATTGAGTTACGACCTCTGGATTCCATTCTACCCTCCAATTTACCATAAGTTTCTCCAGGTTGTCGGAGGGCTTCCGCGCGATGTGGGCGAAGTATTGTAACGTTCTTTGCAGACAAATGATTGAGAGTCTCCTTGTTACATTAACTACAAGTTCGGAAAACTACCAGTTGCTAATGTATAATATAAATGGAATGCCTATGTACGTACTTAAACGCGCAAATAAGCGAAAGAGATAACTGTGATCGGTTAAAAAGCTTTTTATTGCATTACTTTTTTACTTACTGAATGATAGATCTCCTCGATGGTTCAGTTACTGTCACACATTCACCGTCTTTTTCAATCTGGCCAGGTGGACAATGCCCTGGTCTGAAACACGAAATTATGTTGCAGCATAAAATTTGATGCTATTTATGAACTGATAAGGATTCAGTTAAGGAGACCCGTACTGCAAATGTGAATATTTTTCCACGTACAAATTTGTCATTGAGCACAGATTTACTCGACAATGCTCCTTTTTAGGTGCGAGGTTTATTGTTCAGAAAACTCCCCCTCCTCAGGTCGTTTGTTCACTACTGAGTGTCGTGATGTCCTGCCTCTCAAGTACTTCATGGCATACATGTTTCCATCTCTGACGGTTTTCCGCCTGGTGTATGAGTCTGACGCTATTTGCATAGATAAATAATAAAAAATGAATATGGTTATGCCCAGTTCTTTGCCCACTTTGTCGGACCACCTTATTGAGTTACGACCTCTGGTTTCCATTCTACCCTCCCATTTACCACGAGTTTCTCCAGGTTGTCGGAGGGCTTACGCGCGATGTGGGCGAAGTATTGTAACGTTCTTTGCAGACAAATGATTGAGAGTCTCTTCGTTACCCCAACTACCAGTTCGGAAAACTACCAGTTGCTAAATGTAAAAAATGCAATGCCTATATACGTACTTTAACGTGCAAATGAGCGAAGGAGATAACTGTGACCGGTTAAAAAGCTTTTTATTGCATTACATTTTACTTACTGAATGATAGATCTCCTCGATGGTTCAGTTACTGTCACGCATTCACCGTCTTTTTCAATCTGGCCAGGTGGACAATGCCCTGGTCTGAAACACGAAATTATGATGCAACAAAAATTTGATGCTTTTTATCAACCGAATAGGATTCAGTTAAGGAGAGAAGCCGAGAAGGTAAACCGTACTGCAAAAATGAATAATTTTATATTTACAAATTGTTCATTGAGTACAGATTTACTCGACAATGCTCCTTTATAGGTGCGAGGTTTATTGTTCAGAAAACTCCCCCTCCTCAGGTCGTTTGTTCACTACTGAATGTCGTGATGTCCTGCCTCTCAAGTACTTTATGGCATATATGTTTTCATTTCTGACGGTCTTCCGCCTGGTATATGGGTGTTACGCTATTTGCATAGATAACTAATAAAAAATGAATATGGTTATGCCCAGTTCTTTGCCCACTTTGTCGGACCACCTTATTGAGGTTCGCCTTCTGGTTTCTATTCTACCCTCCCATTTTTCACGAGTTTCTCCAGGTTGTCGGAGGGCATACGCGCGATATGGGCGAAGTATTGTAACATTCTTTGCAGAAAAATGATTGAGAGTCTCCTTGTTACTTTAACTACCAGTTCGGAAAACTACCAGTTGCTAAATGTATACTAAAAATGCAATGCCTTTGCACGTACTTTAACGTGCAAAGAACGAATGAGATAACTGTGACCAGTTAAAAAGCTTTTTATTGCATTACTTTTTACTTACTGAATTATAGATCTCCTCGATGGTTCAGTTACTGTCACGCATTCACCGTCTTTTTCAATCTGGCCAGGTGGACAATGCCCTGGTCTGAAACACGAAATTATGTTGCAGCATAAAATGTGATGCTATTTATCAACCAATTACGATTCAGTTAAGGAGAGAAGACGTGAAGGAGAACCGTACTGCAATTATGAATATTTAAACATATAAAAATGTTCATTGAGCACATATTTACTCGACAATGCTTCTTTATAGGTGCGAGGTTTATTGTTCAAAAAACTCCTACTCGTCGGGTCCTTTGCTCACTGCTGAGCGTCGTGATGTCCCGCTCTGTAGTACTTCATGGCATATATATATGTTTTCATCTCTGACGATGTTCCGATTGGTGCATGGCGCTGACGCCATATGCATAGATAAATAGATATGCCATAGATATGGTTATACCATGGGCATTACCATATCTATGGCATATCCATAACCATGTTCAGATATGGTTGTGCCCAGTTCTTTTCCCACTTTGTCGGACCACCTTATTGGGTTACACCCTCTGGGTCATTTCCATTATACTCTCCCGGTTACCACGAGTTGCTCCAGGTTCTCGGAGGGCTTACACGTGATGTGGCCAAAGTGTTGTAATACTCTTTGCAGACAAATGCTTGAGAATCTCTTCGTTACCTCCACTACCAGTTCGGAAAACTACCAGCTGCTAAATGTTTAGTAAAACTGCTATGAATTACTTTTTACTTACTGAATGATAGATCTTTTCGATGGTTCAGTCACTGTCACACATTCGCCATCTTGTTCCACCTGTCCCGGTGGACAGTTCTGTCTTCTCGATGGTTCAGTTACTGTCACGCATTCGCCGTCTTTTTCAATCTGGCCAGGTGGACAATGCCCTGGTCTGAAACACATAATAATAATGCAGCAGAAAATTTAACGCTATTTATTAACCAATTAGGATTCAGTTAAGGAGACAAGCCGTGAAGGTGAACCGTACCGCAAAAATGAATATTTTTACATATACTAATTGTTAATTGAGCACATATTTAGTTGACAATGCTTCTTTATAGGTGCGAAGTTCATTGTTCGGAAAACTCCTCCTCCTCAGGTCCTTTGCTCACTGCTGAGTGTCGTGATGTCTTGCCTCTCAAGTAGTACTTCATGGCATAATATGCATGTTTCCATCACTGACGGTCTTCCGCCTGGTGAATGGGTCTGACGCTATTTGCATAGATAAATAATAAACAATGAATATGGTTATGCCCAGTTCTTTGCCCACTTTGTCGGACCACCTTATTGAGTTACGACCTCTGGATTCCATTCTACCCTCCAATTTACCACGAGTTTCTCCAGGTTGTCGGAGGGCTTACGCGCGATGTGGGCGAAGTATTGTAACGTTCTTTGCAGACAAATGATTGAAAGTCTCCTTGTTACTTTAACTACAAGTTTGGAAAACTACCAGTTGCTAATGTATATTATAAATGCAATGCCTATGTACGTACTTTAACGTGCAAATGAGCGAGTGAGATAACTGTGACCGGTTAAAGAGCTTTTTATTGCATTACTTTTTACTTACTGAATGATAGATCTCTTCGATGGTTCAGTCACTGTCACGCATTCGCCATCTTGTTCCACCTGTCCCGGTGGACAGTTCTGTCTTCTCGATGGTTCAGTTACTGTCACGCATTCGCCGTCTTTTTCAATCTGGCCAGGTGGACAATTCTCTGTTCTGAAACAGCAAAACATTTTTTTGCTGTTATGGAATTCCAATAAAATACTTTATTTCATACATTTTGTCGATTAGAATTGTAAATTTGATTGTGATCACTGATCACGTTTGTTTATCATATTTCAAGCCCCTTAGTAAAACCTATTTGCAATGATAGAATCACCCCGTTTTGGCTTTAGTACACCCTTTATGAATACCCTGTGCACAGTCTTATGAAGTAATAATATCATGTATATTTTTAGGGTTCCGTACCCAGAGGGTAAAAACGGGACCCTGTTACTAAGACTTTGATGTCCGTCTGTCTGTCTGTCACCGGGCTGTATCTCATGAACCATGATATCTAGGCAGCTGAAATTTTCACAGATGATGTATTTCTGTTGCCGCTATAACAACAAATACTAAAAACAGAATAAAATAAATATTTAAGGGGGGCTGCCATACAACAAACTTGATTTTTAGGAGTTTTTTTGCCCGCTATTAATAACGGCAAGAGGAATGGGGCTCCCACACGGTACGGAACCCCTCGTGTGCGAGTCCGACTCGCACTTGGCAGTTTTTTTTTACTGAATACAAGCCCATTTCAACCGATCTTACTTATTGGAAATAGGTACATTTATATAGATTTAGATCTCCCATGGTGGTAGTAATAGAAAAGTTGCAAAACCGTCTTTGATCCATTTTTGCCCATCATATTGTACCGTACTTCGAATATAATGTAACAGCGACCTTCCCCGGCTTCGCACAAGTTTATTATACATATAAACCTTCCTCTTGAATCACTCTATCTACTTAAAAAAATCGCATCAAAATCTGTTGTGTAGTTTTTAAGATACATATAAGCATACATGGGGACATGGGGACAGCGGAAGCGACTATGTTTTATACTATGTGGTGATGATAAAACTGCAATGAAAATACCAATGGTACCCCGCTCGGGAGCTATCAAACGTAGAGATGTATAGTCATCGATAGAAAAATATATCGATAAATATTTATCTACACTCGAGATTTTACAGGTTTTTAAATCAATCATGGATAAATTTAATCTGCGAAACAGTAGGTAGTTGGAGATGAGGATTGTGAAACATACATCTTAAGAAACAATTTGTGAAAATTATATATTTGAATGAAAAGAACGACTTTTTACTTACTGTGGAAAAATGGTTCTTCTTGAGGGTTTAGTCTCCGTCACACATTCACCATCTCGTTCAACTTGACCTGGAGGACAAGTTTTTCTTTTATACCTGAAAAAAAAACACTTAGTATTTTTTTAACATTCTTTGGTCAATATGAAGAACTGTTAGAGTTTTTAAACAGTATTTGCGCGCCACATTCTGCCTTAGGACGAAAACGAGTTATATTGTAGTAAGTACATGCTTGTATTATACATCATCTTTATTCCTTAAATCCACGCAGTTAAGTAGCAACAGTACTAAGATAAAGCCTACTAACTAACTAAACTAAAAGCCGTGATGGTCTAGTGGTTGTAACGCTGGCTGTCATTCTTGAGATCGTGGGATCAATTCCGGTCCCGTACCAATGAGTTGCTTTGGAACTTATGTCCGGAATTTCACACCACTGGCTTTTCGGTGAGGCAACCTGCATACGTCCGTAGCATAAATTCGTTGGCGTATGTTAATCTACCAACCCGCACTGGGCCAGCCCACCACGCTGTGCCTTATAGCCCAATCACCCTTCGTGGGTAGGCCTACGTCCTGCAGTGGACTATTAAAAAGGCTGGTACAGTACAGATCAGTAGTGGAAAATAGTAAAGCGTTCCTTATACCCACTGCACTGAGTCGACCTGCGACTTTCATTTTTAGATCAATCACAGAGGTTGAAATTGTTAAATCAAAACCAACAGGCAACTGCAGTGAGATGATCAATACACGTGAAAGTAAAACCAACCTTGACAGTTTCATCTCCGGACTATGTTCTACATCGTACTCGAAGCGTCCCGTACACTCAATAAAAGTCACCATTGCCACTATGGCAAATAACATCAAATAATACTTCATTTTACTCCTTGGTTCAAAGACGCACACTTCTGGAGATATTGCGATTCTTTGTAGTTATAAATTTGTGACTTACAGTATATATACTCGAACCTACTTACATGACCTAATTATTCATGCACGTGTTATTTGTTTTACCTATAAGAAAATTATATTTTTAATTTAATAAGAAATTACTACTGCATTTGAAACGAATCTAGATATTTACCAATTAATCTAGTTATAAAACAATTTAAATCGATATCTTTATCGAATTGGAAAATTATTGAATTTAGTATATAAAAAATCGAATCATGAGCAGCATGACCATATAAGTTATATAAGATCAAATAAATATCGTATTACTTTAGTTGAAGTTGTGTGTCTTAGACATCATGGGATTTATTTATTACAAGTTTTAGAATTATTTTTCAACACACTTGACCATAAAGTGGCTCTAATTTCACCGCAATTAGGCACATAATGACACCTATGTGACTTTTTCATTACTATTATTCACAAGTGAGTTATAGAGGTTTTTTTCAACCCCCGACGCAAAAGAGGGTTATAAGTTTGACGTGTCTGTTTGTCTGTGTGTCTGTCTGTCTGTCTGTCTGTGGCATCATAGCGCCTGACCGATTTCAGTTTAGTTTTTTTTTTGATGAAAGGAGACTTAATCGAGAGTGTTCTTAGCTATGTTTTATAAAAATCGATTGAGCCGTTTAAGAGTTATGGTGGGTTAAAGTGGGGATGGAAGAACCAAAATTCTACAAATGTGACCAAAATGGCTGTCGGGAGTTTTTTAAATTTTAAATTTAAGTTTTTATTTATTCTATGGTTGAGTTGCTTTGTTCTTAAAAAAATGTTTCGATACATAAAAGATCATGTTCAATAGTAGGTACAAATCACAGAGATACCAGAGGGATAATGTGGACAATCGAGGAAAGAAAGAATGAGATGCAATGATTTATGATTGCATGAGTTGATGATTTAGAAAGAGACATGAAAATATCTCGATTGAGTCGGCTAGTTGCCGTATTTTTCACTCAGGTAGTGTTAAATTCCAGTATATATTATTTGACAGTTTGACAGCTCTGAGCCTATCTCTGAGCCTTAGCTCTGAAACCTCATTCTTTTAGTCTATGGCCGATTGCAATTGCGCGCGCAGAAAACTGTTTAATTTTTCCCGCGAGTTTTGGCGGGAACGCGGAAAAATCACGCGGCCTCATTGTGTTATTTTGCTAAGCTTGTGTCTTTCTCAGTGATAATTAGTGGAAAATGGTGATATTTCGTTGATTATGAGCTGATTTACGTGCATGAGTGTAGGGAACTGATATAATGTGACGCATCATGTTGTTCCATGTTGTTACCAAAACTCCATAGACGCCTCTAGTAAAGTCTCCACTTCTTTACTGAGGTATGACTTGGACTATGTTTGGACTTGACTGCGACTTTATTGGACTATGACGTCACTATGAAAGTGACTATTTTGATAAAATATGAAAAAATATTAATATAAACTTAATATTTGATACTGGAAAATGCAAAACAATGCAACGCCAAAACATAAAAGAAGAAGTAGTTTTCCCGCCATTTCGAAACTATTTTCACAACTCGATTTCACTGTTGAGAATATTTTATTAGTATTTTTTTATCCACAAGTGTGTTGAAAAACGTCGTATGCTACATGTGTGTATTGATAATTACCGTCCTCGGCTCATTTAAGATTTCTCAATCTCTTAGGCTCTCTCAATAGCGCCTCAGCGGTAATCACCATCATTACACACTTGTACCATAATGTACTATAGCTTCCAATGGATGAACCTATGTTTGTCTGTAAGTTAGAGGGGGTCAAAAGTAGCTCCAAATGGTTCGTGTAATATTACACACGGCCGCTGCGTCGCCAGGTTTCTGTAGAACACTTTGGCTGGACACGCTGCGGCGTGTCTAGATACCAAATGGTTCGTGTAATATTACACACGGCCGCTGCGTCGCCAGGTTTCTGTAGAACACTTTGGCTGGACACGCTGCGGCGTGTCTAGATACCAAATGGTTCGTGTAATATTACACACGGCCGCTGCGTCGCCAGGTTTCTGTAGAACACTTTGGCTGGACACGCTGCGGCGTGTCTAGATACCAAATGGTTCGTGTAATATTACACACGGCCGCTGCGTCGCCAGGTTTCTGTAGAACACTTTGGCTGGACACGCTGCGGCGTGTCTAGATACCAAATGGTTCGTGTAATATTACACACGGCCGCTGCGTCGCCAGGTTTCTGTAGAACACTTTGGCTGGACACGCTGCGGCGTGTCTAGATACCAAATGGTTCGTGTAATATTACACACGGCCGCTGCGTCGCCAGGTTTCTGTAGAACACTTTGGCTGGACACGCTGCGGCGTGTCTAGATACCAAATGGTTCGTGTAATATTACACACGGCCGCTGCGTCGCCAGGTTTCTGTAGAACACTTTGGCTGGACACGCTGCGGCGTGTCTAGATACCAAATGGTTCGTGTAATATTACACACGGCCGCTGCGTCGCCAGGTTTCTGTAGAACACTTTGGCTGGACACGCTGCGGCGTGTCTAGATACCAAATGGTTCGTGTAATATTACACACGGCCGCTGCGTCGCCAGGTTTCTGTAGAACACTTTGGCTGGACACGCTGCGGCGTGTCTAGATACCAAATGGTTCGTGTAATATTACACACGGCCGCTGCGTCGCCAGGTTTCTGTAGAACACTTTGGCTGGACACGCTGCGGCGTGTCTAGATACCAAATGGTTCGTGTAATATTACACACGGCCGCTGCGTCGCCAGGTTTCTTTGAACTCTTTGGCTGGACACGCTGCGGCGTGTCTAGATACCAAATGGTTCGTGTAATATTACACACGGCCGCTGCGTCGCCAGGTTTCTGTAGAACACTTTGGCTGGACACGCTGCGGCGTGTCTAGATACCAAATGGTTCGTGTAATATTACACACGGCCGCTGCGTCGCCAGGTTTCTGTAGAACACTTTGGCTGGACACGCTGCGGCGTGTCTAGATACCAAATGGTTCGTGTAATATTACACACGGCCGCTGCGTCGCCAGGTTTCTGTAGAACACTTTGGCTGGACACGCTGCGGCGTGTCTAGATACCAAATGGTTCGTGTAATATTACACACGGCCGCTGCGTCGCCAGGTTTCTTTGAACTCTTTGGCTGGACACGCTGCCGCGTGTCTAGATTGTACATATTATGATCTATCTATTTTAATTGTGTAATTTTTTTACAGTGTTAAGGCAATCGTAAGGCGCCAACTTGACCATACAAAAACAATAAACTGTTATCTACCTCTAAATATGTAGTGTCCGATTTGAGTGAGTTTTTTCCTCAGCACTTCAATCGCTAGGATTATGCGACTTGGTTTTTGAAGTGAAAACTTTTTTAACGGCATTGTGCACACTTGGAAGGGGAACAAATTTTAAACTCGCGTCAGAACACATGACCAGACCGAAAATTCCTAAGACGGAGGGACAATAGATCGTCAGCGCGGTATAGGAGAGGAAGTAACATCCCCGTTCTCTTTTTACCGCGCGCTAAATGTATTCCTGCTCTTGCGGTTTCGTTTAAGGGGGCGCCTAATGCCAAAATCAAGCGAAAGGTGTACTTTTAAAGACGTGGTGTAAAGGTTACGAACATAAACATCCATATTAAAATAATACTACAGGAAAGAAAAAAATCTAAAGTAGCAGAGTAATCACGTAAAATTTTGGAAAACAATACGGTTACTTTAGAAAAAATAAAAAACTTCGCATCATAAAATAAATAAATTTTAATTCAAATGCTCGAAATTATCAGCGACAACACCACATTATTTTTGCCAAATTACGTAGCCAGGCTAATGTTCTAGCCGAGTAATCAATTAGTTTTATTATTGCATGCTTAAATTTTGAATAAATAAATAAAATCCCACCTAAAATATAAGCTGGAGCTCGAAGCCAACATCGTCATAAACAGTGTGATGTTATTTTCGACTCTAAACAAAGCCGCATATAGCCGCTTGATAGCGGGCGATGCAAGAAGCGCGGGTAAAATCTGATTTTTTCCTAGCATTAGGCGCAGCCTTAAGCGGCGCACGGTGCTTGGGTGTGCCTGTGTGATATTGTATTTTACCACATAATAGATAAAACCTTATATGTTAAAGTTTTCACTTCTGCTGGCACTCCCGGAGTGCAACTCATTGGTTTTTTAGTTTTTAAATGACCTTTAGGTTATAAGCCTCTAAAAAGTCATATTTTTACGGAAAAGCTTTGCTGAAATGTATATAAATAAGTATAATCTTAAAAACTTTTTTGAAAAAATGAGTCGTACTTACGAGCGTGCAATATTTCTTACTCAAGCGATTGACACCACAAACACACTTTGTTACAATTTAAGGAGTGAAAAGAGTTTTCTCCGGGAACGTAAATTTTATCAAAAATGTATCGAAAATTTTCTCGATGCTAAACAGAAAACGCAAAAACACTGGTTTTCTCTCTTCTCATCTCTTAATTCTCTTAATAGACGACATTAGGTAGGTACTCGTAGGTACGTCAAATTGACCTCTCACAGACTTAAAAAGCCTGTTCGCGATCCCAATGTTAAGTCCTACTAAGTCCTAAAATGTATTTAAGCCACTTTACAGCTTTTTTACTAATTAATTGAATTATATTATTATGACATTATATTATGATGAATTTACTGTAAGTAAGTAAGTTCGTATAGGCCGGGTGGCTAGCCCTGGTGTCAGAGTTTTTAGGCCGCCTGAAGGCCTCTGACATGGCTGAACGGTTGAAACAACCGGGGCCTACAATTTAACGTGTCATCCGAGCCACGGTAGCGCTCAGTTGGAAAATGCCACCCGCGGTCACCCATCCAAGTACTGACCGTGCGGAACGTTGCTTAATTTCGGTGATCGCTGACAATCACCTAGTCAAACTACGCTACGAGCGCTACGTTAATCAATAATAATTTACTGTGAAATTATTATTGATTCAATTTTAATATTTATTGTTCATAGACATTGAGGAGCTTACAAAATGATGCACGGGAAGATGTACACTACATTTCTATAAAGTTACTAGATTTAGTATTTTCTCAAATGTATTAACTGACGAGTACATTATAGTAATTGTTATTATATTTAATTATGTAATAAGAGATTTACTTAATGACAATAAATATTATCTATCTTATCTTATCTTTACTTTTTAGTGTTAATATTTTCTAGGTAGTACCTAGTAAGTAGTAAGCAGTACAGTAAGTAGTTAATATTTTCTAGTAGTAAGTTTTTACTGATAAGAAGATTATACTAATTACTCATCGTGAGGTCGTGGGTTCAAATCCCGGTCCCGTACCAATGAGTTCTCTGAAACTTATGTAGGTAGGTATGTGATTTCACACCAAGGGCTTTTCGGTGACGGAAAACATAGTGAGGCAACCTGCATAGATCCGTAGAAGAAATTCGATGGCGTATGGGAACCAACCCGCACTGGGCCAGAGTCGTGGATATGACGTAGGTCTAAGTATTTTCAGCAATGGACTATTAAAAGGCCGGTAAAGTACAGTACAGTATACTAATTACTCAAAACTAGTTCCTTTTTTGACATAAATTAGTAAAATTTACTAAAAAGTATACTAATAATAATTTTGTTTTTTCTTTTTGTACACGCGGTTTTAGGGGGGTAGTCCACGCGGGCGAAGCCGCGGGCAGAAGCTAGCTATACATATAAACCTTTCTCTTGAATCACACTATCTACTATAATAAACCGCATCAAAATTTGTTGTGTAGTTTTAAAGATATATGCTTACATGGGGACAGACAGCGGGAAGCGACTTTGTTTAATACTATGTAGTGATGTCAGGATGTTAACACGAGGTTTCTTATAAATCAAGCTGAAAACGGTTGGAGACGTACCTACTCGTAAGATATGGCAGAGTATGTCGTTAGTTTTCATACTGAAATACATTTGAAGAATCTGGAAACATTTCATTTTTTCGTAATTTTTTCAAAGTGATGTAGCATCTTAGACATCAGACATAGATCTTTGATGTAATAGTAAAATATGATCAAGTAAATAGTAAAAGAAAATCCATAGATGAAGGATTGGTCTTTGCTCCTCATCTATGGATTTTCTTTTACTATTTACTTGATCATATTTTACTATTACATCTGTAGCATTACAAGCATTATTAGCAATTACCTAAGTAGCATCTTAGACATCAGACATAGATCTTTGGTGTAATAGTAAAATATGATCAAGTAAATAGTAAAAGAAAATCCATAGATGAAGGATTGGTCTTGCTCCTCATCTATGGATTTTCTTTTACTATTTATTGATCATTTTTTTACTATTACATCTGTAGCATTACAAGCATTATTAGCAATTACATATGTAGCATATTAGACATCAGACATACATAGATCCTTGGTGTATCCCAACCATATTGTTGGAGCATTTTTTGACAGAAAGCACGCTATAATGGGGGGAGCAATTATTTTGATTAATAAAGAGTTACAATTTAAAAAAAGAGAAGATATTGGAAATCTGTCCGTAGAACGCGATATCGAACTCGCATGTGTTGAATTAAAAGATTATATAATTGTAAGTGTATATAGACCACCAAGTGGTAACATTGACACATTTGAAGAGGTAATGGAAGATGTACTCAGAAAGATAACGAAGAAAAAGAAAAAAGCGTTAGTCGTAGGTGACTTTAATATAAACATCTTAAAACAATCAAAAAGGGTATGTACTTTCATTAATATTTTCCGTAGTTATGACTTGGATCCAGTGTTTAATGAACCTACTCGGATAACCGAAACCACTGAAAGTTGCATTGATAATGTATTTCTAAACTGTGAAGTACTTGAAAAATCTATTATTCATAAACTAACTTCGGACCACACAGGTCAATATATTAGTATACCAGTTACTAACAATAAAAATGCCAATTTTGTGTCACAAAAGCGTGTAGTAACTAAAAGTAAAATAATTAGATTCAAAAATAATATAAGTAATGAAATCGACAATTGTTTTAAATCAAAACTCAATAATCCTGTAAATCCTAATACGATGTATAATGCTTTGTCGAATATAGTTAAAAATAACTATGATAAAGAGTTTCCTAAAACGAATTTCACTAGAAAGATTAACATGTCTTTCAATGATTGGGCTACAATTGGCATAAGAAAAAGCAGAGATAGATTATACGAATTATACGGAGAAAAACCCTATAGACATGACATGACTTTCCAAAATTATGTGACTAATTATAGCAAAACATTTAAAAGAGTTTGTAAATATGCTAAAGCCATTCACCTTCAAAGGCAAATTAACAATTCGTCTGATAAAATTAAAACCACATGGTCCATAATCAACCAAGAAACTGGAAAATCTAGACAACAAGTCCGCAAAATCAAATTAAAACAGAACGATAGGATAATTGATAATGATCTAGAAGTAGCGAATACTTTTGCAAATTTCTTTAAAAATATACCTGTAGAAACGACTAAAAATCTGAACACACAAAAAGATCAGGCCATCAAATTGCTTAGTGAAAATGTCAGTTGCAATCCCTCAAATTTTTCGTTTCACCAAGTTACTCCAGAAATTATTGTAGAAACTTTCAATTCTTTAAAATCAAAAAAGTCAGAAGACATTTGCGGAATGTCTGTCAAATTTGTTTCAAATATAGTAGAAATGTTAGCTTCGCCTCTTTGTGAAATTTTCAACAGCTGTATTGAAGAAAGCGTGTTTCCTGATTTGATGAAATGCGCTAAAGTACTACCACTGTTCAAAAATGGAAATTACAAGGAACCCGGAAACTATAGGCCCATATCAATTTTACCAGTATTTAGCAAAATTTTTGAAAAGATTCTACTAACGCAGCTTACTTCTTTTTTCAATTGTAAGGGCATCTTCTACAATAAACAATTTGGGTTCTCAAAAGGTTGCTCGACAACAGATGCTGCAACAACATTTGTTGAGAACATATACGAATCCTGGGAAAAGGCACAGGATGTTTTAGGTATCTTTTGCGACTTGTCGAAAGCCTTTGACTGTGTAAATCATGACATCTTACTAAGCAAACTAAATCATTACGGTGTCAGAGACGGTCCACTTGCACTACTTAAATCTTACTTAGCTCAAAGAATTATGCAAATTGATGTAAATGGCGTACTATTTGATGCAATGAGTGTGGATGTAGGAGTTCCACAAGGATCTATTCTCGGTCCATTTCTTTTTTTAGTTTATATAAACGACCTGCCATTTTTTGTTCAGAAACATGCTGAAATTATCTTATTTGCAGATGATACCTCCTTATTGTTTAATGTTAACCGAAAATCTTTAGATACTTCTAAGATTAATGAAGTACTTAATAACGTCTCGAAGTGGTTTAGTACAAACAATCTGGCATTAAACGCACAAAAAACCAATTGCCTTTGTTTTTCCTTAGTGAATAATAGGAAATTAAACCCTATTGAAATCGATGGAAATTCTTTAGCCATCTCCAACGACACAAAATTTCTTGGCATCACCTTAGATTCAAAGCTACAATGGGGTCCTCATATAAAACAATTATCAGGAAAATTAAGTTCAGCAGCCTATGCTGTAAGAAAAATAAGAAATTATTGCGATGTCCAGACAGCTAAAACTGTTTATTTTAGCTACTTTCACTCCCTTATGAGCTATGGAATTATTCTTTGGGGAAATTCGGCAGATTTTAAATCAATTTTCATACTACAAAAAAGAGCTATAAGAGGCATCTACAGGATTGGACCGAGAGAATCTCTGAGAGAACTATTCAAAACCATAAATATTCTGACAATGCCATGTCTTTATGTTTATGAATGTATTTTGTACGCTAGGAAACGTCAACATAATTATACTACTCATAATTTAAACACTGGACTGAAAGGTAAATTAGTATTACCCAAGACCCGCCTTTCAAAGATACAAAAATCGTTTAAAGTAAATTGTGTCAAATTTTATAATATCCTTCCAAGATGTTTGACAAGCCTTAATGACAGCGAATTTAAATCGTATTTGAAAAAATGTTTACTAAAGAAAGCATACTATAAAGTAGATGAATTCATAGAGGACAGAAAGGCGTGGCAGAAAATGAATATAATAGATGGTATTAATTATTGAAGATGAAATGGAACGTTTTTAGAATTTGAATTAGTATTTAAACCATATTTTATTTTTATTTTTACAATGAACATTTTATTGGACATTGTTTTAATGTATTAATGGTATTTTATTGAATTGTTATTTCATAATTACTGACATTCTTAATATTATTTATTATTTGACAATTGCTTATTTATGACTATCGTTATCCTGACATTTTCAATTAAATTGCTAATTTTGGATTGATTTAATTATTCTATTTTTTTTTTAATAAGCAAATCTAATTCAATTTAATCTCATTTTAATTCATCATTATTATTTGAGTGGTGTAAACCAACCAACCAAACCAGCTGGTGGGTTTCCATAACTCACATATGGCAACATTGTGTTGTTATTTTTAGATGAGGTTAATTTTTACTTATTTTGTTATTGTTTATTTTCCGTGGTATTCTTGGATTAAAGATTGGTTAGTTTGTGATGAATGGTCGCGCGACCAATCATTAATCTAAGGTTATTTATTGTTATTTAATATTTTTTTGTTTTTAACTTTATTGTTAATAATTTGAAATGAGCTTAAATTCATGACGTTTCAAAAGTGTATCTTTGGTACTTAATTGAAATAAATATATTTGAACTTTGAACTTTGTAATAGTAAAATATGATCAAGTAAATAGTAAAAGAAAATCCATTGATGAAGGATTGGTCTTTGTTCCAGCGGAGCGAAGACCAATCCTTCATCTATGAGAAAATCATTAGGTATACCTACCTACACATAAGCGCAGAGTAAAACAACCGCATTGAATGCATACTTTGAATGGAATTTCATATTTTCAACTAGATTTTTGTTCAAGGCCACCATCACGTAGTCATATTTTACGAGCAATGTCAAAATATAATAAGATCCGAAAATATGAAATTCGCGACAAAACTGGCAACAAAATACTTGCAACAATCATTTATCACTTTAAATTGAGACACCGGCGCCGCCACAGCCGGTGAATAGTGGCCACAACCGGTGTTTTTTCCCAATTTTCATTAAAATACTTGTAGAAAATTAGTTATTTTTCCTATAGTGTTTTCATGTCTCACCTCTTATTTTTGTTGTAAATAAAGGAGAAATTGCAAATATGCATAGAAATTGGGCCACTAAAGGGTACAGCATTTCATAATTTGCTTTGTTTTTTTCGGAAAATGATTTTCCCGTTACTTTTTACAATAACAGTGTCCATCAAAAGTAATTTCGTGTATTCGGGTATTAAGGTTACAGTAATTCAATGACTGAACAAAAATCAAATTGGAAAATCTGAAATTACTCATAAATTAAGCATTTGACGCGGTTGTTTTACTCTGCGCATTAATTTATCATAGTTTAACGGATTTTTTGAGCTACTGTACCTAGTCTGAGCCCATTTTGCATTATCTCCTTTCTGTATTTCTGTATTAACGTTACCCTAATTTGCAAACCTACTAACTCCTGTGGAGCAAATTTTACAGGAGAGACTTAAAACGTCATAATAAATTTTATTTAACGCAATAAAGAAAAAACAAAAATCCCTTTGGAAATTACGCTTATTATTTATCTAAAAACACTTAAAAATCCGTGTTTTTTCATAAGCATTAGGTTTTATAGTTAACAAAAGGAGTTGTTAGATTTGGTTTAAGCAATCATTGAAACTAAAAGTGGAGTTGTTTGTTTTTATCTTATACTTTAAGCAGAGTACAATCGTAAAAACAAATTGTATTTTATAAATGAAAATAATTAATTTTCTTGTGGCAACGCATCGTAATAGGCGTGATATCACGGGGCATGGATGACTTAAGTTGCTGTAGACCAGAAAAAAATATTTGTGATTTTTCTTTCGTCATAAGTTTTTTAGATCCTCTACCTTCATGGGGACAACTTGGGTTTTTCTTTGATTGAGGATCCTCCACTTCTCGCCAAACCGCAGCTTGTACATTACATCCCCATTAGGTCTGTACTGTAGAGCTCTCAGATCAGTAACCTGTAAAAAAACCACTTGATTATCTAAGATTGATTTTAGAAAGCCTCCCTAAAATAATTACATACCAAACATGTAGAAAAATTGTCTTAAGTCATGATAAGTTGAAACAAAGCATGCAAATTGAAAGAAAATAAGTGTATACCTTTGGATCCCCATGCATTTTTCCTGGGCGAATGGATTTATAAAAAGCGATTTGTTTGAAATCCTTGAAGTAGGGAAAAGTCAAATATTCACATTGGTATTTTTGTTAGTATTTGTTGTCTACACTTTGTCTAATGTAGGATGATACTTTTGAAAGATGTCACTTCACACCTCTACATGTAGAGGGTATAAAGTTGCTATTGCAATGTCAAGTCAAATATAAGGAAACAAACGCAACCTTAATTTGTTGCAATAAGGAAGTGACACCTATGTGTCAACTGTTAAAAGTATCAGCCTATATAAGATCTGTCTCATATAGGCTGATACTTTTAACAGTTTTTACAGTACAGTCTGCTGTACTGTACCAGCCTTTTTAATAGTCCACTGCAGGACGTAGGCCTATTATGTTTGTGATTACTACCCACAAAGGGTGGTATTAGACAGACTGTAGGAGTTCTTATTCAACGATCGAAGTGAGCTTCATGTTGTTGTGCATGTTTGGTTGGTGGAAACACATGGTTAGAAAAACACTGCACCAAAAATCTACACATTTAATTTCCTTTCATCGTCATGTAGTAGATACTAGTAATATTGAAGTCTCTACACACACACACACACACACACACACACACACACACACTTCACATTCATAAAATTGACACTTTTCCACATGATTGTACAATGTTCATAGTAAAAATTAAATTATTAGGCCCACAGTATTACAAAAACCTTGCGACCAACATATCAACTTACATATCACCCCCCATGCAAATTTTTCAAAAAAGATGTTAAAATAATGTTACAAGGCTGTTTAAGTCATAAATACACTTACCTTAATATATCTTCTACTGTTTTTAAGCTTCAAACGGTGATAAAACACACTTTAACCATATTTTTAGAAAATAAATCTTCCGGAGCATGCGTACGCTTCTGTTACGCCATACAAAATGGCCAACTGCGTGGGAGATATTCGATTTTTTTGTCAAAATTGATGCGTCTCGTTTTACACGGAGTTGTTTGATTTTCAAATGGCGTTTTACACCAATACAGTTGGGAATCATGGAGTTATTAGTATTTTAAAAAATAGAGCAAAAAATCTAGTTTCTGCCAGTATCAAAATGTCATTTTCGTGAAAAAGTGGAGTTATTAGGTTTGCAAATTAGGGTATCGTATCTAAAATCCTACGTTAGAACAAACGGTAACCAATTTTACCATAGCACTATTGATAGAACAATTAGCCTTTTCTTCGATTTTCTGTTCTTTTTTTTCGGATTTGGTATTACTACACGCTAGAAAGTCCCAGGGGCTTTACTTTTGAACCCATAGCAAAAATATATATAATAATACTACGTAGTCCCATAGTCCATCCATCCATCAGCCATGAGAAGTCCACTGCTGGACAAAGGCCTCCCTTATGGATCTCCAATAAGACCGGTTGGAAGCGGCTTGCATCCAGCGCGATCCTGCGGTCTTAATGAGGTTATCCGTCCACTTTGTGGGTGGACGTCCTACGCTGTGCTTGCCGGTACGTGGTCTCCACTCGAGAACTTTTCGACCCCATCGGTCATCAGTCCTCCGCGCTATGTGCCCTGCCCATTGCCATTTCAACTTGCCAATCCGTCCCATAGTCCGCTACGACATAATATGCAAGGGGTAGATAGAGTAAGAGCAGGAGTGAGCATTGAAAATGTATGTAAGTGCGAACGGAACAGAATGCAATTTCAAGTTTTTTTTTTTTCACAACGCTTTGCTCAACCCAGCCATGTCAGCTCCGTTTCACTTTTGTAGAGTAGGTATAGGGCATTCAAAAAATACACACAACCTTATTTTTAATATAATTTATTTTGAAAAGAAGACTTTTTTTGCAGCCATGTCTTAGTGAGTCGTTGGAAAAATGTTCAGTATCTCTTTTATCGAGTGAATAAAAATATTGACAAACACCTGTGTTTTTATTATACGGCAATTGCAAATTAAAATATTAAGGTTTTATAAAGGTTTTATTTTCTTCTTAGTAAAAGGCATAAAAATACTACAAATAAAACAGTTTAATTCCTTTGATTGAGCAGGAATACTAGGTATATTGACAGTCTGGATGGATCTCGTAAAACAAATACCTGTATGTGTTTTTTTTTATAATTTTATAAATGTCTGTGTGCAATATTCTATGTAACTATGTGGTATTTGAATATACAATTATGGATATAATAGTTTAACTCCTTTTATTGACATGTTTCGTTGATTGTTTGATTCGTCCGATGAGGAGTCTTCAGTTATATTGATGATTAGCTCTTGTGTGCATAATTTTTTATTTATCAAATGCAATATCACGGTTCGAACTTGCCCAGTTCTTGGCCGTCAGGTGAGAGCGTTTTTGAGTAATGGCAACATTTTATTCGCTGTGAATGGGTATAAAAATAAGCGAATGTTAAATCAAAATGTACATTTCTCATTATCGATTATTACGTTCTATAAGATATCACTAAACTTGTCAGTCGAAGAACTATCAAAAGACCCTTATAAAAATGGGAATGGAGTACCTACCTATGTGCGGTATTATAATTTATACATACTCGTATAAGTATGTAGTTATAATAATAATAATAAATATTAGGAGACATCTTACACACGGTGTCTGACCCCAAACTAAGCAAGCTTGTCATATGGCTGCCAGAGACTCATTTACTAAATATAAATATGTTTAAATACATACTTAGATAGATAATTACTAACAACCAGATACAGAGCAAACAACTATGTTCATCACATAAATTAAGCAACGTTCCGCACGGTCAGTACTTGGATGGGTGACCGCGGGTGGCATTTTCCAACTGAGCGCTACCGTGGCTCGGATGACACGTTAAATTGTAGGCCCCGGTTGTTTCAACCATTTAGCCATGGCAGAGGCCTTCAGGCGGCCTAAAAACTCTGACACCAGGGCTAGCCACCCGGCCTATACGAACTTACTTTTATCACATAAATGCTTGCCCTGGGTGGGAATCGAACTCACACCTCTTTGACCCAGTAATCAGTGTAACTAACCACTGAGCCACCGAGGCAGTAAAGTAGAAGTAGTTGTAGATTTTTTTTGACTATTCAAAAGGGTGTCTCTCGCACCCATTTGTCGAAACCAATAAACAAGCAAATTGGTGATAAGCTTTATCTATTTGTCATGATACCTACGGTTGACGGTTGAAGTTATTGTCAGGACTAGAATCCGTCGAAAGAGAGTACACATACGCCACTGCTTCTCTCCATTCCTTCAGGACATGGCTCTTTATCCACGTCTCTTTTGTGCCTGAAATTGTAATTCGTTATTACATGTTTATCTAGAATACTAAGGATCCTACTCCTATTGGAATTTTTTGTATTGGAAATGGCTTGACCATAGAATAAGAATGGGGCAATTCTGTTAACCGATCTCGTTGCTGAGGTGACGCGTTTTTGAGCTTCTCTCGTTTTTTTGACAGCTTTGAGCTATCAAAGCTGTCAGAAAAGCGAGAGGGGTTCGGGAGCGTATCACTTCGGTGACGAGATCGGTTGACAGAATTGCCCCGCTGTAATAGAATCCGTACTAAAATAGCAAGATATTATACATCACTTTGTCCCATTTCAAATATTAAATTTAAAGGGTGTTAGAAAGAGATGCATAAACACTCGAACTTACGTAATTTCGAAGGGTTTCACAAACTAGCATTGCTGAAATATAGCTATCTCGGCTGTCCAAATTCAATAAATTAAAAAGTAGGACGGTTAAATGATCAGAGATTTGTACCTTCTTAGTTACTGGGACTAGAGGGTTCAAATACCAAGTTTAACCTAATTTTTAACCATTATGACATTCCAACTGGTGATTTTGACGTATGCGACAGACATTGCGTTTTTTTTGTTCTACTCACTCTCGCGTATGCTACAACATGCAACATTTATTCAGACTATTATTATTATTCAGATTATTGCATCAGATTATCCGTAAAAAAATCAGAAGCTGCTCAAGCTTCCGTGGGAGTTCTGATGCAGTCGCTAAATAGTATCGGCAGATAAGGCTTTTTTTAGGGTTCCGTACCCAAATGGTAAAAAGCGGGACTGTATTACTAAGACTCCGCTGTCCGTCTGTGTGTCTGTCTGTCTATCACCAGGCTGTTTCTCATGAACCGTGATAGCTAGAACGTTCAAATTTTAAAGTTCAAATATAAACTAGTTGAATAATAATAACGAGACCTAGTGTAAGGTCCAAATATTTTAAAGGTACTTTTGCGACATTCCTTATTTTTAAGATTATTATTTGTAAGTACCTCCACTTGTTGTAATACCTAATAAATGTTTTTATTTTTATTTATTTTTTTTATTTTTTATAGATACAGATATTTTTTATTGTTCTCAACTGTGTACAATTAGATGTTACAACAATATTAAGACGCAACAGCTTATCCTAGCAGACAAGCATTTTTTTTTTTATTTTTTTTTTATTTTTTTCTTACAAGCTTTGTATGTTATCTTGCACCACAAACTAAAGAGCTATATATAATAACTATCATATATATTCGATTCATATACCTATACTATTAATTCTATATTTACATTCAAGATTCATCTATACCAATATTATAAAGAGGAAAGATTTGATTGTTTGTTTGCATTGAATTGGCTCCGAAACTACTGAACCGATTTGAAAAATTCTTTCACTGTTGGAAAGCTACACAATCCCCGGGTGTCATAGGCTATATCATATTAAAAAAAATTGGGAGGCTGCTAGTCATTTAATATTATAGCTATTGAACTTAGAGCTTAGAAATTGAAAAGGTTGGCCTTTTCCAGGTATTTTATTTGTCAAAACCAAGTTTTCAGGGTCAGCTAGCAATTATTATACAAACAGCACATCTATATTCAAAAGGCCATAAACCGTTTGTAGTAGGATTTTTACAGCCGCGGCTGAAGAAGGCTCGTTAAAGCGGTAGTCGAGTGGAACATCATGTTATGTTTTACAACCGTCTTTCAAACGGACAGGAATAGCTCTGATGTAGTGTTTTATTTCCTAGAATCGGGGTCGCAGATCGCGTATGTTTGACCCTTCTGGTTAGTTATTATGCCAGGATCCTGGGACTTTATTTTTGAACCTCAGGCCCGGTAAGCCAAAACTGACAGTGTTCCTCAGGGGTCAGTTCTCTCTGCGACCCTTTTCCTACTGCATATCAACGATCTGCTAAAGCCCGGGATCTTTGGGTACGCAGACTACGCAGATGCAAGAACCAGCGGGCCACAGATCGAGTCACACAGAGAAGCTATGGTTTAACGGCTTAACTTGAGTCTGGAGGCGGTTTCTGACTGAGTTGATGCTAACCTGGTCAACTTTAATGCCACGATGACTCAAACCTGTTTGTTTTCAGCCAAAAAGAGACCCTTCCAATTGTCTCCCGCTTTCCGCGGTGTCTCCGGTCCGGTAAACTGACAGCTTGGAATCATTAGGCGTTTCACTCTCATCGACTCTTAACTTTGGCTCTTACATAGAGTCAAAAGCCCAATTAGCCTCCAAAAAAATTGGTGTCCTCTCTAAGGTGAGACGGTATTTCACACCTAAGCAACTGCTTAGTCTTTATAAAGCTCAAGTCAGGTCTTGCATGGAATACTGCTCTCACCTTTGGGATGGCTCTGCTAAATATCAACTAGAGGCTCTGAAGTCGATTGAGAGGCGAGCCAGGAGGCTGATTGACAACGACACCTTGACTATGTCGCAGCTGCAAAGTCTCGAGTATCGACGTAAGGTAGCGTGTTTATCGGCCTTTTACCGGATTCACTTCGGTGAGTGCGCCCAAGAGTTGCACAATCTGGTCCCACCTGCCCCTTTCTTCTATCGTAAGGCTAGACAGACGCGATCAAAGCGCCACCCTTTTATGGTGGACATTCCGTGCGTAAGAAACAAGCGTTTTGAATCCTTATTCCTCATACGAACAGCCAGAATGTGGAACGCGTTTGTACTCGTATCTGTCTTCCCGCTAAAGTACAACGTGGGCGTCTTCAAATCCCGAGTAAATAAGTTTATTTTCTAGGTAAGCGTGCTACAACCTAGACCGCTTATCTGCTCAACATCAGGCAGTATGTGGTCAAACGCAAACCTATTCAGAATTAAAAGAAAAAAAAAACCTATACCAGTACCAGCCTTTTTTGATAGTTCTCTGCAGGACGTAGGCCTACCTACGAAGGATGATTGGGTTTTGAGATCGTGAGTTCAAATCCCGGTCTCTTAGCAATGAATTCCTTAGAATTTATGTACGGATTTTCACACCACTGGCTTTTCGGTGAAGGAAAACATCGCGAGGCAACCTGTAGGTACGTTCGTAGAAGAAATTCGATGGCGTATGTGAATCCACTAACTTGCACTGGGCTAGCGTGGTAGCTATTACTATATATGGCTTATTTACTCTTCGTGGGTAGTCCTACGTCCTGCAGTGGACTAATAAAAATAAGTTAAGTGCGTGTCGAGATATGCGTATGGCTTCCGTAGTAAGTAAGTATGGCATTAGTTAGAGATCCATAAAACTATCATAATTTCAAATGTCATGCAACAAACAAAACAAACAACAAACAACAACACTTTATTAGACAACCACATTACATAAAAAACAGATTATAAGGACAAAAACAAAACAATAGGTATCTAATTGGCGGCCTTATCGCTTTAAGCGATTTCTTCCAGCAATTTGCAATTTGGTTCATAAATGTAGTAGTTATTAGGCTTTGTAATATTGGGACGGATGGACGGACGGACACAACGAAGTTATAATGATTCCTAGTTTTACTACGAATCCCTAAAAAGGCTGGTACAGTAGTCAAGCTTGCGCGAATAAGACGGCTGTGGTTGGTTGAAAAACATGACTGTCATTTTTCACTTACTGAACGAAGAACCTCGATGGTTCAGTCACTGTCACACATTCGCCATCTTGTTCCACCTGTCCCGGTGGACAGTTCTGTCTTCTCGATGGTTCAGTTACTGTCACGCATTCGCCGTCTTTTTCAATCTGGCCAGGTGGACAATTCGCTGCTCTAAAACAGCA
Organism: Hypomecis atomaria; assembly: GCA_964007245.1. Classification (NCBI taxonomy): domain Eukaryota; kingdom Metazoa; phylum Arthropoda; class Insecta; order Lepidoptera; family Geometridae; genus Hypomecis; species Hypomecis atomaria. Next base: position 2,084,360 of record OZ023305.1, read on the forward strand.
TTAAATTCATTGTTTTTTTCTGTTATAGAATTCTAAAAAAAACCTCTATTTCATACATTTTGTCGATTTCGAGTTGTCATTTTGAATGGGATCACTGATTACATATGTTTATCTAATTCCAAGCCCCATAGTAAAATCTGTTTGCAATGATCGAATAACCTCGCTTACGCTTTAGTACATCCTTTCTGAATACGCTGTACGCAGTATTATAGACTAAAAAACATATATTATATTTCCTTTTTTTACTGAATGCAAACCCATTTCAACCGATCTTACTTATTGGAAATACATTTATATACATTTAGATTTCCTATGGTGGTAAAATAGAAAAAGTTGTAAAACCACCTTTGATCTATTTTTGCACATTATCATATTGTACCGTAATTCGAATATAATATATGATGAAACTGCAATGAAAATACCAACAGTACGCCGCGCGGGAGCTTTCAAACGTAGAGATGTATAGTCATCGATAGAAAAATATATCGATAAATACTACACTCGAGATTTTACAGGTTTTTTGTCAATTTTGGATGAATTTAGTACCTAATCTACAAAACAGTATGTAGTTAGAGATGAGGATTATGAATTATATAGGCACATCTTAAGAAACTATTTCTGAAACATTTCTATTTAAATGAAAAGAACGACTTGTCACTTACTGCGGAAAAATGGATCTTCTTGAGGGTTTAGTCTCCGTCACACATTCATCATCTCGTTCAACTTGACCTGGAGGACAAGTTTTTCTTTTATACCTGAAAAAAAAACTCATTTAAATCTTTTCAACATTGGTCAATATTAAGAACTGTTACGGTTTTTAAACGGTATTTGCGCTTTATATTATACCTGCCTTAATGAACTAGAGCAATTAAACGAGTTATATTATATTACTTTATACTTCAAGTCCACGTAGATAAATTTTTATTGCAAAAACTTACACTAGGTACACAATTTTAAGTAGCTCTGCCTTTTGCGTTAGTTTAAAACTGTGTTGCAAAAGGCGGTGTCTTCCAAATGGATCAAGTGATTACAAACAAACCAAGAAGTCACTATACAATACAATAATCGGCCAAGTACGAGTCGGACTCGCGCACGGAGGGTTCCGTACTGTATGGGAGCCCCCCTTAAATATTTATTTTATTGTTTAATATTGAAGTGAATATAAAACTAAATATTCTGTGAAAATTTCAAGCATCTACTTGTTACCATTATTAATATAGAGCGAAAAACGTCTAAAAATTCAGGTTTATTATATGGGAGCCCCCCTTAAATATATATTTTATTTTCTTTTTAGTATTTGTTGTTATAGCGGCAACAGGAACACATCATCTGTGAAAATTTCAGCTGCCTAGCTATCATGGTTCATGAGATACAGCCCGGTGACAGACAGACAGACGGACAGTCGGACAGACGGACAGACGGACATCGAAGTCTTAGTAATAGGGTCCCGTTTTTCCCTTTGGGTACGGAACCCTAAAAATGAGCATTTGCGTTAGGGTGTGTGTGTGTGTGTGTGTGTGTGTGTGTGTGTGTGTGTGTGTGTGCGCGCGTGTGAGTTGGAAGTAGTAATAGTAAAGCGAAATAGTAAGCCGTTCTCTACGCACTGAGTCGGACTGCGACTGCACTTTATTACTTGACCAATCACTGAAGTTGAAATTGTTAAATCAAAACCAACGGGCCACTTCAGTGAGAAGAAAGCTACATGTAAAAGTAAAACCAACCTTGACAATTTCATCTCTGGACTATGTTCTACGTGGTACTCGAAGCGTCCTGTACACTCAATAAAAGTCACCATTGCCACTATGGCAAATAACGTCAAATGATACTTCATTTTACTTCTTGGTTCAAAGACGCACACTTCTAGAGATATTGCTATTCTTTGAACAGTATTTATACTCGAATCTATTTACATGAGTGTGTCTATTGGCTAATGGCTTGTGTTATTTGTTTTACCTATAAAGAAATTATATTTTTTATATAATAAGAAATAACTAGCTACTGCATATGAAACGAATCAATCTAGTTACCAATTAATCTAGTTATAAAACAATTTATAAGCGGTATCTTTATCGAATTGGAAAATTGAAGTTGAATTTAGTATATAATAAATCGAATCACGAGCAGCATGCACGTACAAGTCATTTATATAATCAAATTGATATCGTATTATTTTAGTTGAAGTAGCATGTCTAAGACATCATGAGATTTATTTTTTAAGGTTTAGGTTTATATAGTTGCAAAATAATATAAGTTGATACAATGATACCGACAATTAATACCTCCTCTCCGTCGCCACCCTAAACACCTCCTGGGCGACCCGAATGATCCCATCGCCGTAGTCACATCTGCGGCGCTGGGGTCACCCTATCCGACAGCTCCCTGCAACAGAAAGTATTCCGTATTTGGTAAAGGCGCCGGTTCCCAAAGGCACACCGACCCGCCGAAGCCACGGACCCTCAGGATCTGTCTTAAGATCGGTTAGATTCTCTCCAAATAGTCAACCAGCTCAACCCATTAGGGCCACAGGGCACACCTCTTCTAGGGTGCCCGGGCAAGTCTGATCTCCCAAGGTGACGGACCAAGCCGAGGTCCGTACCTTCTCAGGTGCCTTTGCGCTAGTCACCCTATAACCTAATCTTTGGGCTCAGCCGCCATCTGCGCTCGCCCATGCTCGGTAAGCTCTAGACGTAAGACGTAATTACAGAAGTCAATCATAAAAAAACACCCACAATTAATGTAATTGTTTGAAACTGAAACTGGGTCTAATATAGAGTGGTATTATAATGTAACAAGTACTCTAGTTCCTATCTTAAGAAGTTTGTAGACTTAATAATTTAGATGTGATTCATGCTAAAACCTAAAAAAATGCACCTCATAGTTAATAAGATGGGTATATTACAATTAGATAGATATAATAATAGAGCTTATGGACTGAGACGGTCTACCCAGCTCTGCACATTTCTGCATAGCTCTGTTTTGTTGGTATCTGAAGCTGATATGACTTCATAGATTACGAAATACAATGGTGATAAGGATAGCACTATTTAAAAATTTGAAACTGTAAAGCCAAAAATACTTCTAAGGTAAGGTACAATCCAGTTGTTTTGTATTCTGTTCCAGCCTGTCAATTTATCATAATACATCAGCTGTTGTAAGTGTTTGTTTTTAGCCAGTACGTACAAATATTGACTTCCGTCGCCTGTAGATTAATTTATCGATAAAAGACAGTCGCGTCCCTAGCGCTCCAGCAGCGGTCGGGAGCGCGCCGGTCGTCGCCACGCGCCGCTTTATTTTTACGGAAACTTCCGACCGAACGAATCATATTCAATAATATCTAATTATAAATAGAAATACGTAATTCTTCGTCAATAAAATCACGCCAAGTTTCAATGCGCGCCCAAAACAAGTCGCTAAGTTGTGATCGGTGATGAGAAATGACACAAAAATGCTTGCGTTTCGATATAGTCTTGCAATTCACAAAGCACATGTCATACGAATTTTATAATTGAAACACGTGTTTTTTTACCATATTCATTAAAGTTTTACATTCTCGTGGCTGAAATAAAAAATAAAATCCAAAGGAATTTTACCAGGAAAGTTTAACAAAGTTGCTAGTGTTACTCAGTGGAAAGTGATTTCTGTGACACGTATTGCAAGTTACGTTCACTGAGCTTCTCGGAGCGTCCACTGGAATTCCCGGATGATGAATTTTCGAAATAATCGAGAGGTGAGTTACGATTATTTTGGGGAATTTCTTGAGAGCTGTGACTCTCCTTATCCCCTTGTATGAATCAGTTGTTTAGGCTTAAATCTTTTAAGCACTTTAGTAGAGCGCGGGAGTTTGAAGTGTGACCATGTTCGTGTTTTAGTGGTATTAAACTTATTTGTGTTAAAATGTGTTAGTGTTAAACCTACTTTTACGGTGATAAAAGTGTTAGTTTATGAGAACAACAGGTATTTATTTCAGACTTCCTAAAAACTGTTTTATGACTGACTCTACTTTCTAATTTCTTTTGATGCAAACTTTATATTCATATTATTTATTGGTCTCAAAAATATAAAAGATACACGTCAAAAAATTATAATAATTACATTTGTTATTATTAAAATAACAATATCACTTATATAATATCATCTTTATTATTATATTCACAATACTTGGAAAAGATACGAGTAAAATATTTTATTTTATTTGAAAAATATGAGTAGGTTTTAAGTTATTAGACTAAGATTTCTTTTTATCAATGAGTTATAGATACATACACATACAGAAACTTACACTTAGGTAGGTAAATAAATACAATAACTAAGATAAAATCATAAACATCTGAATCACCAACTTTTAAATTAAGTAAAGACATATTATTAATAGCTATAAAATATCAATTAAATAAAAAAGTAAGTATTATAGAGTCGGCTACGTTTTCGAATCACTACATACTCGTAGTATAAAACAAAGTCGCTTCCCACTGTCTGTCCCCATGTATGCTTGTATCTTTAAAACTACGCAACGGATTTTGATGGGTTTTTTTTTAATGGATAGAGTGATTCAAGAGGAAGCTTTATATGTATAATACACCTGTGCGAAGCTGGGGCGGGTTGCTAGTGTCTAATATGATGAACTTGTTTTAATGGCCTTCAGACATCACATTAAAACTAAAACTCTGACACGAGGATCAACCGCTCAGCCTATATAAACATATTTAACTAAACAAACACCAGGTACTCTTAACTATTATTTCATGAAATTTCTTAACACACGTAAAGATTTCAGCTTATTACAAACGAGCGTGTTGCCAGAACCAGAACGCCGTCACCTCAGACCAAATAAAAAAATCCAGACGGAAAGTCCTGAACAGCGAGTGAGGTCGGTTTTTTATACATGTGTGAGTGCGTCGGTGTTGCGCCGCCATAGTTCGACTGACGAGCCTAGGCATAGTTTCTTTGTACGTGTACATGTGTGTGTTGTGTTCACAACATTCTGCCTTGATTATTTTATTTGGTCTGAAGCCGTCACTAGAAAAAGTTATTTCTAGGATAGAGACTATCGTGTGCAGTGATAAGAAAAGAAAGGATAAATTCCCCCTAATCGAATATTTCAAGGCATGATTTCAGGCGTCATAAATGTTATGTAATCAACACATTGACTTTTGATCATCGATTTATCGAGCATTTTTAAACGGTTTTATTTAACTTCACTTGTCTGTTTTTGGGTAAAATATAGTAATTGAAATTTGACCCACTTTCTGTGGACAGATTAATATGATAATTGATACACAGCTTTAGTTTTGATGACAATACAATTTTTGTATTCAGTATTGACGTAAATACAAGATGGTTACCGCCACAACATGGCGGACTACAATTTTTTACACAATATGGGTATCAAATGAAAGGACTTTTTATACAGAACACAGTTTTTAGTAACAAAATAACAACAAAAAACTCTAAAATCAAATTGTTAAAAAAATCTTTCTTCTTTCAGGCGAAGGCCCCACGATTTTTTTTTAGAGTTATTTTTGTTAAACTTTTAGTATATTAATCCGTTTAAATTAAAAAAAAGTTTTTTACCAATTTTATTTTTTGTTTATATTGATAGTAATCAACGACAACTTGGCATGAGAGACTTTTGAGGTCTAATGATCAAAATTAAATGTTACATTAGCGTTTCCGCCACAGTTTCCGCAATATAGCGGTCAAATACAAATGACTAAACACCAATCTTCTTTGACACTGGGTTTACTTTTAATACAATCGATCCGCTCAATTAATAAACGCAGAGTTACTTCGAAGTAATCCGTGTTTGGTCTTTTTCTTTTTTTGACAATTTGTTAACGCGATAGCTGGTGGACTGTATAGCGAAATGTACATACACGCAATAGGTAAAATTAGTTACCATCAATATTGTACTTACCAAATACTCGTAATATCCGAGCCGCCGCCGCTGACCACGCACAAAATCACCGAAACAAACCGTCGCGTCGTGTAGCTCTGATGCGAATACCGAACGAGTGTCTTCTGGTGTGGATCGCCTGACAGTCCGCTGACAGGTGACACTGACAGCCCGGCGCGGGCGGCGCTTTGGTATTGGTGCAGAACAATAATGGTTGCAGCAAAAGGCTGGTATAAGACAAAACATTGAATTTGACTAACTACTCCGAATTAACTTTGCGTTTATTAATAAGGCGTAAAATTGCGGTGCATTAATAAAATGACAAATTGTAAACTTAAACAATTTCAGTTGCAGCGTTTGTGGTTGTGGCGACACGTTCGCCTGCGTACTACTTTATTTCTACGCATTTTTCTTTTAGCTTGTAGCTCTATAATTCATTTTGAAGTACTGAGTATTTTTATGATTTAGTACGGTGTCGTGAAATCTGATAATGTTATGGTTGAAGTGTTTTCTTTTTAGTTATTGTTTTATGTCGGACATATTTTTATATGACTGTTCGGAAGAAAAATGTCGCTGTTAATCATTACATCTCAGTTTTAGAATTTTCATTGATTTTAACAAAATGGAGCAGTCTCAGGAGCAGTCGTATATTAGATAAAAACATAATTTTCTATCGTTTGACATATTTATATTTTTGAACTATGAATTTATATTCTTAATGGTACTCACGATTTGACAAAATTCGAAAAAAATATAGTAAGTACCATTCAGAATAAAGTTAGATATCCTAAAAGTATCAAAAATCTAGACACGCAGCAGCGTATCCAGCCAAGACAAAGATAATCGGCCAAGTACGAGTCGGACTCGCGCACGAAGGGTTCCGTACCCTATGGGAGCCATATTCCTCTTGCCGTTATTAATAGCGAGCAAAAAACTACTGAAAAACACGTTTGTTGTATGGGAGCCCCCGTCAAATATTTATTTTATTCTGTTTTTAGTATTTGTTGTTATAGCGGCAACAGAAATACATAATCTGTGAAAATTTCAGCTGCCTAGCTATCATGGTTCATGAGATACAGCCCGGTGACAGACAGACAGACAGACGGACATCGAAGTCTTAGTAATAGGGTCCCGTTTTTATTCTTTGGGTACGGAACCCTAAAAAAGGAACTGGCAACGCAGCAGCTGAGTGCATATGTTTATACAATGTTATAAACAGAATATTTTCTTTTACAAAATAAGTATACCTATAATTATAATTTTTTATTTATTATAATTATTAATCCAGTCATGTCGCCCTGTTGCCTCGATCCATTTACTCTTTGTCAGAGGATCGGCTGGAAAGCTGCAATGAAAATACAATGTAGCTACAAATTATAATAATGCAATAAACAATTTGTCAAAGCCAAATTTTACTTATTATTATTATTATTTTTTATAATTTTTTTTTTATAATGTGCAATTTTTTTTTTTCCCCAGAGTTTAATAACGAATACATTCTAATTCTAACCAATACACATTCTGTTTACTATCGTAGCACGATAAAAAGTATTCAACATTTGACCTATTGTTGCTACCATAGATCTCAACACTTATGCCATTACGCCATTTCCAGCTACGATCTGTGAAACGAAGTCTCATGAAAATCCTCACTTTTAATCACAACTATGCAGAAATGCCAATAATTAAGTTATCATAAATTACACAGAACATGAAATAATCACTAACAGAAAAGTGAATTCTAAAATGTTAATAAAATATGCATTTTTGTAGCGTATGTATACACCGTCTGGAATATATTCTCTTGAGACTCACGGTATCACCAGCGGTATCGTGATTTCTCCGAAAAAAAATTATTTCTCGTTTATCAAGATATTTAAATTTTAATTAATGGTCAAATTAAACACATCATCATTATCTCTAAGAAAATTTACTAAGTACTGTTTTTCTTCTATTAAAAATAAACTAGTATTCTACATAAAACCCTGGTACCTTTAAACTTTAAAAAACCCTTTAAACTTTCGCGGTTTGAGACCTTTACAGACACAGTGTGGCGTGATGACAATTTCAAGTTGTACGGCAAGTGTGTACGTAAGTAGGTAAGTGTGTACGGCATGAACGGCATCGCATCTAGTTTGCCCGTGACCACGACCGATGCAACTTGGTCAAAACTTTTGGAGAAAAAGAGGTATTTAATTAGTACATATCTCATGTTTTATTGCGTGATAAGTCCCGTAGTAATACAATACCATATAACTTTATTGTATACCAAAAGACAGCCTAAATAACAAAGTACATAATATTCTTGAATTTAAGTGGTACAAGGGCGGCCTTATCGCCTAATATAGTAAGATAAAACCCTGGTTCTCAGGAAGATAAACATAGAATCTCGTGAGCTGAAAAAGTGTCTCTCTCTCTCGATATTTCTTTTCTATTGATATCTGTGGTTGCTACCCTAAGTTATTAAAATTTTATCTCATAATCTTATCCGGGCACATGCACTTCCACGTGTTTACGACACCGCAAAAAAGTTATAAAATTCCTTCATAACCACAAACTATGTGCTCGAAACATTTGTGATTATTTTGGCATATTTATATGTCTGAAAACAATCTTAAATTTGTCATAATTCAACCGCAAATACCTACTCCATACAGACATCGAAAACTGACCTTATTTCAAATAGGAAAAGGCTCAAAATTGACTGATGACGCTTTGACAAATGTTTCGCTGTATTAAAAGTAGGTGGCGTTGAAAACTTTAATGACAGTAATTAATGGTGCGAAGATATGTGACAAATGGTTGACGTAAATGAGATGATTTTTAATATGACTTCTCTATACCTATTTTCTTTGATTTTTCAGTGAGTGTTATTTTTTATAATAATTTATATCAGTAATATACCTACATAGTAACAAGAAATTAAATTACATCTTAAAGTATTTTAATGTAGCGTTTGCTGAATTCTATAATTAATGTGTCGCTGGAGATAAAAAAGAACATATTCATAAAAATTGTAAAGCTCCCTTTTTTACAGTAAGACTTAATTTATCAATTATCAATATCCAATACCATTCATCCTAACCTGCACATTGCACATTGCATATTGCACAGCCTCGGTGGTTCAGTGGTTAGTGACCCTAACTTCTTGGTCAAAGAGGCGTGGGTTGGATCCCCACCCATGGCAAATATTTATGTGATGAACATAAGTGTTTGCTCTGTGTCTGGGTGTTATTTAGCTATCTTTATAAGTATGTATTTAAAAATATGTATAAGTAGTAGATCAGTCTCTGGCAGCCATATCACAAGCTTTGCTTAGTTTGGGGTCAGAGGCCGTGTGTAAGATGTCCCCTAATACTTATTATTTTACTTATTTATTATACATTTAGCACATTGTGCTGATTATAATTTTTTTGATTATTTTGTGTCCTAGGGTTAGGATGAATGGTATTGGATGTTGATATCGATAAAATTAAGTCTTACTGTAGTAGGTGCTAGCCCGGGGCTACGGTAGCGGCCCCGGTAACGGCGGAGAAGGGGGTGCTAAGAATCGCTGGCAGACGCCCGGCTACCACTCCCGTAAACGACGACTGGCCCTGGTAACACACAACGTGCGCACGTTGAGGACTGACGAGAAGATTGCTGAGCTGGAAGAAGAGTTGAGTAGGTTGCGTTGGGATATTGTGGGGTTGTCTGAAGTCCGTAGAGAGGGGGAGGACACGATAACCTTAAAATCCGGCAACCTGCTTTACTACCGGGAAGGTGACCAACGGTCCCAAGGTGGTGTTGGCTTTCTCGTTCACAAGTCCCTCACCAACAACATTATTACCATCGAAAGTGTGTCGAGCAGGGTGGTATACCTAATACTCAGAATATCCAAGAGGTATTCGCTGAAGGTCATTCAGGTATACGCACCGACATCGTCACACCCAGATGATGAGGTGGAGACTATGTATGAGGACGTAAGTCGGGCCATTCATATGTCTAAGACCCACTTCACTGTTGTTATGGGGGACTTCAACGCAAAGTTGGGCAGAAAAAACGACGATGAGCTGAGGGTGGGGCAATTTGGATATGGGCAACGAAACTCTAGGGGCCAGAGGCTGGCTGACTTTCTGGAGAGAGAGGAACTCTTTATGATGAACTCTTTCTTCCAGAAGCCGCCTCACAGGAAATGGACCTGGATGAGCCCTGATGGTTCCACGAAAAACGAGATAGACTTCATCATGACCACCGAGAGACGAATATTTAATGATGTCTCCGTGATCCACAGGGTGAAAACCGGCAGCGATCACAGAATTGTACGAGGCACATTAGATATTAATGTTAAGCTCGAAAGGTCCCGCCTGATGAAGTCCACGCTCCGACCTACTCGTGAACATATCCAAAACCCCGAGGACTTTCAGCTCGAGCTCTCGAATCGTTTTGCTTGCCTAGAGAACCTTGCGTCGGTGGACGAGATAAACAACGGGCTCGTAGAAACTGTCCAAACGGTGGGTGCTAAGTTCTTTAGACCCCGCCGTTCAAATAAACCGCAGAAATTCTCCGATCACACTGTAAATCTCATGGCCGAACGACGCTCGCTAAGATTGCAGTCTTCCGATGATGCAAAGTCATATAGGCGTCTCAATAGACAAATTTCGAAATCCTTGCGGCACGACATCCGTCTTTTTAATACTAAACATATTAAAAAGACAATAGAGCGGAACAAAGGCTCCAAAGTGTTCGCAAGAGATTTGTCTATTGGACAAAGCCAATTGACAAAGCTGAAGAGAGAAGATGGAAGTTTAGCGTCGACCAAGGCAGAGGTATTAGAGGAGATCGAAAGGTTCTATGGACAGTTATACGCTTCGGTCGCTAAGCCTGTTAGCAGCGCGGCCAAAGATCCAAGAGCCAAGCTGACCCGACACTTCACCGAAGATATCCCAGACATCAGCCTGTACGAGATTAGAATGGCCCTGAATCAGCTTAAGAACAACAAGGCGCCGGGTGATGACGGTATCACATCAGAGCTCCTGAGAGCGGGTGGAACACCTGTACTAAAAGTCCTCCAGAAGCTTTTTAACACCGTCGTCCTCGAGGGCATCACGCCAGAAGCATGGAACAGAAGCGTGGTGGTGTTGTTTTTCAAGAAAGGTGACAACACCTTATTGAAGAACTACAGACCCATCTCGCTTCTGAGCCATGTTTATAAGCTGTTTTCAAGGGTCATTACGAATCGTCTCGAGCGCAGGCTTGATGACTTCCAGCCTTCCGAACAAGCCGGTTTCCGAAAGGGCTTTAGTACCATGGACCACATTCATACGCTACGGCAGGTTATACAGAAGACCGAAGAGTATAACTTGCCACTTTGCTTAGCGTTTGTGGACTATGAGAAAGCCTTTGATTCGGTCGAGACTTGGGCTGTGCTCGAGTCTCTCCAACGATGCCGTATTGACTATCGGTACATCGAAGTGTTGAAGTGCTTGTATAATAACGCCACTATGTCGGTCCGAGTACAGGAAGAGAGCTCCAAGGCGATCCCTTTAAAAAGAGGCGTAAGACAGGGAGACGTAATTTCTCCGAAACTGTTTTCGGCTACTTTGGAGAACGCCTTCAAGCTCCTGGAATGGAAAGGATTCGGCATCAATGTCAATGGCGAATACCTCACTCACCTTCGGTTTGCCGACGATATAGTAGTCATGGCAAAATCGATGGAAGAGCTCAGCACGATGCTCGAAGGCCTCAATCGGGTTTCTCAACAGGTGGGTCTTAAGATGAACATGGACAAGACGAAAGTTATGTGTAATTCCCATGTTGTACCCACCCCGATCTCTGTTGGGAACTCGGTTCTTGAAGTCGTTGACTCGTACGTCTACCTAGGACAAGTAGTCCAGTTAGGTAGGTCCGACTTCAAGAAAGAGGCCAATCGCCGAATCCAACTCGGCTGGGCAGCGTTCGGAAAATTGCGTAGCGTCTTCTCGTCCGACATACCTCAGTGCCTCAAGTCGAAAGTTTTCGACCAGTGTGTGTTGCCAGTGATGACTTATGGCACAGAAACGTGGTCTCTCACTATGGGCCTTATTGGTAAGCTCCAAGTAGCCCAACGAGCTATGGAGAGGGCTATGCTCGGAGTCTCTCTGCGAGATCGAATCAGAAATGAGGAGATCCGTAGAAGAACCAAAGTTACCGACATAGCCCAACGGATTGGCAAGTTGAAATGGCAATGGGCAGGGCACATAGCGCGGAGGACTGATGACCGATGGGGTCGGAAAGTTCTCGAGTGGAGACCACGTACCGGCAAGCGCAGCGTAGGACGTCCACCCACAAGGTGGACGGATGACCTCATTAAGACCGCAGGATCGCGCTGGATGCAAGCCGCTTCCAACCGGTCTTATTGGAGATCCATAGGGGAGGCCTATGTCCAGCAGTGGACTTCTTATGGCTGATGGATGGATGATGGATGGTAGTAGGTGAGCTTTAAAATTTCTATGAATTATATTTACCAATAAATGTGCTGAGTTTCAAAATACAGGGATAACAGCGGGGCAATTCTGTCAATCGATGTCGTCACCGAAGTGATACGCTCCCGAACCCCTCTCGCTTTTCTGACAGTTTTAACGGCTCAAAGCTGTCAAAAAAAACGAGAGAAGCTCAAGAACGCGTCACCTCAGCAACGAGATCGGTTAACAGAATTGCCCCGCAGTTTCTCTAAATTGAAAGTAAAGTTTAATTTTTTGACATTGACATTGAGAATAACTGTCTCTCCAAAACTTCAAACCCTTACATCCTTACCAATTATTGTAAGTCCGAAAGTGTGTTTTTCGGTGTGTAATTCTTTCACACACCAACATAGCAGATATATTTTTTTAGCATGTAGTTTGCAATGTGACAAAGGCTACTTTTTAAGCTGGAAAAATAAAAGGTTCCAATGGAATAGCACAAAAATCTAATACGTAGGTGAAATCGCGGTCAATAGCTAGTCTGTTTTAAACAAGTATTACATTAAAAAACCTTATTTTATAAAAAAACAAGCAACTAAACAAGTACTCGCCAAGACAATATAGAGTTTCATTACAGAGTTCCTATGACCACCTTTCAGTTCGATCATCAATCCCTAGTCACTATTGAAAGACAAACTACTCGCCAAGACGATTCAAATGAACCCAAACTCGATGCGGTTTTGTCGTTTCATTGCTAAGTTCTTTTGGCTACCTTCCAGCTCCATCATCAGATCAGCACCATGTCATTATAATATCGAATTGTACGCGATTTACACGTATGCAAAATTTCAGCTCAATCAGTAACCGGGAAGTGGATCAAAACTTGCAAGATTTGATTACAGACCGACAGACAGACAACGAGACAGGTGAAAATAAATAAAAGCTTGTAAAATTAATCGATGAAATCGCTGTCAATGAATACTTACTCGTACTTTATGTTTCAAAGTAATCAACATGAATATCAATGTATTTTGGTATAACCGTGATTATACGAAAAGACAGGTGAAACTAAATGAAAGCTTGTAAAATTAATCGATAAAATTGCTGTCAATGAATACTTACTTTACATTCCAAAGTAATCAACATGAATATCAATGTCCTTTCGTATTACTATTACCGTCCCTCTATTGAAATTAAAATTTTATCGATATCGATTAACAAAATATAATCTAAAAACTCGCTGTCAGAAAACACTTCCCCACGTTCCAAAACAAACAAGGGTATCAAAACCTGTTAAAAAGCCGTCGGAAACTCAAAAAGCATTTATTGTGTTCGTGTTTTTGTTAAAAATACCGGCGAGATGTCGAGGAAGCTGCCCATCATTTAATAATTCTAGATCAAACGGATCTTCTTTCAACATTATTTCACAAAAATGTGGTATTTTATGACATTAGACTAGGAGCTGTCGTTGAGAAAACATCAGTCCCTGAAGAATAAAGATCGATTAAAAATATTATAATGATTGTATTATCATTAAAATATTATAATATTGGTCTAGTGGTAGTGACACCCGCCTTACATTCACGAGGAAGTGGGTTTAAATTCCGGTTCCGTACCAAGAGTTCTTTGGAATTTAGCACTAGCTTTTCGGTGAAGGGAAACATCGTGAGGAAAGTGTCCGTAGAAAAATTCTTATGGCGTGTGTGAATCCACCAACCCGCACTGGACCAGCGTGGTGGATATTGCCCAATCACCTTTCATGGGCCTATGTTCTATAGTAGACTATTTAAAAAGCTAGTAAAGTACAGCACAGAATAATGATTATGCTGTACTACTTAACTACTTATTAATACCCATGCTTAGGCGTAAGCATAGTACGCGCTCATTGCAGTTAGAATATCGATATTAGCCTATAGGACAGATAGCATAGCAAAATACTGACGATGTGTCGCTGAGTGTAAATTCTTTGCCCGAGATTAATTTTAATTTTACAGGGCTACTTGCACAGCTACGTTTCTAAATAAAATCATACTTTAGTCTAGTATTCGAGAGTTTTAGTGATGCGCAAAATAGTAAGGGTGAAAATAATCGGCCAAGTACGAGGCAGACTCGCGCACGGAGGGTTCCGTACTGTATGGGAGCCCCCCTTAAATATTTATTTAATTTTAATTTTATTATATATTTTTGAAGGAAAAATAAAACCAAACATTCTGTGAAAATTTTAAGCATCTACCTGTTACCATTATTAATATAGAGCGAAAAACGTCTAAAAATTCAGGTTTGTTGTATGGGAGCCCCCCTTAAATATTTATTTTATTTTGTTTTTAGTATTTGTTGTTATAGCGGCAACCGAAATACATCATCTGTGAAAATTTCAGCTACCTAGCTAACATGGTTCATGAGATACAGCCCGGTGACAGACGGACAGACGGACAGTCGAACAGACGGACAGACGGACATCGAAGTCTTAGTAAAAGGGTCGGGACCCTTTTACTAAGTTTAACTACTTTTTCCCTTTGGGTACGGAACCCTAAAAATTTACTCTATTTATAATCATATCCTTGCACTTAGAGTACTTAAATTTTTATAGCATTACCACAGAACAAACAACTACATTAGCAACAAAATCACGCTCTACACTTTGGTAAACTATAAAGCAAAATTTTAATACGACGTGTGATAAAAACAGTCGCTATCTCCGCACCTACACTCACCTAGATAATGACCGTGTTGAAAGGAATTTCTGGATTAGATAAATGATTTACTCGTCGCTTCCCGTGATCCAGACAGTAGGCCAAGGAGTCTATTACCGGACCTGGGTCAAAGACTTTTCAAGAATATGATAGATATATATACTAAGCACACGCATACCTGAGGCCCAATTTCGCCACTATATTCGTAAGACATTTAAACACAAAGAGTTATTTTTGATAGATAGATAGATATGACGGCGCGTTTGAATATTGAGAGTAAACAGCAGTGGCAACTGTCAGCTGTCAACGTTACCGAGGTGGAACAGTCATTGTAGTTTACTCTGACGCAACACCGAGCGCTAGTGGAGCGGCGAGAGACCGGCGGCCGCCATTCGATAACTTGACGGCAATCGGTTTGCATCGGACCACGTACTACGTGTTTGGTGGAGTGTCATCTTATATTGGAGTGATCAATGATTGGACTGATTGATTCAAGACCCATTTTGTGCCGATGATTGGAATCTGATTGGAATTACAGCGCATAACATAACGTTGCGTTATTATTCTCCTCGCCCGACTACCCACGCCTACCCGCAATCAAACATGGATACTTCTGATTATATGGACGCCTCTTATGTCCCTACAGATATTTATTTGAGGACAACCAAACACAGGAAAAACAGATAACAACAAGAAAGATTAGAACTAGACTAACAACTAAACTACCGTTACAAAAATTTGTCGTGATTGGAGGATTTGAACCTGCGTTTTAACACCGGTCCGACGCTTTATCCAATTAAGCTAGAACGCGTATCGAGGCTCATACCAAATTTGTAAGAGTGTTTATCTCTTTTACCAACTTTTACTAAATTTAAAGTTATCCATGTTACCACCGCCTTATTATATTGTACTTCAAAACAGCACACTTATTTGCTCGCGTCATCACTAGTAGTATGGACTTTGGGTATGGACCTTAGGTTTGGATCTTAGGTTTGGACCTTAAGTTTAGACCTTAGTTTTGGACCTTACCTTAGGTTTAGGTTTTCCGCGACAGCTTTCCGCTTCATTGGTGGTTAATAGTTATTGATGTTTTAAGCGCTCTGTCACATATTTGTTAATCTTGTATGTTAATATATTTATATGCTTTTTAAATCTACCCTTGAATTAAAGGGGCTCACCAGAATACCAGCGTTGAGTGTTGGGTCCTCCCAGCGCTCAACATTTATAGCTGAGGTGAGTCCCTTTCGACGCTTTTCATTTCTTTTTAATTTTATAAGTTCTTTGTACCTACCTATATGTCGTCGCCTATATATCGTGTTTCATTTCATTTCATTTCATTTGGTGAACGGCTAGGTTTCACATTAATTCCTTTTCAGTTCATTTAACAACAATTTAACATTTCATCCGAGCCACGGTAGCGCTCAGTTGTAAATTCCACTCGCGGTCACATTATCAGTATAATTAGTATCAGTAGTTATCACAGACGGACAAAAGTTCCATGGAAATTAATAAAGCTACAATAAAACTAGCAATGATGATGATACAGTTCGTAGATACTTCCTAAGTCACCTGAAGGCCTTTGATGTGGCTAAATGGTTAAAACTGACACCTACAATTTCACGAGTCATCCGAGCCTCGGTAGCGCTCAGTTGTAAATGCCATCCGCGGTCACCCATCCGAAGACTGGCTGTTGCTTAACGTTGGTAATCGCTAATAAAAACCTAGTCAAACTACGCAATGAGCGCTACATGATGGCGATGCAAAAGACAGACAAACAAAGAAACAAATACCACGGTAATGATATCTAACAGTATTCCGTCTTCATACAAACGGTCGGAAAGCGAATCATACCTACGCGCCTCGGAGTTCGGTATGTTCTCGGTATGCTAGACAGTCGCGCCCGCGGTGCGCCGTAGTAATGAACGAACGTGTGGGTTTTTACTATTAAGCGTGCGATTTAAGTTTTTAGGGTTCCTCGTTTTACTATGGAACTCTAAAATCATCAAAAACACAATACATATTTAATGAACGTTTCCTTTTTCATTCACAACGAATTTCTTGTTTTTTTGTAATAAATGTATTAATTATACATCGTAACAAGTACAGTATGATTGTGTAATTTACTTAATACACAAAACTAGAAAAAAACTCAAGTAGGTAAAGAGAAAGTAGATGAAATTAACTACTGAAGGCGGGCAGCCCTAGTGTGTGATACGTTCTGCGTGCCTATGTGCCACTGTAGGTATATCATTCTTTGTCTTGGCCGGAGATGCTGCCGCGTGTCTAGATTTTAAGACATGGCCGTGTCACAATATTGTTAGATAGCATCATCATCATCATCAGCCTGTGTCGACCCACTAGGTATAGGCCTCCTCTCTTATGTGCCATTGTTCCCTATCTTGGGCCAATCTCATCCACGCTTGACCAGCGATGGGTCTGATGTCGTCGACCCATCGGGCTGGTGGTCTGCCTACAGAACGCTTATCTGCTATTGGGAGCCACTCAGTCAGGGATCTACTCCACCTGCGTCACCACGCCTAGCCACATGTCCTGCCCAGCGCCACTTAAGTCTCGTAATACGGTTTCCAACATCAATGACTTTTGTCTTTCTTCGGATTTCCTTATTACGAACTCGGTCTTTTAAACTGATACCTAACATGGCATGCTCCATTGCCCTTTGCCCATTGTTAGATATCATTACCGTACAAATACTGTCACAATCATAGAGAGACAAAAGTTCTATGGAAGCTAATACTATAAGACTAGCAATGATGATGATGAGGTAGACAAACACACAAGTGACAGTGTAGGAAAGTACATTGTGGAGGTGTCACGGACAATCGCTGACAAAAGTGCCGGGAGGTGACATTATCGCCGCGCAGCGGATCTCAGGGCCACTAACTGGCCGAATTCGCGAACTATTTTCTTACTTCAAATTAACTTATAAATATTGTTTTACTTTAAACAAGGAAATAGCTCGCAAATCAGCCAAAAAAAAAGCTGAAGAAATAGATAGCGCTAAAGTACCTACTTCACCTTTTTTCATGAGTTGGTTCGAGAGTCGAATTATTTATTTATTTATTTACATTCGTTTATTGCACAGTTATTAAATTATTTTTTGTATTGTTCTGGCATTTATATTAAACTAGCTTTTGCTTGCGGCTCCACCCGCGTAATATTTTGATTTTCGTGCTATCCTATGGGACACTTCTATTTTCAGGATAAAAAGTAGCCTATGTCTTTCAAACTATGTCCGTTGTATCTGTTGCTCCGTTGCTGCGTTAAAGAAGAACAAACCAACAAACACACATTCTAATACGTACTTAATTTTACTAAGGATAAGGAAGTCAGCGGCTTGCATCCAGCGTGATCCTGCGGTTTTAATGAGGTCTTTACCAACCGGTCTTATTGGAGATTCATAGGGGAGGCCTATGTCCAGCAGTGGACGTCCTATGGCTGATGGATGGATGGAAGGAAGTCAGCATTTGTTTTTCTTTTTTAATTCTTACTTATTCGAACTTTTAAGACGATGGAATAAAAAGAAGCGATAGTTAGTCTTGTATTTATAAGCTCATTTATATTTTATTTATATGCTCATCGCAAATTTACCTCTTGATTGGATTAAAATACAAAACTTTGTAAAATAACTTGCGAGAATGTTTTTTTTTCACGTTATATGAGTGCAGCGCTAGTTATGTGGCATTTTGCTTGAATGTTTTTTTAAATAACTGATTGACATACAACGTGTAGAATGTAATAAATCTTTAATAAATATAGTTGCTTTGACATAAAGACCTAATCCTATCTGTCACAAAATTCAGGCTATGAAGTTTTAAGGTCATGCGTGAAAATTAAGTCGTGCAAATAAGATTTAGAATTCTATGAAAAGCTGGATCTGTTGCTGAATAAAATAGAAACAGAAACAAACACAAACAAACCAACAAACACTCTTAAATCATAATTATCAGCCGCCGGAGGTCAACTGCTAGATATAGGCTTCCCCTGTGAACTTACAATAAGCCAACTTTGGAAACAACCTGCATCCAGCGTGTTCCTGCGGTCTTATATCATCGATATTTCTAGACGGTGGACGTCTTTCGCTGCGCTATCCGGTACGTGGTCTACATTCAAGAACTAAACTGCCCTTTTGGCCATCAGTTCTACGAACTATGTGCCCTGCCCACTGCCTCTCAACTTGCTAATCCACTGGGCTATGTCGCTAACACGTCTTTTCAAATTTATCATATTAGCATATTATGAATTCTGAGCCAACGTGGTGGACATGGCCCAATCACCATTCGTGGGTAGGCCTACAACCTGCAGTGGACTATAAAGAAAAATTCTGGTAGGCTGATACAGTACCTAAGGATTTTACCAATGCATTCGGCTCAATATAATCTCTAATTTTGTGGCCCCACAACGCTACCGCGAATAATACAAGTTTCCCGCGACTGTACTGCTAAAAGGAGGGCACCCCCTACTCCGCGGGTAGTGGGGGGTGAACAGGGAGGTGACGAAGGTACGGCAGCTTAGCTACAACATTAGGTGGTGTATTTTATTCAGCGACAGTGAAGTATGAATCGCACACGATAGGCGGGAAATGCTTGAGATACTGGCTGTGAATGTCGAGACGTTGTATAGAATACAGAATGTTAGGAGATAGTGGAGGTAAATCAGTGTATAAGTTATCGAGGCTTGTTCCAGTATTGTAGCGGGAGGAGGATATTTTATGAAGAGTAACGTAGAATTCAGGTTTTTTTTTTCAGTCGATGGTTAATTGGGATTATATGTGATCGTCATCACCAATTCAATCACAGGATATTCATTGCTGGCTTAAAGGCCGCTGCTGAATAAAAGAGTATATATAATCTATACAGATCTCTATGAAACCAATTGGAAACAGCTTGCGTACAAATACTAAAATGAGAAAATAAGGTTTTTTTTCCGCGTTTTGCGCGATATTAAATACGGCAACAGGTAGACGCTTGAAATATTCACACAATATTTAGTTGTATATTCACATCAAAAATAACTAATGAAATTGAAATGAAGTAAATCAAATAGGGTATATGTAATTCGGTACGGAACCCTTCGTGCACGAGTCTGATCGCACTTGGCTGATTTTTATTTCTATTCGATATCTTTCGTATTCTTGAGATAGAGAAGGACTTTACACTTGGTCGGGACAGACGGCCAGACGGACAACAAAGTGATCCTATAAGGGTTCGGTTTTTTTTTTGAGGTACGGAACCCTAAAACAGCGGTCATCATAATCAACAAAGAAAAATCAATGCCCTTAAGTTTCTCACACATGTAAGAAAACTAAGTTACTCGCTTTACACATTTTCTGTCCCAAGGGTCTCGTAGCACTTGCTACGCGGCTACGGCGTAGCTTTGTAGAACCTGTGTAGCACGTAGCGGCACTGCTACGTCAATACTGCTAATTTTTTTTGTAAAAGAATACTAGCAATATTTTCTGTTAATTTTTTACGTAGCCGAACGTTTTATTCTTACCGACTTCCAAAAAGGAGGAGGTACTACTACTATATTTTTCTGTATGTATTTTTTTGTATGTTCATCGATATTTTCGCCAATCGTGAACCGATTAAAAAATCTTTTTTAGTTTGAAACAATATACTTCCTATTTTAATTTTATCGACATCGATAAATCAACAAAAATGTACATGGATACATTCGGGCAAATTATTCGAATTCTGTACACGGTGAAACTCGGTGTTGCAATTTTTTACGAAAAAAATTTATCTCTGACTAAATTTCTAGAATATTTCAGAGAATCAATTCAGTAAAGTAAATTTATAACTAGAATAGTAGATCTCGCATCTGTTTAACTGAATCTTCATAAGGCTATATCTCGCCTCACTCTTGACCGATTTCGTTCATACTAGCAGTTCTTGTTAGAATTTAGATACTAAGCAATTTTACCAAATATTATCAAAATTGAATGATTAACAGCGCTACAGCCAATTTCCTCCTTTTTGAAAACAAGTGTTATATTTAAAAAAAAAAACAAGCATTTAGTGAACAAGTACTCGCCAAGGCGAATCAATCGAGCCGAAACTCGATAGGGTTGCGTCGTTTCATTACAGAGTTCCTATGACCACCTTCCAGCTCCATCATCAGACCCTGGTTACCATTGAAAAACAAACTACTCGCCAAGACCATTCAAATGAACCCAAACTCGACGAGGTTGAGTCGTTTCATTGCTAAGTTCCTTTGGCCACCTTCCAGCTCCATCATCAGATCAGCACACCGTTATCATAATAATGCATTGTCACGCGATTTACATATGTTTGCAAAATTTCAGCTCAATCGGTAACCTGGAAGTGGAACAAATTTAACTTGCAAGATTTGATTACAGACAGATAACAGGACAGGTGAAATTACATAAAAGCTTGTAAAAAAAAAACACACTGAATAAAATACAAAAACCGACGACTAAAAACATAAACGTCCTTTACCGTGTACCAAGTTTTGTCAAGATTTGACGAAAAATGTGACCTCTAGAAAGTAATCAACATACGGACAAAAGAAAGCAAAATTTTCGAGTCAAAACTGAGACTTCTTTCACTTCATCCACTTAAAATGAATGAAAAAAATGTGCTTCGTCTTGGCACAATGGCTATGGAGAAGTTAAAAAATTGAAAAAATTAACAAACATCGAATAGTAAAATTGTGTGCAGAAAATTACCAAATAAACATACCTACATGCTTTTCCAAATTTCCGACTTTACGATTATAATGAGAGCGACCACCATTTTAGGAAGTATTTTTCTATCTGTGTATTCGTAACTAAGTATTTGATTTTACAATTTTAATTTTTTTCTTGAATTTCTTTTTTCTATGAATTTAATATTATTTTGTGCAAAAAGACGCCGTATTCCCGTGTTTATTATTAATAAAAGTATGAAAAAATGTTTAACCAGACGAGAATGTTGATAATCAATATTAAATAATATTTTTTGTCATATTATGTTGTATTAATAGCAATAAAGTTATTTTATATCTTATCATCAGGCTACCAGGGCTTCATAACTGGAAATAGAGCAAATTAAAACTGTATCTCATTAACGGAAGAAAATAGCGACATTGAAAGAAGAAGTTATTCCATTCTTGTCTTCTGACGCCTGCTTAGTATTCCGAGCAGATCTCAAGAAATTATCACTTGGAGAAACTCGTTTTTTAATACAAATGAATAAAACAAAGATCGCAAAATTCAGTGAGAAACTCGATCGTCATCTCAATGCCAGCTAATTTTGTAATAATTGTCTAATTTAATTTTGTAGCAGTTGTCGTATTTAATTATGTAATAATTGTCTAATTTAATTTTGGAATAATTTGCGGGTTGAGTTTGATAAAAATTGTCTCTGCCAGACTACAGTTTACTTTCAGAATAACAACTCTATTGTCTTTTCTGTAATTTAAGATCATTTTAGCCTTATTTTAATTTCGTTGGTATAAGCAATAAGAATAAAAATACTATCGATTTTAACATGATTACTATTCACGAAGTAATGTTAGTAAAATTTACATATAGAGATAGGGATAAATCATTTTTATTAATTCAACCTAGATACACACATAGAAACAAAAAGCTTAAAATTAGTTCTACCAAAAGACAAACTAACATACGCCCATCAAATATATCTCTTTTTCATAGACAATTAGGCAAAAATCGACCTCAACAAGACATCCAGAACCCAAGCAAATAAATTATAATAATAAACAACTTCTATCCGTTCCCTCCAACTAAACATTACGACATGTTAACAAGCGATAAATACCAACCAGTACCAAAGTACTAGCATTCAGAGCTAACAATAAAAAGGTTTCGTTCGCCAGTGCGTTGCCATTTCGAAAATAATTCATTGCGACGAGAAACCAGGTCACAATACATGCCTGAAGTTGGCTAACTGAGATGCAAACTGCGCATCGTAGTGAAGTGAGGACATTGCGCGCGCCGCCCGCCCAGCCAGCCCCACTTTGGCTGCCTCCAAACCTCCGCACAAAAAAATACAACAAAAAAAATAAAGCCATAATCAAGGCGTGTTCAACCTTTTTTTAATATTCCAAATATGAGCGCCAATGCCGGGCTAAACCGTCGCGGGAAAAACAACTTTTAGCACACAATATGTTACGCGTACTGTACGGGACATAGGCGATATAGTGTAATGATAAACTGTGTATTAAATTGTAAATTTATATGAGTGTCTGTGTGTGTGTGTTAATTACTTGTACGCCTCTAGAATACCCTATGTGAGTATGAGCTATTTTTTTTAAGTCTTTAAATCGACATCGTCCAGACCTATAGTTATAGTGGGTACCTACTGTAGGTAGGTACCTATTGTACATTAAGTTTTTGGCAATGGTCTTGGTCATCTATTGCCCATCTGCTGAATATGTTTGAGTTTTTTCATGATTAAATAAAGTAAATATTTTAAAGTATATTTTATTAATCTAAACGAGCAGTATTTCAAAAAATTACTGCGTATCGTCCAACAATGAATCATAGGGGTTGAGATTCACTAAGTTTTGATACGTTATGGCTCTATCAAAAGGGTACTTAGTTATTT
This sequence comes from Hypomecis atomaria, assembly GCA_964007245.1. NCBI lineage: Eukaryota > Metazoa > Arthropoda > Insecta > Lepidoptera > Geometridae > Hypomecis > Hypomecis atomaria. The sequence continues at coordinate 2,107,959 of OZ023305.1, forward strand.
TCAACTATTATATATGTAATTTATAATTTTTGTGAAGTATCAAATTTTGTTTACGTACAATTAGATAAAACCCCGCTGTAAGTGTTTTTTAAAATTGCAATTTCTTAGACAAAAGACATTTTTATTAACACTTTTTTGGTATCTCTACTAGATCATAATATGTACAGTATAACAAAAAGAAACGTTCTACTATTCAAACTATTTATTTGTAAATTTTCATTGTACAAATCTACACTTAAAGATTTCGTTTGCAATGCTAGCGAAAACGTAGATTATTAACATGAAAAAGATCTGACTTCATTTCAATATCTCTTCTAAGTATTAAAAATATTATTAATCTTTTAGTGTAATTGTATTTACTAACTGTACCTGTGCCAGCCTTTTTTAATAGTCCACTGCAGGACGTAGGCCTACCCGCGAAGTGTGATTGGGCCATATCCACCACGCTGGCCCAGTGCGGGTTGGTGGATTCACATACGCCATCGAATTTATTCTACTGACATATGCAGGTTGCCTCACGATGTTTTCCTTCACCGAAAAGCCAGTGGTGTTAAATTCCGTACATAAATTCCAAAGAACTCATTGGTACGGGACCGGGATTGAACCCACGACCTCACGATTGTTAGGCGGGGGTTACTACCACTAGACCACCACGGCTTGTCACACTAACTATATGGTTAGTTAAGTTAGTGTAATATGTATATAACTAAGTGTTTACACTCTTTAAGACCACTTGTAATTAAAAGTCGTAGTTTTTGATTAAAGTTGCATCGTGGCTAACGTTTTGACGAGTTTGCACTGAAAGAACTAGATACCTAATAGATCATTTTCTCGCAATCTCTGTTTCTAATGACAAACAAAGGTTACATTTAACCTCCCGACGAAATAGAAGGCATATTATAAATTTTACATCTGAGTCTGTGTGTTGGAGTATCAGCGAGAGGCAATGTACTTTAAAAAAATCAGCCAAATGCGAGTTGAACTCGCGCACGAAGGGTTCCGTACCGCCTATTTTTAGTATTTTTTTAAAGCGGCAACAGAAATACATCATCTGTGAAAATTTTAACTATCACGGTTCATGAGATACAGCCCAGTGACAGACTGACAGACGGACAGACGGACATCGAAGTCTTAGTAATAGGGTTCCGTTTTTACCCTTTGGGTACGGAACCCTAAAAAGACATTTTGGTAATATTTTTCGATATGATGCAAGCGTGATAATACCAAGGCCTTAATTTGACTTGATCCTTACTGATTTTAAAATTAATCCTCCACAGATGCTATTCAAATATAGTTAGGAACACAGAAAAAAAGATAATTCTGAAATAGATACACAAAATTGCATCAAATTTTGATGCAATTTTGATTTTATACGCTTTGAAACTACGATCTCAAAAATAGATATGAAAAATATCCATATTAAACTTATAATAATCATTATATGAGCCATGGAACTTCCACTTCTGAACATGATCCTTCTGGATAGTTTCCCAATATGACTGTCTCTCCTTGTGTGTTACTATATTAAAAATTAAATTTTGAAATTATGCACAGTGTTTTCACACCCTGTATCACTGAAAAATTTCCTCCTAATCTATGTTCGGTACATTATCTGATCTAGTTTGGTTTTAGGTTTGCGGATTGGTAATACAGGTGTTACAGCCAAAGTAATAAATCTGGATATTATATATACTGTCTAGCCATTATATATAATATCTACTCAATTTAGATGAAGTGATAATTGACACAAAATTAATCACATTTACTAGCTATTTTATATAATATCTTCGAAGACTTGGATAATGTAATAAAACAAACTCGTAATAAGGACAGATTGTCTCTGGCGCTTCGCCGGCCGCTGCCGCGGCACGCTCGCTTCGCTCGCTCGGCTCGCGCGTTGTTGTCACTGTTCAAACCTAACCTAACCTAGTAATAGTTTTCCTTGGACTCTTGATCTGCCTACTAGGTTAGGTTAGGTTTGAACAGTGAGAACAACGCGCGAGCCGAGCGAGCGAAGCGAGCGTGCCGCGGCAGCGGCTGGCGAAGCGCCAGAGACAATCTGTCCTTATTACGAGTTTGTTTTATTACATTATCCAAGTCTTCGAAGATATTATATAAAATAGCTAGTAAATGTGATTAATTTTGTGTCAATTATCACTTTATCCAAATTGAGTAGATATTATACATAATGACCAGTCATTATGTATAATAACTATTTAATCACTATGACTGTAACACAGGTTCTAATCCTTCGTCACAACATTTTTTAAAGATTTTACTTAACCAGCTGATCTAGACACCTTCTGTTTTTCGTCGATGGATTTAAAATAACTCCACACGTCGAAAAAGCCAAGTCAATCTCAATCCTCGCACACTGTTCAATACCTAAACAAAACATTTCAAAATAATTAATAACTACTCAGAACCGTAACTTCGGTTTTATCTTCGAATAGACAGAGTAAAACAAGCAATAGCGTAGATTAGATACGAGCATAGAGATCTAGAGAGAAGCTGTGTCTTTACTAATTTTTACTCTTCGTGTGAGACCCATGAATGTAGCAAAAACACATACACCGCAAAATGCAGTGCTGTGTGAGCGCATATGAATAATTGATTCGTTCTGAATGGTTATTGTGTCCTTTCATTGAAATTACGCGATTTGAAGAAGATTTTGAACGCCAAATGCCATCTCGTTTGCGTAAAGATAAAAAATCACTGCGTTGTAAATTTTCCCAAAAATTTCGTTTATAAAACTTTTAATTGAAAAAAAAAACTAAAACAACAGAGGGGTTGGTCCAGGTTTCAACGTAAATTGAAACTACAGCTGTTTCCGTGTGGCTCTATACATTTTTGTACAGCGCCCCTGGCGGAAACGAGGAAGAACTAACCAAAACGTATGGAGCCACACACAAACGCGAAAGCTTAAGTAAAATACGCAAAACCTGGACTAAGGGCTCAGTTTTTCAATCTCTTCAGTTAAATCAAAAAGGTATTAAAACTTTTCTCTAGTACATTATACGTGTTATGATTATGACTGATGAATGGTCAATAGGATGTTTGAAATTCGGTAAGCTCAATTTTAAAAATATTTCGATAGCTCTAACTACCTAAATTAACATGTTGTATAATATATTAGATCGTAACGAACAAGCAGCTATATTTTTAGTAAGTTCAGACATGTTAGTAAAGTTTTCTAAATTGACCCCGATGTTTATACAAACTTTCAAACGCGCGAGTGAGACTACCGTGGGCATTTGAAAAGCTGAAAGCAGAATTCCGTTCAAAATCCGGTCCTCGCTAGATCTCACAACATGCCCCATCTCATAATATCTATGGACACGAGTATGATAGAAACCATCTGGGAGAATGGGTAATTTATCATATACAAGGTCTTTGTTCTGCGCTCGTATAGGCACTTGCTTTATTACAGGGCTAGCTAGATGAGGCCTTCGTATATATTGGCAAAAAGATTTCAGCTTCAATGTTTTTTTATTTATTTATTAACAACATTAATAGGTAGGCAGTTACAGGTCGGCCCCAATGCGCCTATACAACTTAAGATTCAATTCAATTCAATCATTTATTTTTCAAAAAGGTACAGATAAAGTACACTTTTGAACGTCATAACATAAACAAAAACAAATTACAATAAATTAAATCAATTCATACATGTCAAAAATTAAAAACTACAAATCAATATTATCCAATGTAATGTTTCCAAGCCAATTTATCTTTCAAAAAGTCGTCAATGGTGTAGTACCTATGCTTTCTTTATTAAAAATTTTTTCATGATATTTTTAAAATGATTGTCATTTAGACTTGTCAAGCTTAAAGGAAAATAATTGTAAAAACGGATACAATTATTTTGGAAAGATTTATCAACCAAGAGGTTAGCCTAGTCTTTGGTATCACAAACTTCAACTTATTTCTCGTGTTATAATCATGGATATCACATTTTTTAAGGTATTTATTACAATTTTTTCGACATACATAATATTGTCAAGAATATACTGGCATGGCATGGTCAAGATATTAGTTATTATAAAATGTAAGATCTAAACTGTATAACTGTAACTGTACTTTAAAAATAATTTTAACATAAAAAACTTGTGGCTACAATATTAATAATCATCAGACAAGTAATAAATCAATACATAGACAATAAAATCGAGCAACAAAAACTTATTCTGGTAGTTTAAGAATTAGATGCTTAACCTTAACATAAAGATCAATTGTCGTTCTGCGAACATCAGCTTCGGTGCAATTAAATATTTTATCTACACTAATGTTGTAACATTCTACTTATGTTTCCAATACTTGACTTATAATGACTACTGTTATAGCGCAGACAACAAAACACTAAATTTAAGCAATTTCACATGATGTTATAATATCCGCATCGATATCGTAAAATCTCATTATAACATCGCGCGCTCGCTCCTGATTGGCCCTGCGCGCGCAGCTGCACTCTCATTGGTTAGATTTTAATGGCGTCAAGTTCACTGTGACAATACACGTAAGTACGCGTGAATTTAATGTTTCGCAATATGTTTTATTTTTATTTTTATTAGTGAAGATAAAGTAGGGTATGCAACTGCATATAACACGGGTATTAAAACACTCGTTACTATTATGAAACTCGCTGCGCTCGTTTCATAAACTCACACTCGTGTTTTAATACCCTTCATTATATGACAGTTGCATAAACTACTATTACAGAATATGCAATGAAATACCTATTTACTTGAGTTATCATAATTATGGAGCACAAAGGAAAATTTCTCTAGAAAGAGTTGAATAATTGAGTATGCGGCTTTGGCCTCTATACGAGAAATTAATTGTTGTACATTTTTGTTTGTTGGCCAAGCAAACGAAGTGATCAATGCGACGCAGTTTTGATTTGATAATTTGCTTTCATCATGATAATTTGCTTTGATGTAGATCCTCCTCTAGAGGTCGCATTTTTTGACTAATTTTGACGAAACGTGGAACACCGGTTCTGCATATTTTTGGATTTTTTTTCATTGGCAATTTTTTATTTTGATTTATATTAGTTGGTCTATAAAGGCGGTATTTCCGAGAAGAAACAAAACACCCATTACGATTACATTTAATTTTTATTTGATTTATTGGGCACTCATAACAGAGAACAGAAAATACATAATAAATAAATAAATATTAAGGGATATCTAACACACGGTCTCTGACCCCAAACTAAGCAAAGCTTGTGATATGGCTGCCAGAGACTGATATACTACATTTATATATTTTAAATACATACTTATTTAGATAGTACCTAAATAACACCCAGACACAGAGCAAACACCTATGTTCATCACACAAATGTTTGCCCTGGGTGGGGATCGAACCCACGCCTCTTTGAACCAGAAGTCAAGGTCGCTAACAACTGAGCCACCGAGGCAGTCATGACATACTGACACATGACATAATTATTAGTTTACAATTTCGACCGATTCCATGATCCAAAACAATGAGCACACGGCATGATAATTAATAACAAACAGTTATTTTTACATAATATTAAGCCCGATTCTGTAATCGGGCTTAATATTATGTAAAAATAACGTAAAAAACGCTGGCGCCTCTGTAGGCGCCAGCGTAAATTTAATAGCAACGTAATAAGCGTTCTCTCTATCGAATGCCTAAAGTGAAAAAGAAACGGAACTATGCTATTTAGCTAATATAATTACGATGACGCCTCTGTAATCGGGCTTATTATGGTACTTAAAATCTATTTAAGAATGATTGTGACAGCAAGTTACTAGTATACCCGTATATATTGCATATTTTTATGAATGTTTTCATTTCTTATATTCAAGGGTCGATGTACTTTCGGGAGGCAGTCAGTCTTCCAGAAAGTTCGAAATCGACGACTTCATAAAGACGTCTCTATCGAAGTTTTGAGTAAAACGTGATCGCCGCCATTGAAGGGTAACTGACGCGACGGAACATTACGTGCTTCACGAAATAGACTTGATACGAAATTCATTTTGCTTTTTATCGGACTTCCAAAAAGGAGGAGGTTCTATGTTCGTTTGTTTGTGTTTTTTTGAAAGAAAGAAAGAAAGAAAGAAAGAAAGAACGAAAGAATTTATTTGTTTGCCAGAATGTAGTATACCTATACAAGGTGATATAACAGTTTACAAATTTCCTTACATTCTGTCATTTCTGACGTGCAAAATATTTTTACATTTAATTTATATATTCTTAAAGAGCCACAAGCTTTACTATGGCCACAAAACACAAAAATACGAATATAAAATAAATGTCATTACTTATATTTTAGAATTATTTAAGTCAATATTACTCGTATACAATGCAATGTCAAGTAATATTATGTCAAAGACAAATTTTAAAGATGTCGAAGTAATTTTTTTAATATTGTAGATTAAATTGATATGCAAACAAATACTCAAAAGTTACCAGGGGCATTGAACGGTTTTCTGTAATTTAGAAAGTCAGATACTTCGTAAAAGCAGTGATGCAACAAGTAGCTCGTTAAAGTTTGCTTAAACTTGAAATATGGTAACTTTTTTATATTTTCAGGCAATTTATTATAAATTTTGATTGCCATACAGTATGCATTTTGTGTATGTTCATCGATATTTTCGCCAATTATGAAGTGAATCAAACAATTATTTTTTAGTTCGAAAGAGTACTCCCGAGGTGGTCCCATTATATTGTATCATTATACATTCCTGCTCCATCTTCACATTGAAAGGCCCTGACATGTTTACGCGTGCCTCTTACTCTCATTTTCTTTTATTATTATTTTTTATTTTGTAATTTTTTCTTTATTTTTGGTTATTTTAAGTATTTTTATCAATTTTATGAGTATGTATGTTTATGATGTATAATCTAATTTTTACTTTTTAATTAATGCGCACCCCGTCCATTATTTATCCGCTTTCTGTCCTCTCCATCCTAAGGTTGCCTGGCAGAGATCGCTGTCAGCGATAAGGCCGCCCATTGTTACACTGTTTATGTATCTTTGTTTCTTCTTTTTGTTTATTTCTTGGTGTGCAATAAAGAGTTTATCTATCTATCTATCTATCATTGAAACTGCTCTTATAACTGAGATTTGTATTTTCACTTTCAGCCAGTTCACTATTTTGAGAATATGCATCCATTTCTCATTCAGCTTTGATGCGGTTTTTTATAAAACTGTTATATTCAGTTCCTATGGCTACATCGCATGAAATGACTAATGGGGTGAATGAGGCTCTTAGGTGTTCAGCTGCTCGGTCGTAGTCTAAAGTTCATAGAAGTAATATCTAGTGCGTATATAAATGTATCTAGGACTTGTAGCTATCTACCTAGGTCACGACAATCAGGTGGGCGGGGTGACTTCATACGCCTACGCCGAAACTGACGGCCGTTTACTATTCATTCAATTATTGCTTTTATTACTACTCTGTTACAGTTTAGTTTGCTTTTATTGCCGGTGATTACGAGATGGTTTAGACAACGCGATAGGTTTGGTATTGAATAGATTGTTATTATGTTAGGGTCATTGGCAGGTTTAACTTTTACTAATGACGTCATTGCTAGGGACATCGAGATCTATAGAGGGGGTTTTCTTTACCTGGCACGTGATATACTTATTCGAGGTAACAAATACTCATATACTTACAGCAAAAATCATGTTAACAAAACAAACAGTGCAGGATGTGGCAGTAGTCCCCAAGCCGTAATAGCAATCCAACAAAAACATTTTCATGTGAAATGAAGCCAAGTCTAAATCACAGTTACTGTTGTCACTATCAAAAAGTTGTCAGATCTCACGTAAAGCCAAGCTTCTAACTCTACACGCCTTACTCTACAAGTCCTTACTTCACAAACTCTACACCTTAGTCAATAAAAACTTTCATTAACGAACTAATGAAAGTTTTCTTTTTCAATGTCTGTTACTTTATTTGGATATAAATAATTTTAAAAGTGCAAATATTTAAAAAGATACTGAGGCAAAATGACCCCAGATTGCAGATCTACATTTTGGATTTTCATAAGTTTTTTAAGACAATTTAAACAAAAATTGTTAGAAACAAATCCGCGAATCATTAACTTGTCAAGAAACCTGTGTTTGTGGGAATCCTCCGATCGGGCCGCTTTGATTCGCGTCCTTTATCGCGATGGTGTTTACGCAGTTGTTTCATTCCGCTTTGTGCAGCCGATGTTTAGTCTGCGAGCTCTTTCAATCCAGATAATATCAACAATGACTATTGTGTAATCTTTAATTGTGCTATTGTTGCTGGGATGTGCTGTTTTTTTACTTTAGTGTGAAAGAGGATATCGTGCGCGGTTTCATTGTGACCATGCCATTTGTGATAGTAATATAATAAATACTAGATAACTTTTTCAGAAATAAGTGTACTATGATAATCATGATGTAACTAATAATTATTTCTGAACAAAAAGTTATGATATCTCATCAAAAACATAAATGTGAAATGGGAGCCAAAGTGTCGCCACCAAAAGAATTGAGATCTAACACGGGGGCCAAGTGTTCTGTAGAAAATCCTAAAGTTTAAGCTACAAGATCATACCTACAACATTCTAAAGGGATTTACTTATGTAATTCAAGCTCGTGATTTGACTTGGCTAGTTTAAGAATAAGTACAGTTCAAATAAGCATTTATCTGTACGTGTAAACTAGCCAAATCAAATCTTGCCGTGTCTAGATTGTGCTATTGTTGCTGGGATGTGCTGTTAATTTTTCCTTTAGTGTGAAAGAGGATATCGGGCGCGGTTTCATTGCCAATTTAGAAGTACGAAAGTTCGTATAGGCCGGGAGGCTAGCCTTGTCAGAGTTTTTAATCCGCCTGGAGGCCTCTGACATAGCTAAACTGTTAAAACAGCCGGGACCTACAATTTAACGTGACCTCCGAACCACGTTAGCGCTCAGTTGTAAATTTTACCCACGCTCAGTCATCCGAAGACTGAACATTGCTTAACTTCGATGATCGCTAAAGAACACCTAGTCAAACTACGATATGAGCGCTACAATTTATTAGTAGAAAAGAGGCATTGTAAGCACAGCTAGTTTTTTTTACAAATTTACCTATCCACAAAGTGCAGATAGTTTTTCAATGTTTAAAATATACCAAAAACATTAAAGATACAGTGAATAAGAAGTGAAGATATTGATTTTATTCAACGAAACGTATAATACAGAACAGTGCACGATTTACATTTTTATTAGAATATGCAAAGATCTTTAGACACGACCTTGTAGACTAGACATAATATTCTGTGGAGGGTCTGCATAAAACATTTCGGACGATCATTTGTTTCTTTTGAAATTATAGCAGTTATAAAAATAATTGAAGTTCTCTGGCCTAATATGAGTATTTTACTGAAATAGATACATGCTATTGTTTACCCGCTGTTTCAGCGTTATCTTATTAATTTGTAACATTCTACGATCTTTAAATATACCTACACGCAAAAGATCAAGTCTAGCCATCGCTCCGTGGCTTCAAGAAAGAGTACAAAACAAATAAACCAACAAACACACTTTTGACTTTATTAACCCCCGACGAAAAAGAGGGGTGTTATAAGTTTGACGTGTCTGTTTGTCTGTGTCTGTCTGTCTGTCTGTCTGTGGCATCATAGCACCCGAACCACTGAACCGATTTCAGTTTAGTTTTTTTTGGATGAAAGGAGACTTAATCGAGAGTGTTCTTAGCTATGTTTTATAAAAATCGATTGAGCCGTTTAAGAGTTATGGTGGGTTAAAGTGGGGATGGAAGAACCAAAATTCTACAAATGTGCCAAAAAAGGTTGTCAATTGAAAGTTTGTTGTCAAATATTTTTGTGTCGGGGGTTTTTTAATTAGGTATATTATAATATAAGTAATGATAGCTAAAGCTACCTAGTAGGAAATCGAGTCATAAGACTCATTTAAGAATCATTTTGCTACTATCTAAAATATATCAAAAGCAGCAACCACGGCATGACAAGAGATTAATGGGATTAATAGTAGGTTTTTCACCTAGAGAACGAAGTCGTGTCTTGTGTCACGGGCGCCATTATTGGACTTGGTAGCGAGAGACTCTAGAGTTAAAGAGTTTAAAGTTTTACCGCCTAACCACAAAAGGCTTAAACACGCTTTAAACCCTGTTTATCGATGTAATTTGTACTGCTAAACAGTGTTTAAGCTTGCTTAAAACTTTTGTGGTAAGACGGTTAAGTCAGTTATCAATGTCAATCCATTTTTTGTTTCCTCTTCAAAGGGACAAATTGGTGGAAAAAACAATATTTGTCTACTTGCCATGGGATGCTACGTTTCGTACATAATACCAATCTTACAGCATTATATATATAATATAAAAAAAAACACGCAAGTGCCGTAAGTTAAGTTCTGTATTCAAGAATTTTGCGTGAAAGATATAATTAGGTATATTTTCTACTAACGACCCGCCCCGGCTTCGCACAGGTGTATTATACATATAAGCCTTCCTCTTGAATCACTTTATCTATTAAAAAAACCGCATCAAAATCCATTTCGTAGTTTTAAAGATATAAGCATACATGGGGACAGACAGCGAAAAGCGACTTTGTTTTATACTATGTAGTGATTCCCAATATTATAGCTACAAATCGGTTTTGAATTAAAGAGTCGTCTTAAAAATTGACTTAAAAATACATTATTCAAAACGAAATTCGTGAAAGTAGCAATATACTTTTACAAAATGTAACGTAACCTGCTACGTTATATTTTGTAGTTAGGGGGAATTAAAGCCCTGAAGTGCTTACTCTCATTCCTCCATTGAATTTTATTCCTCATAACTAAAGAGACAATCAGTACAAACGCCCTGGCCCAGTTCTCATACTATCACTACAAAATCAGGTCTAGTTTGTAAGCATATTCCACGCGGCTATCAATGTTTTGCATCGGGTCGTTGAGCACGGACTTGGGAGTAGGGGGGAGGTGTAGGGGGACGGAAGCTTCGTTTAAAGTTTCTCTAAATTGATTATAAGGGTGAGATACCGTTCCTTTGATGACAATAAATTATATCCCACTTTGTACGTTTATGATTTATGCGACTTGAGAAGATTTTATCTCTTTCTTTCGTATTCTCTAATATGAATGGTAGTGGTAAAAAAACTGGTTTAAAATTGTACTTCGTCTTTTGAATAATGTTTTTTTTTGTAAAGCTTAAATTGTATAGACTACGACGATAAGTAAGTTCGTATAGGCCGGGTGGCAAGCCCTGGTGTCAGAGTTTTTAGGCCGCCTGTAGGCCTCTGACATGGCTAAACGGTTAAAACAACCGGGGCCTACAATTTAACGTGTCATCCGAGCCACGGTAGCGCTCAGTTGGAAAATGCCACCCGCGGTCACCCATCCAAGTACTGACCGTGCGGAACGTTGCTTAATTTCGGTGATCGCTGACAATCACCTAGTCAAACTACGCTACGAGCGCTACTGAATATGTACTACTACGATGATGTAAAACTATAATTGAGTCGTGGCGCAATGATATGCTTTTAGGTATTAATTTATAAATGTAGAGTCAAGTATATATTTAAAAAACGAATTGGGTCTGGGTTCTTGGTGTAAAGAATTTCTATCGCCATTCAGCGTGATAATGCTGCTAGCATTATGGACACCTTTGCACCGGGAACCATGAGGGGCGGGTTATTTGATTTGTTAGGGCATAATTGAATTTGTATTTTTTTTGTATTGGCATGTACCTATTGTTAAATTATAAAACAATTAAGTGTTTTTATTAAATACGAAAAAACGAATTTTGTTAAAATTGACTGATCTGAGGTCGACAGATGATCTCATTAAGACCGCAGGATTTTGATGAATGCAAGCCGCTTTCAACAGCTCTTATTGGAGATCTATAGGGGAGGCCTATGTCCAGTAGTAGACGTCATGTGGCTAATGGATAGATGGAGACCATAAGCAGAATATAGATAAATATTGTGTTTTTTAAAGTGTTCTAGATTGCAGCTAAGTAAGTGATAACATAATCGAAACTTTTATCATCAAATTCTATCCTTTCCTTTTTCTTTCTTTTTACTAAATCCTTTTTACTACAGGACAAGTAGGAGGACGCCACATTACCACCCCTACACTGTCGATTTTCCTTCGATACGTACGAAGTGGTTTGACTCAACATTTCTGATCCGTACCGCCAGGGAATGGAACAGTCTTCCTGCTTTCCTGTTTCCTAAGAGATATAATCTGAAGCTTTTCAAGGTCAGAGTGAATAGGTATCTAGGTCTGCGTGCTTCATCTTCGACCACAACGTCGCTTACCATCAGGCGAGTTGGTGGACAAACGCGTACTTACTTGCGTAAAAAAAATCAAATGGCTTGCCTCTTTGGCACATACTTTAACTAAAAAAATATGATGTGAGCTCAACCATAATATCTCGAAGGTTTATCAGGTTGAACGGCGTCAGTTTTCATGAAAGTTATATACCTACAAATCATCTTTCCCGGAAGCTAGAGCCGCTCTCCAGTATCATCCATAGATCATCGAACACAGCCTTTTGTAACGTGGATAATGTATGCCCATGTTTGACCACGTTAATCTATCCATTAATCATAAGACCCGCAGAGCAATACGACTCTCAGCAACTTTAGAAAGATCGCCGAATGAAATTGAAACTGTAACCGTGATGACTATCCGTGCACTCGATTTATAGTATTATAATTTTTCGCAAAAAATAGCATGACCGCCTTCACCCGTGTACAGAATTCGCGAATATTACGCACGTATCGATGTCACATTTTTCACATTATTGTTGATTTATCAAAAATGGCTCAGCCGATTTTTATAAAACTTTAATGGGACCAATTTCGAAGTATATTCTTTCCAATAAAAAAAGAATTATTGAAATCGGACTACTACGTAAAAAGATATGCGTGGTTATAAATAAATAAAAATATACTCGTCGAATTGAGTACCTCCTCCGGTTTGGTTCACCGATCAAAAATATGCGAATTCTACGTTCGTTTCCATTGAAAACAGTCATAGAATGTCCATGGCTGGCCATATTATGTGGGCTTCCCTTATGGATCTTTAATAACACCAGCTGTTATAGTAGTTGTGGTTTACTGCCAGTGCGATCCTGCGATTTCGGTGGTCACCCCTGAAGTTGGACTTCAGGGATGACTTTTCGACCCAATCGGTCATCAGTGTTCCCTGCTATGTGCCCTATCCACTACAATGTCAACTTGCCAATCCGCTGGGCTATGTCACTAATTTCAATTTTTTTTATTTTATTGTTTATCAACACACTTTGCAAAATATAGTTTACAATATATAGGATACCAAAAAACCGACAGGTTTGTCTTGGTACCTCATTATGACTCACCCGCGATACAAAAATTACGTAAGCTTATACAAATAAATAACTTAGTAAACCCTATAGTAAAGGTTATCTACAACATCAAAAACAAAACAAAAAAGTGTCAATATTTCACTAACACTTTAAAAAAAAAAAACAATAAACAAAATCTAATTTTGGTACAAAAAGAAGTTCTTCTACGGATCTCCTCATTTCTGATTAGAAATAAGAATGCTCATCGTCGTCGTCTTATTGCGTAACGTCTTTTCGTCCGACACAACTCAGTGTCTCAAGTCGAAAGTTTTTGAACCGACTGCCCGCTAGAGCGTACGCGTAAATAGTCACGAGACCGAGTAAGAACAAGAGCATTGGAAACCTGTATACTTAAGTGCGAACGGGATATAACAGCAAACGATTATAAAACTCATATTATACAGCTTTAAAAACCTCTTGTATAGAGCACCCTGAAATAGACATGTTTATTAAAAAATATAATTATATAATATAAAACTATAAAATCTCACTGACCAGTGGGATTGTAATCGAAGAATTATGAATTTGTGACATTTAATCTAATTTTGACATTATATGTGCTGATTTTTTATTTGACATTTTATAATTCTATTATTGACATTGTATAATTATAATTTATGCATGCTTTTTCTGTTGTGACATTGAACCTAATTTTTGACATTGTATCTAGATTTTTTTTTTAATTTGACATTTTACTATTGAAATTGCGTGACTCATGTTTATTCAATTTTAAATATTATTTTTTGATTTTGTATTGTATTTTTATGCTTTCTTTTTTCCGTTGGTTTTTTATTTTACTTTAATATAGTGAGGCAAATGTAATTGATTCAGATCGTTTTTCCTCAATAAAGAAATTTGATTTGTATAATTAGTCCGTCAAATAGATTGTCAAAAATTATTACAAACATATTTTTTCTTTTGGCAATATAACATAAATTGATGAAGATATAGCCCGTTAAAGTTCCGCGTGACGTCACTAACCGCTATCAAATGTACCGGCTAGTGCCGTCACGAGCCCCCACTCTCAAACTTTGACGAGGTTAATCTTTGTCACTAATTCTTTGATTGACTAAAAAAAAATACGTGTCCAATATTTATCAATAACCTAAGATTCAAGATTATTTCAAGATTATTTATTTGTCAAAAAACATGGTAATGCAAACAACGTACAAAGTTGCATACAGATCTTTCAAGAGTTTAGAACGCATGTTCTTGCCGTCGTGGCGCACAAATATCAAAAACAAAATTGCTAAATCTTTTAAGTAATACAATTCATAAAAAATGTAACCTAACTGACGGAATAATTATAATAATGATTTTTATACCCAGTAAACATCCCTATTGACAATTACCTAATCCATTCCCTAGCCGCAGCAACATCAGTAAATTCAAAACGTTTTGCATACAAAATATATTAGCATTATTTATTAGGTTATCCTCCATCAGCTCTGTTATTGGAGATTTAATACAACTGTATTGGAAGCTTAACTCTATTGAATTAGGAGATATCTCGGTATTGGATCACATCGCTGGGCATTGAGTGCTGGGAATGCAAAAAGAGGAATCATAGCTAGTGATTTAATAGTGGATGATATTCTCCGTAGTTTTGGTCTCTGCCTTCAGGATAAAAGTGTATTTAAGCTATAAGAAACATGACAAAGACATTTCATTCGATTTTCTTGCATAGCAAAGTAAATAATCGGCTAAGTACGAGTCGGGCGGCAACAGAAATACATCATTTGTGAAAATTTCAGCTGCCTAGATATCATGGTTCATGAGATACAGCCCGGTGACAGACAGACAGACAGACGGACAGACGGACATAGAATTCTCAGTAATAGGGTCCCGTTTTTCCCTTTGGGTACGGAACTCTAAAAACGACATACAAAATTATTTTGGGACAAATAATTATTGTTCACATAAAAGGACAAAACCTTCCGTCGTGTACAAAATTCGAATAGTTTGCTCGACTTGTTTACATTATTGTTGATTTTTCAAAAACAGCTCAACCGATTTCTTTTAAATTTAAATGTGACTACCTCGGGAAGATACCTACCTTATTCTATAGAACTAAAAAAAATTTCGATTAAATTCACAATTTATTGGCGAAATTATACACAAATAAAATACATACAGATGAACATAGAACCTCCTCCTTTTTAGTCGGTTAAAAAAGAAAAACAGTCTTCAGTACAATCAACTTCAAGGCACCTCCAAACCAGAAAACTTTGTGAATTAGATTTCTGTGTTTTTAATTTTCTGGAATTGCTTCAAAACTGCAAAACCAAACTTAACTGTGACCATTCGCGATGTTCTTTTACAGTCGGTTGTAAATACCGAGTATTTAATATAATTTTAATTTTTAATATTTCCCGTTTATGTGATGTTACAGATTTTATAGATACCACATGGCTTTAACAATTTACCAAGCTTACTGATAATATTGCTTATATTTTCTTTCGGATTTCTCGCCCAAAAACATCATGCCCCAATCTTCATCATAAAAATTGACAACACAAATACAAATGGTAACCGCATTACTTATTTGATACCTAGATTCGATTAGAACCTACATTTTTTCAGATTACATGTATAGAAACCACATGTTGCTTCCAGGCTACAACAAAATGCAATTTATGTGAGATAAGACGAGGTCCTGGCTTACCCCGAGTACCTACGACAGGCCTACGCGGGTAGCTCGTGTAAGCCATTAGATTACGATTCATCCCGTTTCTTAATACTATACTTTTCTGTGGAAAGCCACAGAGCTCGAGCAAAGGAGCGACATCCCGACTCATTGGAAAGGATGTTGTAGAAGAAATACCTTTTATTACATACGTACATTTGAGATTCCTTATAATGTCAATAAGATTCCGTTTTTGATTTCGATTCCGTTCCGTCTGTATGATTTTTTTTGTCTTTGTTCATCGATAATTACGCCAATTGTAAACCGAATTGAAAAATTATTTATTAGTTCGAAAGGGTATACTTCATTTAAATTTTACAGAAATCGGCTAAGCCGTTTTCGAGAAAACAACAATAATGTAAGCAATTCTAGCGAAATATTTGAATTATATTATGTACACGATGGAAGGCGGTTTTGACATTTTTTTCGAAAAATAATTACCAAAGTTCTATTCATCTTTCTTCAAAATGGCGCCCGTAGCGTAGTTTGACTCGGTGTTTGTCAGCAATCAGCAAAGTTAAGCAACTGTCCGCACTGTCAGTCATTGCATGGGTGACCGCTGAGGGCATTTCGAGCTAAGCGCTATCGTGGCTTGGATGACACGTAAATCGTGTCCCGGTTTTAAGCTGTTTAACCATGTCAAAGGCCTTCAGGCGGCACTCTGACACCTCTACTAGCCACCCGTCCCATCCGAACTTACTTACTCAATAGCTCCATATAATATAAGTCACGTAGGTACACTAAACTTATGTAGTATAAGGACACCTCTGTTTAATAAAATCCGACAAGGCTCCCAAATAGCAGGTTTTCCCGTCCCATCCAGTAACCAGTTTATATTGGTACGAGTCTTGCACAAAAAAAGAGAGCACAGAGGTACAGTTTCAAACAATTTGCACTCAAGTAGAGATTGTGCAAAAAGAAATCCGTCGTTTCGTTAAAGTGAACCAACAATAAGATTTTAATCAGCAGCCAATGTACTGACTACTTGGTAGACGTGAGTCTACTGATGAAAACCAAATTGGTGTCTATACTAAGCGCCACACAAGTCGGCGGATGAGAAGTTAGCCGCAGATGACACTTCGCCGTGATTCGCTAATCATTGCGCATGTGTGCACAAAAAAAACGCACACGTGTGAAAGTTTAATTTTAAATGTATTTTTGTGAAAAAAAAAATGTTCACTACTTACAATGAATTCAAAAATAATTTCTGGAAACAAATACTTATTTTGTACTCAATAGAAACTATTAACGCACGTGGGATTTTAATATCATTGATGTTTCTAACATTACCCACCCAGCCTGTGTTGGATAAACTTAAGCGTCAAAATACTCGGACTTTACCCAAAACGCTTGGGTATTACTAAGTGGACTCGGGTACACTTAAGTGTCTTGTTCTTCTAGGATTGCCCGCAACGTGTATAAATAAACATATCTTCCTTGTGCAAGCTCTATAAAACATGTCTTCCTTGTGCTAGCTCTATAAGACATGTCTTCCTTGTGCAAGCTCTATAAAACATGTCTTCCTTGTGCTAGCTCTATAAGACATGTCTTCCTTGTGCGAGCTCTATAAAACATATCTTCCTTGTGCAAGCTCTATAAAACATGTTTTCCTTGTGCGAGCTCTATAAAACATGTCTTCCTTGTGCGAGCTCTATAAAACATGTCTTCCTTGTGCTAGCTCTATAAGACATGTCTTCCTTGTGCGAGCTCTATAAAACATGTCCTCCTTGTGCGAGCTCTATAAAACATGTCTTCCTTGTGCGAGCTCTATAAAACATGTCTTCCTTGTGCGCGCTCTATAAAACTGAACTTCTATGATGTTTGTGTTTTGTGCTTCTGCGGATCCGGAACATGTAGATTTTGGCCCTATTACTAGGCTGCTCTACTATCCGTAGAATAACAAATAGACATCCGAAATGATGAAAATATATTTTGATGTGAAACGTCTTTCGGAGATAAGTTTGTTAACATAGCAAAGATTTTTCCATTTACCTAAAACTAAAGCTATTTCAGCACACACATTTTTTTTAGAAATATTGTTTTATTATAATTATTTTATGCAAAAAATAGCATGACCGGCTTCACCCGTGTACAGAATTCGCGAATATTTCGCACGGATCGATGTAGCATTTTTCACATTATTGATGATTTATCAAAAATGGCTCAGCCGATTTCAATAAGATTTTAATGGAACCAAGATCAAAGTATATTCTTTCCAATAAAAGTAGAATTATTGAAATCGGACTAGTATAAAAAATATGCGTAGTTATAAATTAAAAAATAAATATACGCCTTGAATTTGGTTCCTCCTCCAGTTCGGTTCGTTGGTCAAAAATATTTCTTATCACAATTTACTAGTTATTTAAGATCGGTAACTTACCTAACTAGTTACTAAATAGTAGGTATTCGACGAAGTTCTAGTACCAGAGGGGTTAGTCCAGGTTTAGACGTAAATTGAAAGTACCTACAGATGTTTCCGGCTCTATACATTTTTATTGTAGCGCTCGTAGCGTAGTTTGACCAGGTGTTTGTCAGCGATCACCGAAATTAAGCAACGATCCGCACGGTCAGTATTTGGATGGGTGACCGCGGGTGGCATTTTCCAACTGAGCGCTACCGTGGCTCGGATGACACGTTAAATTGTAGGTCCCGGTTGTTTTAGCCGTTTCGCCAAGTCAGGGGCCTTCAGGCGGCCTAAAAACTCTGACACCAGGGCTAGCCACCCGGCCTATACGAACTAACTAACTAACTAACTATACATTTTCGTACAGCGAACCACAAGCGAACGCGAAAGTTTAAGTAAACTACGCATAATTATTTCTCGCAAAAAAATGGCAAAACCGCCTTCCATCGTGTACAAAATTCGAATATTTCGCGCGAATTGTTTACATTATTGTTTATTAATCAAAAACGGCTCAGCCGATTTCTGTAAAATTTATGATTTTAATGATTACTCGGCCGAGCCGTTTTTGATAAATCAACAATAATGTAAGCTATTCGAGCGAAATATTCGAATTTTGTACACAATGGAAGGCGGGTTTGCCATTTTTTTGCGAAAAATAATTATTATCTATATACAATTGTAGTTTTTCACTTGTTACTTGAAATAAATAGTAATTACTCGTATGGTTCAGTTTGTCCTTGCGTAGGTGTGGATCCGCGATCCCATGGGTCGACGGCACTCACTGACCTCGCGACCTACTTACACCGAGGGCTTTGTATGGGGTACATACGGTAGTTTTTAGGGTTCCGTACCCAAAGGGTAAAATCTTGACCCTATTACTAAGACTTCGCTGTCCGTCCGTCTGTCTTTTTTTTATCGCGCATAAGTCTGCGCCTACCAACTCGCCTGATGGTAAGCGACGTTGTGATCGTAGATGAAGCACGCAGACCTAGAAGATACTCGTACCTATTCACTCTGATCTTGAAAAGCTTTAGATTATATCTCTTAGGAAACAGGAAAGCAGGAAGACTGTTCCATTCCCTGTCTGTCTGTCACCAGGCTAAATCTCATGAACAGTGATAGCAAGACAGTTGAAATTTACAGATGGTGTTTTTCTGTTGCCGCTATGACAACAAATACTAAAAACAGAATAAAATAAATACTCACAGAAAAAAATGAAATGTTGACAGAATATGAATTGTAGGTATATCCACTTCAATATTCAATAGTTAAATTAAAATAAAATAAATATTAAAGCGAGGCTCCCATTTAAGAAACGTGATTTTGGTGCGATATTAATATCGGCAACATGCAGATGCTTCAAATATTCACAGAATATATCGTTGTATATTCACTTGAAATACTAATAATTAAATTAAAATGAAATGTATTATGGGGAGCTCCCATACAGTACGGAACCCTTCGTGCGCGAGTTGACTCGCACTTGTTTAACCTGGTCAATTCATACATATTCTTACAGGGTCATCTGATTGCCTGTACTAAGCCTCAACAGGGTGATTACGACCATCATTATCATAAACTTTTACTACGGAGCCAACTTAGGATTCCAGAAAGAAATCAGCTATGGACCTGATTTTTTTTCTCAAATCCTACATACAAAACTGCAACTCGAAATCGATAAAATATAAAAATCGGCCAAGTGCAAGTTGGACTCACGCACAAAAGTTTCCGTACCGTGTTGGAGCCCCCATAGCCCAATCATCTTGCCATTATTAATAGCGAGCAAAAAAACTGCTGAAAAATCACGTTTGTTGTATGGGAGCCTAAAGCCCTTAAATATTTTTATTGTTTTTAGTGTTTGTTTTTAATACATCATCTGTGAAAATTTCAGTTGTTTAGCTATCACAGTTCATGAGATATAGCCTGGTGACAGACAGACAGACGGACATCGGAGTCTCAGTAATAGGGTCCCGTTTTTACCCTTTGGGTACGGAACCTTATAAAGAAAAAAAAAACAGCTGCTTTGTTTTCTCCAATTTCGTACACTCTTTAGTATAAAGCTAACCTACCTATAGTAAAGCTGTTCATAATCATAGTCTGAATCACCATTTTCAGCTTACTACGTAATTTCTGAGTAATCCGCAGAACAAACTGACGTTTTAAATACTTTTTTCCGCGTATTCAACTAAGGATGCTAAAATAAAACTTTATTTGTACAAAATAACATTGCGCAGCGGAAATTTCTGCAACTTTTTCACGATGTTGTGAAACCTTTTAGTATGAACATTTTCATGAATTTCAGGGACTTCAGGAGCGCTTAGGAGGGGCTTCTAAATGTTTTCACTGAAATGCAAAAATGTAAAAACTTTTCAGGTATGAGTTTGTGAAATGAGTTAAGGTTTTTTGAAAGTATCATTTTTGTAGCAAAAATTATGAGATAAATTATTTAAATTTTGGAGTTATGGAATTCGTGAGCAGTGAAAATTATGTAGAGTCAAAGTCAAATTCTCTTTATTTCGTAGACACATTACATTTTCTTGAAAACGTTCGATAACAATGCTTTTAATAATATGCTCAAATAATTATTTCTTAAAATTTAAAATTCATTTCAAAACACACCTAAAAATTTATTAAAATACAACAAATTAGAAATAGAACAAAATGTAGGCATTATAAAGATCTATTTATTTAAATATCAGCAATCCTATTTTGCCAACAAACCGCCAGAGTTTGTTCTTTACCATCTAAGACGCCTCGGACCCGAAACTTGGATTGAATCAGGACGTGAGGCTTCCAAATCTCAATACGAACAGACATAACTTATTAACATATGGAGTATATGAACTTTCTTAAGGTATAAGTTGGTAGCGGACGACATTAGGCAGCAGCGAACGACGTGTCGCAGCGACACTACTGGTTTCTATGTATTTTTATGAAATTCCCTCCGTAGTTAGCGACACGAAGCTATCGCTAGCTTCGTGTCGCTCATAGAAATACATAGAAACCAATAGTGTCGCTGCGACACGTCGTTCGCTGCTGCCTAATGTCGTCCGCTACCAACTTGTACCTTTAATGCTGGATACCTACAACATTCATACGTATACCACGTATGAATTTGCGTTTTTTACCGTCTTCCAAAAAGGAAGAGGTACTATGTTTGTCTGCATGTATTTTTTTGTGTATGTCATCGATATTTTCGCCAATGGACCGACTTAGAAAAATATATAGTTTGAAAGAGTATACTACCGAGGTGGTCTCATTTAAATTTTATTCTAATCAGCTGAGCCGTTTCGAAAAAAAATCAACAATAATGTAAATGGATGTCACGTCGACTCGTGCAAACTATTCGAATTCTTTACGAATACACGGTGGAAATCGGTGTTGCGATTTTTTGCGAAAAATAATAATATCTTACCCATACTTAATACTATTCTATATAATACTATTATAATATATATCCGAAGGTATATGGTAACTACTGTTGGTTTGTCAACAAGACTTTATAACAAGGTATAAATTTAACTTTTGCAAATTGATATTCCGAACATTGTTTGTATCGGTTCGTGTTCGTATCAAAAGCGTGAACAACCAAATCAACAGCTGAACGGAAAATCAACAACTGAACGATAACTGAACTCGTCAGACACAATGACGGGATGATTGACCGCTGGTAAAGCGTTCAATCTTTATTTAAGAGCTTTTTAGCCCTCGAAAGATAAAATACAAAACCTAGTTTGTTAAATTTATTTATTAATCTTTTAATTTTTGTAAAGACACATCCATAGAGAAATAATAAGGCATACTAGTCAGTTGCTCCATTCAAAAATTTTACCGAAATAGCAAAATGTTTTTTGCTATTTCGGGGTTGGACCTGTTGTAAAATTTGATCATAATAACATACAACCCGGTCACAATATCTGTGCACCTGACTTCGTGACGTCATATCGAATTATCTGGACGTATATACATTACCGGACGTCTATTATACCGTCCGGACGTAAATTATTATCAGGACGTGTATCGGCAACGAAGATGCTAACCGTACTGTCGCACCGGGGAGTGCGCGGAGAGGTGACAGGGGAAGCCGGAGCGGCGCCGCATTCCAGCGAGGTGCACAGATATTCTGACCGGGTTTACATGATATCGTGTGGTTTCAGCAAGTAAGTGTTACAACAATTTTTGTAAACATGTCGTGATGTGAAATAAAAATTATATGTCGGAGATAGTCATTGTTTCCGCCGACCGACATCGTCATTAGTGGTTGCGGGCTCAGTGGGCGTCATCAGGGTAAAATGCGAGCACAAAACACAATTTTATTATCACTACTTATTTTAGTTCAAATTTTAGGTTTGTTTACACATTAGTTCTGATGAATTCACGATAATGCAATGTAAAATCAACTGTTAAGACCGAGCAGCGAGTTCGGGGCACCGATCTTACTTTTCTTAACCACACAACAACGTTCCAACCCGATCGTTTGCTCCCGCGCAAAAGCCTCGCACCAACTGTCAACCAAAACAAGCCAAGAAGGCGCCTCGACCTCGCTCGAGGCAAGTACTCTGCTCTGATTGGTCGTTACGTACAAAGTGTACTACAATACTCTTATTTTTTTGTTGAATTATTGAGATTTGAAGTTATAAAAAATGTAACAAATCAATTGAGATTAAATTAAGAGTTTTCAAAGTAATTATAATGTAAACAAACACTATTGTGATTTACGTATGCAAACAACAATCAACTCGACTCATAGCTTCCTCCGACACGGCCTTCCTGACGTATTACACGCCCTCGTGTGATGTTGAAGGCAGCGCATCATGTGCAGAAAAGAAAGAAATTCTTGTAGAGCTCGGCCACTCCTGACGACACGTTTGTAGTTCGTTTTTCACGTTACGCGTTCTGCCGTTGACAATATCGAAATGGCCTCCTCGCCTTTGAATGGCCACCTCGCCTTTTTTTTTTAGTTTGGCCAACTCGCCCTTTTTTATTTTGGCCAACTCGCCATTTTTTTTTGGTTTGGCCAACTCGCCCTTTTTTATTTTGGCCAACTCGCCCTTTTTTTTTTCTTTTGGCCAACTCGCCCTTTTTTATTTTGGCCAACTCGCCATTCAAAGGCCACCTCGCCTTATACAAATCTTAACAGCTACCTCGTGATGCGCCACCATCAACCTATAGGATTTCTTACAAAACAACTTGAGTATCCGCCACACACAGTCTGAAAGCTAACGACTTCAAACAAAATAAATGTAGTGTAAAAATCTTACCATCATATTCATCTGACAGGCACGGATCTGGCTCGGTAGGACACACAAGATTGGGGGAACTTGAATTTTACCCTCTGACATTTCAGATCCCAGAAACTGGACCTGCTTCCTTAGAAAGGCTCATTTTTTTTTTCATATTGAACGAAGCTTCAGTGCCACTAAGAGACCGTCCACTAATGACGAGACCGTCTATGTAGACAGTCACATAGGAGTGCGATAAGCCATATTAATAGCTCTCTGATATATAGAGGGGACATTTAGAAGGCCCAATGGCATCACAGTAAACTCATGACGAGCGTCGGGGGTAACAAAAACGGTTACCTTCATAGATTTTTACTCTATGGTTATAGGAACTTGATACCATCCACTATCCATGTCAACACACGTGTAAAATTCTGCGCCTGATAACCTCTGAACTTGACCGCCGATTAGACATAAAGGATACCGGTCATAGACTGTATTGGAATTTAATTCTCAGTAGTCTATGATCATTCAGCCCATGCCATTGCGCTTCTTGACTAAAAGTATCTGAAGAAGGGCGATTTGCTCGGTCTAATAACTCTAGCAGATAATTACTCACTACACCTATTCTATACTGACTTCTGCTTTTCAGGGCTCAAGTGATATGGTCGCTGTTGTACGATTTTGATAGGATCTATTAAATTTATTTCCAATTCACCTGTCTTTACTCTACTAGTAGGTGTGGCTCCAACGAATGAGTTCTTAAAGCAGCTAAGAAGTTTTGTTAGTTGTTGTTAAGGTATCCACGTCGTCAAAGACAGCCGCCACGTTACCTACATCGCAAATATTAACAGTACAGGAATATAGAAAGTTGATCACTCGATATGTGTACGGATAACCCTAAGGCCAATAAATCGTGACATTCGTGACCAATAAGATTATTGTTGTTTAAGTAATCAATCGTCAGGTACGAGTATAATGTGAAACGAAATATCTACGTCATGACTATTAAGAACTTGCAGGATTTAGCAAACGTACCCTCTGTCATGGTATAAAAAAATGTACCTACGTATAAACGATACACCAGATACTCCATTGTACAATTTCAGACCCTAAAGCCGAAGCAATCAAGGCGAAACTGAAATACCAAAAACTGGGCTACATCGCTTTCGCCCGCTCCGTAAACCCGTCACACAATAACATTTCGACCCCATGTCTTAGGCATTAGGTCGAAACTTCAGTAAACACCTCCCTTGCGCCTCACGCAAATCTGTCTGAATGTAGCGAATGCTAACCGCAGTGCGTTTCCAGTCCGTAGATAAACCGTCCCCGATTAAGGAAAATTCTAGATATTTTTTACCCCAGTCTAAATAATAATTGCGCGCTGAAACGTACCAACAAATTTACGAGAGATGCCTTCTTTAATTAAGGAACAATCGGCACCGGAATCAAAACAAAATAAGAACCGCTCACCAAATTGCGTAATTTTTCCGATGACAGGTTTCAGGCCGCATACATTTACTCAGTTCACAACGCTAGGTGCAGCGGCGGTGGGCTGAGCGCTGCTGCTTGCAACTGGCAATGTTTTTGAGCACCGCGATGTGACATGGGCCTCAAAACCACATTTGTAGCAAGACACCAGGGGCCGCCTAGTAATGGCCTAACGGCCGCGTTTCCACAAGCGTAACATTTTGTTGAAACAAAACTTAACCTAGGACGTCTATTAATTTAGCGTATTACTTGCGATAAGAGAAAGCTGTTGCATTTTACTGCGGGTAATTAGTTTACGTTGCATTTTACTGCGGGTAGTTAGTTATTTAGAAAAAAAAACATTGCGAGTGGCCCATGTGTGCAATTATCTAAGATACAACCATTTCCTCCTTACCCAACCTAGCCCATCGTTACATCGGAAAAGTGAATAAACGGCTTGCATATGCAGCAAGGGATTGCCTTTTTTACGGTTTGACCGTAATCATTTTTAATGTCTACGCATGTTTCCAACGTATCATACCGAGCAAGAGAAAAAATCTTTAAATTCTACCCACATTATGTAGGGAAAAGCTATCTGAGAAAAATGTGTTGCAACAGGACCTTTCAAAGCCTTACTTAGTATAAGAATTAATTTACTTCCCTGTTTATCACGATCAAATGAGCAGATATCCGTTGCTAGCTAGGCCCGGGCATCAATGTCAGCATCTTCCGCTTGAAGTTTAGGCACCGTAATGCTTTTATCCTTCGGTAATCGGTGGATCGGTTAGCGCCTCCACCAATAACTTCATGCTGGTTTGTTGCGCTTTAAATAACGCACGCCATCCTTCTTTTGCCGCTGTCTGTTCACTCACGTTTTGTGCCTGCACCGATCCCCACTTCTGATGTCGGAGATAGTCATTGTTTCCGCCGACCGACATCGTCATTAGTGGTTGCGGGCTCAGTGGGCGTCATCAGGGTAAAATGCGAGCACAAAACACAATTTTATTATCACTACTTATTTTAGTTCAAATTTTAGGTTTGTTTACACATTAGTTCTGATGAATTCACGATAATGCAATGTAAAATCAACTGTTAAGACCGAGCAGCGAGTTCGGGGCACCGATCTTACTTTTCTTAACCACACAACAACGTTCCAACCCGATCGTTTGCTCCCGCGCAAAAGCCTCGCACCAACTGTCAACCAAAACAAGCCAAGAAGGCGCCTCGACCTCGCTCGAGGCAAGTACTCTGCTCTGATTGGTCGTTACGTACAAAGTGTACTACAATACTCTTATTTTTTTGTTGAATTATTGAGATTTGAAGTTATAAAAAATGTAACAAATCAATTGAGATTAAATTAAGAGTTTTCAAAGTAATTATAATGTAAACAAACACTATTGTGATTTACGTATGCAAACAACAATCAACTCGACTCATAGCTTCCTCCGACATATATAAATTGTACTTTCGATAAAAATTGCAACATGCGGTGTATTTTTATATATAAGGCCCTATTATGAAGGCGACATCGTAAATTTAATAGCAAAGTAAACAGTAGGTATTCTCTCTATCGAATGCCTAAAGTGAAAAAGAAACAGAAACATGCCAATTAGCTATTATAATTACGATGGCGCCTTCATTGACCTATTGACTATTATATCTTAATGATTTTTATCTTTGATGATCTGAAAATGCATGAGCAAGACGTAATTTAGGATTTTGGAAGGCTACAAAGCCCTTAAAGGTGAACCGTACTATGTTTTAACCGTTCCACCTTGTTTGAAGCGTTTCACCGTGTTTCAATCAACCTCTGACGTTTGAAGTGGCGAACTTTTACAAAGGCCTTTTGGATTCATTAATTTCCAATGAAGTGATCTTTGGCTTCGCTTTAGAAGAGAATTTAAATTGGCCAATGTTCTTCGAGCAAATATATACAGAGCCACAGTCCCTAAGAGAAAGTAGTAAAAAATGTCCGAGCGCTTGTCATCCATACCAACTTAGATATTTACATTAAATAATTAACAATGACCCGTTTTATCTAATTAGTGCTTGTAACCGAGCACTTCCGCATCGCGCGGCGTTGTAGTCGGCTTGCAATCGCCTTACGACTAACTAAAAAGCCTGCCCACTACGTAGCTTGGGCAGGATTTTGGCTCGGATACTTTTTTTGCACGATTGTGATTATTTGTGAGATATTTGCTCGAAGTCAATGTTGCAAGGGCTATCGGATTAGGCGTCATTTTGTTTACAAAAGGGTACATACCTACTAATCGCTCGTCACTCCATACAAACGTCAGTAGGTAATCACACCATTGTCAGTTGTTGGATATCTAAAACTAAGGTATACATCAATTTGTCAGTACAGTATCAATGCTTCTTGCTAATAAATGTGTGAAAAAACTACGCACTCGAATGAAATGAAGCCTTGAAAACATTTCAATTTTGACTCAAATTTTTAGGAAACTTTGGGCGTAAAAAAACACAAAAGGATTAAACTGAATCTTCTTTTATGAAAATAGCGGAAAATATGTTTGTTGGTTCAAATACCTGTGAACAAATCCATTCAAGAATTTTTCACATTTTACTACAGAAAAAACGCATTACTATTATTACGCAGCCGTGTTAAGTAAATATTATTGTTTTTTAGGGTTCCGTACCCAAAGGGTAAAAACGGGACCCTATTACTAACACTTCGCTGTCCGTCTGTTAGGCTGTATCTCATGAACCGTAATAGCTAGAGATTTAACATTTTCACAGATGATGTATTTTGATTACCGCTATAACAACAAACAGAGTAATATAAATATTTAAGGGGGGCTCCCATACAACAAACTTGATTTGTGCCAAGAGGCTCGAATACGGTACGGAACCCTTAATGCGCGAGTCCAACTCGTACTTGGTCGATTTTTTTTAAC
Organism: Hypomecis atomaria; assembly: GCA_964007245.1. NCBI lineage: Eukaryota > Metazoa > Arthropoda > Insecta > Lepidoptera > Geometridae > Hypomecis > Hypomecis atomaria. Next base: position 2,136,020 of record OZ023305.1, read on the forward strand.
GATCCCCACCCAGGACAAGCATTTATGTGATGAACATAGGTGTTTGCTCTGTGTCTGGGTGTTATTTAGTTACTATCTGTATAAGTATGTATTTAAAATATGTAAATGTAGTATATCAGTCTCTGGCAGCCATTATCACAAGCTTTGCTTAGTTTGGAGTCAGAGACCTTGTGTAAGATGTCCCCTAATATTTAATTTAATATTAATATTAAATCTCCCCATGGTATGGGAGATTATTTTGGAAGTGTGAGTAAACGCTCCAGTTAAAATGAAAACTCCCGAAAACGATGTAATCAATCTGTAGACGGCAACAGCGGGAATCGAATCGGCTAACGTGGGCAATCGCTGTTATGAGTAAGGCCCATGCTCCACCAGAGTGAAGCGGAGATAGGCAGAGCGTTGTAGGTCGTGAATAAGGTCACTCATATTTCCGATTTGCCTAGAGATCTCGGCTTTTAAAGTTTTCTATGGGTTAGCACAAAAATATCAAATACATCATCATAAGAGCAAGGCTCTTGTCGATACCAAGTCAGCGAGCAAGGCACCTCCCAGTACGATATGACATCTACCTTTTATTTTGAGGTATTTTGTCAACAAACAATTTCACACGATTTTTTTTAAACAAAACATAACTTAGAGCTCGTTACGCGCACGTTCTTATACAGAATCTTCCTGCAGTTCCGCGGTCCGTTTTGGTGGTGTCAGGCCCACGCGGCCACGTGGGCGATCGTTGTTATGAGTAATTCCAATTTGAAAGGAGATTGGCGTGTTTATGGGTACATTGCTTGGCGCTAACTACGTTATACTACGTTGATGCTCTTGTCAATTGGTGCACAAAACAACGAGACTTCAGAAGAAGATAGATAGATAATTCTTTATTAGTTTAACCACAATTACAATACAAAAACACGAGAAAAAAAAACATCACGAATTTGTTATACTAAAAAAAAAGTAAGTAAGTTCGTAAAGGCCGGGTGGCTAGCCCTGGTGTCAGAGTTTTTAGGCCGCCTGAAGGCCTCTGACATGGCTAAACGGTTAAAACAACCGATACCTACAATTTAACGTGTCATCCGAGCCACGGTAGCGCTCAGTTGGAAAATGCCACCCGCGGTCACCCATCCAAGTACTGACCGTGCGGAACGTTGCTTAACTTCGGTGATCGCTGACAATCACCTAGTCAAACTACGCTACGAGCGCTACACTAATGGCGGCCTTATCGCTTCAAGCAATTTCTTACAGGCTACCAAGTTTATACTAATGGCGGCCTTACCGCTTCAAGCTATTTCTTCCAGGCTACCAAGTTGACGTTCACAATGCTATAAAAAGCCTTAGCAGCTAGAGTACGGTCCGTCCGGGCCACTTACACGGCCCGGGCACGGCCTAGTCTAATATAAATCATCCCTTATCACTACAATGATAACTTTTATGAGTTAATGACAAAAAACAGAGGAAAGTTTAATCCAAATGTTTGCTACTTCATTACGCAGAGATATCTAAACGTAAGACTCTAGTCCTGTACAAAATGACCTCTTTGTAATATACGGATTTTCAATTCAGTAATTTTTATTTTCCGGTGAAGGAAAATATCGGAATCCAACTTAAACAGCGGTCCATAGTTATACCCAAATTTTTAACTGTACTACTGTATGGTATGCTGACTCCATCAAACTTGACTTCGGGCAGTGTCGACCAGTCAATTTTGGAAATAAGACGGGAACTCCCAACAATAATAACCTGTGTTTTGATAGGATTCACTCGCAACTCGCAATCCAAAGGATGCACTCCAAAAAAAAAAAAGGTCTATCCGTCAAGTGTCAAACTTCTGTCAGACTACTGTCAGAGTGTTGAAAACGTTAATTATTTGTGTAAAATTCAATTCGTAAAAATGATAGCAAAAAGAAAAACTGGTAAAAAAAAGCAAGTTAGGCGTTAGCGCCTGTTACATAAAATACCACTTTTGATGTTAATGAGATTCCTTTTTTTAGGGTTCCGTACCCAAAGGGAAAAACGGGACCCTATTACTAAGACTTCGATGTCCGTCTGTCCGTCTGTCTGTCACCGGGCTGTATCTCATGAACCATGATAGCTAGGCAGCTGAAATGTTCACAGATGTTGTATTTCTGTTGCCGCTATAACAACAAATTCTTACTAAAAACAAAATAAAATAAATATTTAAGGGGGGCTTCCATACAACAAACCTGAATTTTTAGACGCTTTTTTTGCTCTATATTAATAATGGTAACAGGTAGATGCTTGAAATTTTCACAGAATATTTAGTTTTATATTCACTTCAATAGTAAATAATAAAATTAAAATAAAATAAATATTTAAGGGAGGCTCCCATACAGTACGGAACCCTCCGTGCGCGAGTCCGACTCGTACTTGACCGATTATATAGTATATAACTTGACCAATCCGCTATGACGCCAGGCGTAGTTGACATGACTTATCTGTTTTCGCTGATCGGTTCAGCACTTTACAATTAAAAAAGCCAGTAGGTACAGTATGGAGCTTTATTTCTGTACTATGGTTATTTTGTGCTAACGATGTTAATGCTACCTATTGTCAATTGCCGTAAGGAAGCCGGGGGGGTGGGGAGGTGTAATTATATTTGCATAATTTGATGGGTGTTTGACAAACAGACTTGTTATAAAATACTCTGTTTCGCTACACATTTATGATAAAGACAGAACAAATAGTTAATCCTAATTAATATTATAAACGCAAAAGTTTGTGAGTATGTATGGATGTTTATCACTTTCTCGCACAAACGGCTGAACCGATTTGGATGAAATTCGGTATGAAGGTAGCTTAGACCTTAGATTAACACATGGGCTACCTACTTTTTGTCTTGGGCTAACGCGGGTAACACCGCCGGGCGCAGCTAGTAGTACTATAACTAGTAGTTCTACGAACAGTAGATCTCGCGAGATATCTTTAACTGAATCTTCATAAGCCAATAGGTATCTCGACTCGCTCTTGACCGATTTGGTTAATATTAACAAATCTTGTTAGGATTTAGATACTGTATCAGCCTTTTTTTAGTTCACTGCAGGACGTAGGCCTACCCACGAAGGGTGATTGGGCCATATCCACCACGCTGGCCCAGTGCGGGTTGGTGGATTCACATACGCCATCGAATTTCTTCTATGGACGTATGCAGGTTGCCTCACGATGTTTTCCTTCACCGAAAAGCCTGTGGTGTGAAATTCCGTACATAAGTTCCAAAGAAACTTATTGGTACGGGACTGGGATTGAACCCACGGCCTCAAGAATGCCAGGCGTTACAACCACTAGACCACCACGGTATTTAGATACTAAATCTTGCTATATATTATCGAAATCGGCTGATGAATAGTGCAATAGAAATTTTCCCACCTTTTTTAAGGGGCAAATCGCCGACAAAAAAAACTATTTTACTAATGTATAGAGCCTGTGAGCCAAGTTTCGTGGAGATTCGTTGAAAAATGCGATCTGTAGACGAAAACCAACATCTGGACAGACGAAAACAAAATCGCCGTTTTTAGAGTTCCGTACCAAAAAGGGTAAAAACGGGACCATATTACTAAGACTTCGATGTCCGTCTGTCCGTCTGTCTGTCTGTCACCGGGCTGTATCTCATGAACCATGATAGCTAGGCAGCTGAAATTTTCACAGATGATGTATTTTTGTTGCCGCTAAAACAACAAATACTAAAAACAGAATAAAATAAATATAAAAGGGGGGCTCCCATACAACGAACATGATTTTTACGGTACGGAACCCTTCGTGCGCGAGTCCGACTCGCACTTGGCCGATTTTATTAGACGAAGATCTCTCTCACTTCGTTCGCTCAATCAATCGATATGTATTGTTAGACGTGGTGGTATATACAGGGTTATTTTTAATCAATTAGCATCCTTTTAGGGGCTTATTCTGTACATCAAAACTAACAACTTTTGTTCCGCTAGTTTTGTCAAAACTCACGAACGGTATTTTTCTATGGAACAAAAACTATTTTTTTCTTTGAGCTTTGACAAAACGTTGAACAAAAGTTGTTAGTTTTGGTGTACAGAATAACCCTGTATAGTAACAATCACCGTACTATCGTGAGGCTATAGTCGCGGTAATGAAATTATCATTACATAGTGAATGAAAACATCGTGATACAACCTTCATACGTCTGCTGAAATTCGTTGACGAACTGAGAAATCCACCGACCCGCACTAGGTCAGCGTATTGGATAATGATGGCAATGCTTTCGCCAGTTTCTTGTTTTGCAAAAATCTGATAATATAAACATTTATACTAGTATAATTTGTTAATGGTTTTTGGTTATTTATTCATATTCATATTATTTATTGGTATCAAAAATATAAAAGATACACGTCAAAAAATTATAAAAATTACATTTGTTATTATTAAAATAATAATATCACTTAAATAATATCATCTTTGCTTAGTAGCAAATAATTAAATTGTACTGAGTTGAAACATTACATTACAAAATAGTTGTGTTGTGTTTTTATAGACAACAACAAATAATAACAATAATCAATATACAATATAATGAAATAATAATAAAATGTCAGAATTTATTTATATTATGATTTAATTTATTCTGTTAATAAAAAGTTAGTTTCTGAGACTTTTTCTCAATCAATTATTTTTCGCAAAAATGGCATGACCGACTTCAACCGTGTACAGAATTCATTAATGGCAAGGGTCGATGTAGCAATTTTTACATTATTGTTGATTTATCAAAAATGGCTAAGCCGATTTTGATAAAATTTAAATGGTTTTTCATAAATGGTATTTCAAAGTTTCCCAAAAAATAATAATTATCGAAATCGTACCACTCTGTAAAAAGTAATGCGTGGTAACACATAAAAATAAAAACAAACATACGCGTCGACTTAAGTACCTCCTCCGTTTCGTCGGTCAAAAACAATAAAGTTTCGCAATTATACAAAACCTACTAGAAAACAGCTTGGTTAGGAAGCACCTCGCGAAAGCCAACGCGAAGTTAACGTAACCTTTATTTTTTTCGAGACCCGCACTCGTTTAAGTACCTACCTTTCTGACGCAGGTTACATAAAAGGCAGATGTCAAACGTTCAGTTCATACTGCTGTCCACAGACTACTATAGATACTACGTATCAGACAGGAATCTAAACTATGAACAACCAATAGCGGACTGGTAATTTTGAGTTTGACATTTATTTACTTCTTAAAACATGGCGACCGAAATGGAGACAGTACTTTTTTTGGCTTCATAAATATTTATTAATTCCTGTATGCATAATATTCTATTCTCCAATTAATATATAATTATTATATTACCATTTTTAAAACCTATGTACCTATAGGAAGTTAATAAATAAGACTAAATATTGTGCTACTTCATGTTTATTCATCATTCACATCAATTTCTATGGACATTTTTAGGTTAACTTTCGTAAGATAAAGTTTTTTCATTTTGCACAGTTATTATTGATTTTAGACACCCACTTGAGTCCTATTTAACCATTTCAGATTACGTTGTATCCTAATTATACTTCGCCTGAAGTTGTAGTTCGGCATACGACACAATATTTTACAGGATGCAAAAATACACTTAAAGACCAATGTATGAACACCAACGCATAAACACAATGAATGTCTGGTTTTGTAACAGTTCAGTGGAGACGATAAGCTCGTGCTTATCGTCTCCACTGAACTGTACACTTTACATAACTAACACATTAACTTTAATAAAACATTAAAAAAGATAGCACCAAAACTGCTGAAAATTTTAACGGAAAAGATTGATTGACTTTGACATTTGCAACTCGAGCAGCCTTGAATGGGCATAGAAAAAATTGGGAAATTCAAAATGGAAATTACCATTGTCTATGGTGAAAAATAAGGGCAATTATTTTTCTTCTAAGATTCTAGCCCATGCTGCTGTCTTACTGCATAGAATTAGAACTAAAGTAATTTAATACTTACCAAATTTTGCTCAAATAAAAATTATGTTACAGCTTCTTATTCATATCTGGTTATACAGCATACGCGAGAGTGAGAGAACAAGAAAAACGCATTGTCTGTCGGCATACGTCAAAATCACAAGTTGGAATGTCATAATGGTTAAAAATGGTTCCATCCGTCTTTTGCAATATGACCGGAAACTCTAGTTCCAGTAAGAATACAGAATACAGAATTTTTTATTTGCAACAAAAATAAGAGGTACAATACATAACGACAAAACAAATGATAAAACACAAAAAAACAACAGTATTTTACCTAGTAAGTATTTCTGTCACAAAACTGCTCAGCGTAATGCTGGTTGCGCAACCAGCGCTGATATTCTGTTGGAACCAGAGCCCTTAGTCCAAGTTTTGCATAGTTTACTTAAACTTTCGCGTTCACGTGTGGCTCCATACATTTTGGTTAATTCTTCCTCGTTTCCGCCAGGGGCGCTGTACAGAAATGCCATACGGAAACAGCTGTAGTTTCAATTTACGTGTAAACCTGGACTAACCCCTCTGAAAGTGACATGACGGCCAATAAAAATGCGCGGACAGAAACAAAAAATAATAATAATAACAAACAGAACAAAGAAAAGAAACAAACAAAGTCTAAACAATGAACAAAGTTCAAATCTCTGTTTATTTTACCTTCCTACTTTTTACCTTTTTGAATTTGGACAGCCGAGATAGATCTTAATAACTAGAAATCACGTAAGTTTGGGTGTATGTGCATATTTTTCTAACACCTTTTAAATTTCATATTTAAAGTGGGACGAGGTGATTGTCTCTTGCTGTTTTAGTTCGGTTTTTATTCCTTTAATTCTATGACTTACTGTGATAACTGTGACAGTAAAAGTCAAGAGAAAATCAGTCAGCCACCAAAGTCAGTCACGATATAGATGTTTTCTGAATGTGAGTGTGTGTAGAGTTCTGGTGGTCTATTAAGTATTTCAGCGAAGCTCATTTCAATTAAAATACTATTCTCTTCCTTATCCTTACATAGTCCTTACATAGTATAAAATAAAGTCGCTATTTTCGTTTGTTTGTCTGTATGCTTAAATCTTTAAAACTACGCAACGGATTTTGATGCGGTTTTTTTTAATGGATAGAGTGATTCAAGAGGAAGGTTTATATTTATAAAAATTCCCGAAATTCCCACGGGAACGGGCACAACGCGGGTAAAACCGCGGCGCGCTGCTAGTATAAAATAAAGTCGCTATTTTCGTTTGTTTGTTTGTCTGTATGCTTAAATCTTTAAAACTACGCAACGGATTTTGATGCGGTTTTTTTTACTGGATAGAGTGATTCAAGAGGAAGGTTTATATGTATAATACACCTGTGCGAAGCCGGGGCGGGTCGTCTAGTAAGTTATAAAAACGATGATAGCACGGCTTGGAAACGTGTTGTGTTCAAAGGTTTAAATTTGATAAATGCGAAACACACTAGAGCCTATCAACTTATTGAAGTGAAACTTCTAATGCGACATCCTACAAGGTTGCGTTAAACGTTTAACGCTACCAAGGGTATGAAAACACTGTTGCGTCGAGGTTTCACTTCTTCCGCGCGGAGGGACTACCCTTTTTGTTTTACTAGAGCCACTTATTGCTTATAATTTGTTATGGCATAATTACATTACAAGTAGTAATGTTCGACGTGTAATAAACAAATAGATAAATACCAAACAAGTATTTCGTAATATTTTTAGAATAAGTAATTGTTTTTACCTACTTCTACGCCTACCATCGTGTACAAAATTCGAATATTTTGCTCGAATTTCTTACATTATTGTTGATTTTTCAAAAACGGCTCAGCCGATTTCTGTAAAGTTTAAATGGAACCACCTTGGCAGTATACCCTTGCGAACTAAAAAAAAATTCGGTTCGGTTAATAATTGGCGGAATTATGGATGAATATCTACACAAAAAAAACAACAAACAGACGAACATAGAACCTCCTCTTTTTTGGAAGTCAGTTAAAAATACGATAACTTTGGCTCCGGAATGATAAATAATCTCTCAGAAGACATCTAGACTGATACGTAAAGTAACAAGTGGAATTACACTGCTTGAGATTATTATTTTTTTAGTTAAAAGAGAACCCTTATATTATCGTAAGGGCAAGCGCAGCGTAGGACGTCACCCACAAGGTGGACAGATGATCTCGTTAAGACCGTAGGATCATGCTGGAAGCAAGCCGCTACCAACCGGTATTATTAGAGATCTATAGGGGAGGCCTATGTCCAGCAGTGGACATCCTATGGCTGGTCCTATGCATCCATCTATCAGCCTTAAATTATGAGAGAGACAATGAATAAGTCCCTACTCTGTAATATTCTGCGTTACGCTGGAGCTTTTTTGTTTACTTAAACATGGAGTAGGCTCTACTTTGTTGGGAATTTTGAGGGTATTCTTACTTGCGTGGATTGTTTCGAAATATCTTGCCCCGGGCTCTGTCTTGTGGAAAAGTTAACTGACGACTTAACTGTTTCGTCTTGCTAAGGATTTTTAATGAGGCTCGAAAATGTTAATTTAATTAATGTGTTGGGGTACAAGTTGTTATGATTGCGATGTTTTATGTTTCTGATGTGCAGTTTTTTTTAAATTAAACATTAAGAGAGAATAGCGTAGAAGAAGACCTAAAAGAAATCTTATGCATAGCATAAGGTACGACTGAAACGTAAAGTAACATGTGGAAGCTAACTTTTCTAGACGTTTTTTGATACAATACAACTGAATGACGAAACTTTGCTTAGTTTGCTGTCAGAGAGCGTATGTAAGATGTCCCCTAATATTTATTTATTTACCTAGTTATATCGTCGATCTATCTTACAGCCGGAAAAACTTACACAAAACAAGATTCCTTTGCTTCAAACAATACCTACTTACACAGTAATAATACAGCGGTCATCATTTCCCCGAAATTTAAAATTCCTCATGACAGCTCCGGCGAAGGTCGCGTTTTATTGCTGTTTATTTACATTATCGACCGCTCCATTCTTTCGCTTCTTTGTCTTTTGTACGGAACTCTTTGTCAAGTGGGGTTTGAACTTTTATTGTCAGAAATCATACTTTTTATTAGGTTTTATACGACAATTTTCCAACTTGCTCGCGCAGTCATATTATTATCTACCTCAGAATAGGGACTAAATTAGTCCTTATTCTAAGATATCTTCCTATACGTAATAGTAAATTATGTACCAAGAGAACCAAGTGGTGTCTTATGTCACGGGCGACAATTGGACCCTGAGCGTAGCGAGGGACTCTATAGTTAACACCCCAGCGCAGCGAGGGTGTTTTACGAGGTCAGCATTTGGATGGGTGACCGTGGGTGGCATTTTCCAACTGAGCGTTACCGTGGCTCGGATGATGCGTTAAATTGTAGATTCCGGTAGTTTTAACCGTTTAGCCATGTCAGAGGCCTTCAGGCGGCCTAAAAACTCTAGCCACCCGGCCTAGGTATACGAACTTACGAGTACTTACCGGTTAGTTTAAGTAGTTACGAGTATTTTGCTTAGCGTAAGTTTTTAATTATGTAGATGAACTACTATTCTTACTTACTTTAAATAAAGAATTTAACTTATTGTGTCGAGGGCAAAAACAGCATTATCGATTAATTTATTTTAAAAGCTGCTGAACACTTTTTGACCAAGGAACCGAACCGGAGGAGGTACTCAATTCGACGCATTATTTTTTTTTTTAATTGTAAAACCACGCATAACTTTTTTCGTAGTTGTATTGGAAAGAGTTTACTTCGAAATTGGTCCCATTTAAATTTTATTGAAATTGCCTGATAAATTAACAATAATGTGAAAAATGCTACATCGATCCGTGCGAAATATTCGCGAATTCTGTACACGGGTGAAGTCGGTCATGCTATTTTTTGCAAAAAATAATTAGCAAGCGTCAAAGATGTAGAATCTATTCCGAGCCCGCCCAATGATATCGTAAAACAGCTGAGCACAATCACTAATTGTGATCGCTGCATCGACCTATTTGTGGTGCAAAAATAGTACACTATCACAGTGCAATAAGAACAGGGGTGCAATTCTGTTAGCCGATCTCTTTACGAAAGTGATACGTTCTTGAACCTCTCTCGTTTTTCTGACAGTTCCGATTGCTCAAAACTGTCAGAAAAACGAGACAAGTTCAAGAACGTGTCACCTTAGTAACGAAATCGGTTGTCAGAATTGCCCTGCAGTAAGTTACCTTCAGAGAAATTCATCACTGCCTATTTGTATATCGTGTGAATTCGTGTGTGTACCTGTACATTAGCTTAACATGGATACGAGGGAACAACTTAACCAACAGTTTTTTTCTAACCTACACTGTTTAGACCTTAGAAGAATGACAAGTAATAGAAACCGTACTAAAATAGCAAAAGATATACATCACTTTGTCCCACTTTAAATATGAAATTTAAAAGGTGTTAGAAAAAGATCAAATTCATTTATTGACATTAAAACAAATAGTATATGATGACAATGAGCCTCAGATCTCCAAACAAAGCATAGCTTGTATTTCGGAGATCTGTGCTCCCTTAACAAGACTTATTGAAATACAATATATAACGTTATAAATTAGTGCTTATTCAAGTAATTACAATATGATATTGGTAAATTTAATAGTACACAGGATATTCAGATATTTGTCAATAAATTAAAAAAAGTATGATTAGAAAAAGATGAAACAGTTTTGACGTATGCCGACAGACAGTGCGGTTTTGTTTCACTCACTCTCGCGTTTGCTGTATAACCAGATATCAATAAGACAACTGTAACGTAGTTTTTATTTGAGTAAAATTTAGCAAGGTTTCTATAACTTGTCATTTTTCTGAGGTTTCCAGGGGGTTTCCGACACCCAAATCTACATATTTTCAACAATGCTGCACGCTCGCTCACATTAGCCTGCTCTTACCGGTTTTTTTGAGCGTGGTTATTGAATAATTAAATTTATGAAGGATATTTTACACACGGTCTCTGACCCCAAACTAAGCAATGCTTGTGATATGGCTGCCAGAGACTGATATACTAAGTACATGTGCACATTTTTAAATGATTACTTATATAGATACTAATATCCAGACACAGAGGAAACAGAAACACCCCACGTTCATCACATAAATGCTTGCCCTGGGTGGGAATTGAACCCACGCCTCTTTGGCACAGGGGTCAGGGTCACTAACCACTGAGCCACCGAGGCAGTCAATGACTGTGGCGGATTTACTAGCAGGCTGAGTAGACTGGAGCCTAGAGCGACATATTTTAGTGGGCGACAAAATTCAGACTATTTGTTTTACTATAGACACAAATAAAAGATTAAATTGTAAAGTCTAAAGAGAAAAATAACATATGATTCGTTTTACTGTTTAGAAGCAGTCTTACTACTATTTACTAGCATTTGCGTAGTCACATATTGGAACGTTAAATTCATCAGCCTACTGGCGCCAAATACGCAAATCCGCCACATGTCAAAGATGAGCTACTGCTCTTATTGTACTGTGCTAGTATACTAGTACATAGTACATCTAGTTGTAAGTATGGCACAATGCAATATGCATTAGGCCATCCAGCGTGCGGTGCTGTGATTCATATTGTGGTTTTGATAGGTATTAGAATGGAATCCATACGAGACTTCGAGAAAAGAGATAATGCAAAAATATATCGAGCTTAGATCATTACCTGTACAGTATTGAAATATTTGCTTTATTTGTTTTGGAAAATTATTTTCTTATTAACTTCTTTCATAACAATCTACATTTAAAGGAATTTCATTTACTTACTTACTTACTATGTTGGCGCAGCGACCCAAATTGTGTCTTAGCCTCCGATACTACGTGTCGCCACTCTTCTCTGTCTTGGACAAGTTCCTGCCAGACATCAATCCCGAGCTTGCGAAGATCTTTTTCCACTTCATCTTTCCACCTATACTTTGGACGGCCAACGGGCCTTCGGCCCTTCGGCAGTCCCAAGTAAGCCCTTTTTACGGCACGATCCTCTCCCATTCTTTCCAAGTGGCCGAGCCAGCGGAGCCTATGGGATTTTATCTCACCAATAATATTGGATATCATTTATTCGGATCTTATTATCTTTTGACATTGCTTGTAGAATATGGCGGCGTGATGGTGGCCTTGAACAAAAATCTAATTAGGTAATATGAAATTCCATTCAAATTAAGCATTCAATGTGCTTCTATTTATCATTAATTTATATGTTTTATTGGAGTTTTTGAGCTACTGCGTACCGTCTGGTCCCACTTTGTAAGATCTTCTTTGCGACCACATCGGGTATTAGTTATGCATGTTATTTACCCTACCCACAGCTACTCTAACTTGCTATACGACGCAATGAGGACTACGTATCTCATGTTTGTAAATTTTAAGCCAATTTTGTCATCATTACCTGTTTCTTAGTCATATAATGGGACATCTACAGTTGGATGTAAGTCTCCCCTTATAGATCGCCAATAAAATCGGTTGAAAGCGGCTAGCATCCAGGTCCACATTTTAGGATCTCCTACGCTGTGCTTGGTGATACTTGGTCTCCATTCGAGAACTTTACAACCCCATCGGTCTTCACTCATCAGTCTTCCGCGCTATGTAGTTGCCAAACCCATCACCTCAGGACCCTGATTCTCTATCGACAGAACTTAATGTATAGGACGAATTATACAAGTCGGCGGATGTGAAGTTAGCTACAAGCTGCGCAATATCCGATCCTGACTGAAGCTCATATAAAGCTGCGTGTTGATTGGATTTCGCGCAGTTTATAGCTTCATATCCGCCGACTTGTAGGATTCGGGCCTATAACGTGTTAGCTAAGTTTCTTTGGCTGTGGCGAATTTTTTATCTGAATATGAAAATGTTGTGTGTTAAACCTAGTTTAAGTACTTAGCATAATTTGAACAAAAACCTACTTATCACGTGAATTTCTCAAAACAAAATATTTGTATCTTACACACGGTCTCTGACACCAAACTAAGCAAAGCTTGTTATATGGCTGCCAGAGACTGATATACCTATACTACATAATAGACATATTTTAAATGTATACTTAGATATATAATTACTAATAACAACCAGACAGAGCAAACACCTATGTTCATCACATAAATGCTTGCCATGGGTGGGAATCGAACTCGCGCCTCTTTGACCCCGTAGTCAGGGTCACTAACCACTGTTCCACCGAGGCAGTCAAAGCATTATGAGCACGTTTTCATACCTAATCAAAATGTCGCAGTCGGAACTGGTTACAGTCGTAACAAGGACAAACAAATAAACAAGCAGCTCTCCCCATGAAAGCCATAACAAATAGGAAAAAATAAAGTTTCGCGATAAAGAACCCATTCCGACGAGGAAGTCGTGCGGAGGTTTTTAAGTTTGTTTCGATGGAGAATTATGTTCCACCTTAAGTGGTGGAATTACAGATTTGCCGCCCGTAGGCTTATTTTGCCGCCCCTATCGTCCTACAATATGAGACGATAGATGAAAATGTATTTAGACTACATTTTATCTAATGAAAAAAACGCCAACTTCTAATTGCAATGAGTATGGCGTTTATGAAGATACTCTCCACATATTGTTAGAATGTGTGCAGAACGAGTCATTTAGAAGACTAAGTATGTTCTGTACAAAATATTAAAGACGTTGGCTTTTACAACTCCATTTTGTCTTCTCCAGACTCTGAAAGTGCAAAAATGTTGTACAAACTCGTAGATTTAGGTTTAAAAGGATAAGTTTAGTTTTAGTTATGTATCTCCTATGGGGCGATGTGGTCGCTAAGCGACAAAGCCCTTTAATTAAATAAAAAAACTACATTTTATTTTCAATAATAATTTAGTATGATTGCGAAGAGTAGCGAAAAGAGTGACTTATCACAATTACAACTTTTTACAATATGTATACAGTTCCTAGATGATTCTTACATCCTTACGATTTAGAGAAATAGTTTTCGGCTAGGTACATCCCTGTGTTATTTTTAGGCAAAAAATTGCCGCCCCCTAAAATCTACAACCCCACTGCTGGGCAAAGGTCTCCTCCACTTCCTTCCACAACTGGCATTTTGTAACACTTTTTGACCGACGAACCAAACCGGAGGAGGTACTCAATTCGACGCGTATATATATATATGTTAACGGAAATGTATGAAATCTAGGAATTGTATACAAATCCTAGGAAATGTATACAATTCCGAAGCTATTTAGGAAATGTATAAAATATTGTTTCAAAAACTATTTAATACATAGATATCCTGTGAAATGTGTAAATTTCCTAGGAATTGTATGTAATTCCGATATCGTATTAGGAAATGTATAAAAATAATGCTTTCTGTAGTAAAACACGCTGTTAAAATGAGAATAATAATTTATATTAAAGCACTCGTTGAGACAATCAGGTAGGTAACAATTATTCCGTAAAATATAATATCTTCATATTATTATCTTATTAATTACAGCTTCACAAAATCAACATATTTTATTCTTATAAAGACAAACTTTCATTTGGTAAGTAATCAGTCTGTTATTTTAGTAATTATAAACGTCACAATATTAAAGTAAGTATTTATATTATTATACTATGTTAAATGTAAACGAGGCAGTCCATATGGCTAGGTATTTATTTTTGCAGGGTAAGCTGGAATGGCACTTTGAAGTACACAATAATTTATTTTTATAGCACAGTTATCTTGCTGTAGTACAATTCTTCTTGCAAAGGCACTTTTTAAATCCCTGGCCGGTTCCAGTGGATTGTAGGTTAGCAACTGACTGTAGTGCAATCTCCGTACTCGGTACATCCTCTGCATCAAGCAGAACTCTTGGTCACACATTAATCTGAGATCGAGAATATAATTGTTTTAAGATTCCGTTCTTGGTACCAATTTTATAGAGCTCATCATTAGTTTGAGCCAAAACTACAACTATAATATTTCGTGGGCATCGAAATTTTCGATTTCGAACAAAAGTCGCAGAACAAAAGTTGTTAGTTTTGATGTACAGAATAAGCCCCTAAAAGGATGTTTATTGATTAGAAATAACCCTGTATATTCTTTGTCACTGATCAGACGAAGTAATGCCGTCCCCTCGCCCCGCTATCCCCGCGTACCCATTGATATCTCAAATGTTTTACATTTCCGATTGCTATTTAGGAATTGTATAGATTTCCTAGGAAATGTGTCCAATTTAATTTATTTCACACATTTCCGTGCGATTTTAGGAATTACATACATTTCCTAGGAATTGTATACAATGACGGATTACATACATTTCCGTTAACATAAATATATATTTTTATGTATACGCATAACTTTTTCGTAGTAGTCCGATTTCAATAATTCTTTTTTTATTGGAAAGAATCGAAATTGATCCCATTAGTTTTTATTGAAATCAGCTGAGCCATTTTTGATAAATCAACATTATCAACAATGATGTGAAAAATGTAACATCTATTCGTGCGAAATATTCGCGAATTCTGTACACGGTTGAAGTCTGTCATGCTATTTTTTGAGAAAAATAACTATAGTAACAAAAAAACAAATGACCTAATTTCCCAACGCCACGTACATAAGAATCCACAACTAGGGAAAGTAGGCAACATATTATCTTATGTAGATTACTCTGTAATTAGTCATCTGGCATTGTGTGGCTTTAAATGAAGTCCAGACAAATGTGCTGAATCCCAAATGAGATCTGCCGACAATTGCCTCGTGCAAGGACGAGGATTCTGTGGATCTTAAAAAGTCTGTCGTAGACATCTTTGTATACAGGGTGACTCTCAGAGTGGCACAAGAGACGGACGGGCAGAAAAATCGACTAAAATCTTCGCAATTCCAGCCAGTAAATCACTACATAGTATAAAAACAAAGTCGCTTCCCGTTGTCTGTTCCCCATGTATGCTTATATCTTAAAAACTACGCAACGGATTTTAATGCGGTTTTTTTTAATGGATAGTGTTTCAAGACGAAGGTTTATATGTATAATACACCTGTGCGAAGCCGGGGTGGGTTACTAGTAGTAAAGTAAAGAAAAATGTATAATCTTTGACAACTGTGGAATACGATATATTTTTCTCATGTTTATAAGACATTACAATACAAACTAAAATACATAAACTACAGTAGATCCACACAAAGTCTAGCCAGTGGTCCCACACTAGGCCCATGTTGTGTGAACCCCAGATATCGAGAATCAAGACAACTTAAGGAGGTGTCCTATTGAATAGACAAGAGTTTCACTCATGTTCTTTCTGTTATTTTAATAACATATTTTAACAACTCTGATAATTTTATTTGCTTCTAAGTATGTACCTACTGTGAATACTGTGATGGAATCTCCACAGTAAACGAAAACACCGTCTTGGTGCACGGAGGCACGTTTTTCATTGCCTAACCAGTCACCCTGTATAAATAACCTACTTTGTTTTGAGCCTCAAGGATCTATTACCCACAGAATACTTAGTGACATTATCCTTGTTCATGCGCTATTAGAAGTTAAGTGGAAATGTTTAATTGCTCATCAAAAATGCTGCTGACGCGCGACAAAATGTGCTCATGAACTTTTTTGTTCGGTATCCAAAGTTACTCGTAACAATGGCAAAAAAGTACAACGAAAGTGTCTTCAAATCCTGAGTAAATAGGTATTTTCTAAGTACATCCTAGACCGTAGTACATTGCCAGTAAGATTCGGTGCAGTTATGTCACGATTTGTTGTTTTGTTAAACAAATATATCTGAAAAAAACTTAAAAATTAAAAAGATTTACATGTTTATTTTGATGTTCAAATAAATAGACACTGGTTTCCGAAAGTAAGAGCCAAAATGAGCCAATTTCATCAGATCTTGTCTGAAATCGTCGAGTAATAAATACGTGGGAGACACCAGGTGGCGCCACGAGCTTGCTTCCATTAGGTCTGGATATTGGTTACCTGCCGAGAACTGAACGACTGGATAAATGAAAGCTATTTGAGTAAATTTTCATGTTTTATCAAATCATGAAACCGTAGTCAAAGAGCCAGTAAATTTTCCAGTAGCAGATATTGTGTTATAATAAATCCGATTACAGAGGCTCCAGCGTAAATTTAATAGCAACGTAAAAAACGTTCTCTCTATCGAATGCCTAAAGTGAAAAAGAAACAGAACTATGCTATTTAGCTAATATAATTACGCTGGCGCCTCTTTAAACGGGCTTAATATCATATTAAAAGAGATAATGCAAGAATATATCGAGCTTAGACTATCGCCTAGTACAGTATTTAATTATTTGCTTTATTTGTTTAGAAAATTATTTTACTACTATTTTCTTTAGTAAAAATCACATTTTAAAGGAATTTCATATATTCGGATCCTTCTGTCTTTTGACATTGCTTGTAAAAGATGGCGGCGTGATGGCGGCCTTGAACAAAAATCAAATTAGAAAATACGAAATTCCATTTTAATTAAGCATTAAATACCGTTGTTTTTTCTGTGAATTAGTTTAAAGTTTTTTGAGCTTTTTTTTCTTTGCTTTTTTGCATAAGTAAGTACATCATTATATGTATGTAGGTACCAAAACTCTGCTACAAGTAAATTGACTAGTATGAGAAGGTTCTCATACCAACTTCCGAAAAACCAATTAAAAATCACATTTGCGTTTTTGCATGTGATATGTAGGTACCTATCAAAACTGTGCTATGTAAATTTTTGATTCAATTCAATTTATTTAGTAAAAATGCAACTTACAGTCTATTATAATACTAAACGTTACATTTTTATATACTAAGAACAATTTATACTTAAAATTGATGTTCGACTAAATATCCGCTAGTAGAAGAAGGTTGAGAATACTTGTGAGAAACCTATGAAAATACTTTTGAGAGATTTTTTTTAGATTTAAACTATGATGTTCGAATAAATAGACGCTGGTTTCAGAAGTTAAGAGCTAAAATGGGCCAATTTCACCAGATCTCGTCTGAAACCGTCGAGTAATGAATACGTGGGAGCCGCCAGGTGGCGCCGCTAGCGGATGCCTCCATTAGGTTTGGATATTGGTTACCTGCCTGAAAAGTGGCATGTTAGGTTATGTTTCATACATACCTTATAGGCACACGTTTTCGAGATGCAGTGAACTTTTTGTATGGGAACAGCAGTTGCTTGCCAGGTAGTATGAACAAAATTAAGTAAGCAAACCTACCAAGGTATCTTCTCTACATTAAAAATTATTAGTGGAAATAAAAAAAAAAACCAGTCATCAAAAAAGTAAAGGTAAAAAATCATTTCCAAAAAAAACGATTTAAATATAGTAATGAACACTTTTCGATAGGCAAGCTATCATAGGCCTATTTGTATGTAAACAACATTTCATAACCACCAGACCTGCCACCACCTCTGACCACCACCAGCTGCCTTACCATGTAATTCCCGAGCTCGGTGGATCGGTATCAATTCTAAGCTCGGTGGGTGGTATTCCACCGCTGAAGCTTTGGTACTATGTAACTTTTACGGTGAGCATGGATTTCGAACGAACTATCAAAATTGAAGGCAATGGAGCCCTGAATCGGTCTTTCCTGCGTTCCGTTTTTAAAACTTGATGCAACTCGATGCAGACTTATCATTTGCCTTGGTACAACACATTTACTAGGTAAAATGTATGACAATAGTAATTTCAAGAGTATTTTTATATTTAAACACAATAGAAACGAGTAAACATTGCTATCAAGATATATTTAAAAAATGAAGATAAAAACAAAACGGAACGTAAAATGTGTCTTAGAGTTATGTGTTGCTAGCAATGCAAAGCGTCCCGATTTTGTAGTGAAATATGTACATTTATGCTTCTCGTCTTTGGATATACTGTAAAAGTTATTTTTTGAATGCTACTGATCATGTAAAGTTGATTTACTAGGTACATTATAATTATCACTACCGTTTGTTGCCAGTGTTACTACCAATCTTACTACCAGTAGTAAGAACAGTAAATGAATGACTCTTCTCACTACTGCAGTTGAAAGTTGTTAGAACAGCAAAAAAAATTACCCGTGTCACTACCGTAAAACTACAAATTACAAAACTAAACAACTTAAAACGAGAAACCCATATAAGATCGTTGTGTGCGTCCGTTGGTCTATCCGTTAAATTAAATTCACGCTATTTAATTCGTAACTACGACATATAAAAATTATCAAATAAAACTTCATCTAAGTTAAGGTATTGAGTAGGCTTTGATACATATTGGATACTTACAGAAATACATTGAATATGCGGTACTACAGAAATGTGGTGAGCACATAGGTAATATGCCGAATGGTAATATGACACGAGTGAGATATAAGCGAAATCAAATTGATTTTATCACAATTTTCATAACCCTTTCAATGCTCATAATATAATTAGCCACAAATTGTTTATTCTTATATTTAAACTAATTTGAATTATTTTTTTAGGAACTGTAATTTTAGGGAGAAATATTTTTTTGTTAATATTTAGGGAGAATGTAAAGTTCGACCTGGCAGTCAGCCAGCAAATTCAAAACAAAATAAAATAATTATGATGAAACGATTACATAATTTAATACGTGGTATCCTTTAGTTTGTGTTAATTTGTTAAGAATGTTAAGATTAAGTTGTTGTGATGAATTATAGCTAAAAACAGTGTTATGCAACTTGAAAAACTTCAGAGAGAAGGTGATTATGAGTGATGACGAAAACCTCAACAAATTAGAAAGGTATGTATCACACAACTTTCTCGTTGTTAAAACCGTTTTTTCTAGCCGCTTAGCCATGTCAGAGTCTTCAGGCGGCCTAAAAACTCTGACACCAGGGCTAGCCTCGGCCTATACGCATTAACTTACTTTTTATTATAGGTACTTATAACCTCTTCATGTACATACTTAGTTTGGAACAATAAACGATATTTCATCTACACCACAGATCCCTAACTATTAAGATAACTTTTGTCGTCAAACATGTTCTTAGATTTAACATTTCAACAAATACAATCGGTATGAAATCGAAAAATAGAAACATCACTAATCGATGAATCATTAATAATGGCAAAAAATTGTATGTTTCAATTGTATGTAAACTTGTATTAGATGGGCTGTAGCCCAGAAAACTTTGGGAATCACTGCATGCCCTAATATGTTTGGAGAAACAGCCAACGAAGAAGAACAAATTAGTAAGTTCGTATAGGCTTACCTGGCGCAAAGACAGTAGTCAGACGATTTTCAATAATCGGCTAAGTACGAGTAGGACTCGCGCATGCAATGTTCCGTACTGTATGGGAGCCTCCCTTAAATACACATTTTATTTTAATTAAGTAAATTATTTATTATTGAATTATATATACAACTAAACATTCTGTGAATATTTCAAGCATCTACCTGTTACCCTTATTAATATCGAGCGAAAAATGTTTAAAAATTGAGGTTTGTTGTATGGGAGCCCCCTTAAATATTGGTTTTATTCTGTTTTTAGTATTTGTTGTAATAGCTGCAACAGAAATGCATCATCTGCGAAAATTTCAGCTTTCTAGCTACAACGGTTTATGAGATACAGCCTGATGATAGACTGACAGATGGACAGCGGAGTCTTAGTAATAGGGTCCCATTTTTACCTTTTGGGTACGGAACCCTAAAAACTAAGAAATAGAAGAGCTGTTTTCCAAACCCAATATTATTGGTGATATCTAAATGTGCCTCGGATTGATGTCTAGCAGCGACTTGTCCAACACATAGAATAAGCTGTGTTTATAAGTAAGTATAGGCCGGGTGGCTAGCCCTAGTGTCAGAGTTGTTAAGCCACCTGAAGGCCCTTGACATGGCTAAATAGGTAATATCACCAGAGCCTACAATTTAATGTGTCATCAGAGCCAAGATAGTGCTTAGTTGTAAGTGCCACCCGCAATCACCCATTCAAAGACTGACCGTGCCGAACATTGAACATGGTTTATTCCCAATAGATATCACTGGTGGATATTAGGACAAAGTATTATTTTTTGTGCTAACGACGGTTGTAGGTAACTTTTAAAACTGTTTTATTTAACTTCACTTGCCCGTTTTTGGGTGAAATGTAGTAATAGAAATTCGATCCCCTTTCCATTGACAGATTGATATGATATTTGATACACAGTTTTAGTTTTGATGGCAATACAATATTTTGTATCCAGTATTGACATAATAATAAGATGACCATATGACACAACTCCCTCAATATGGGTATCAAATGAAAGGGCTTTTTATGTAGAACAAAAGTTTTTATAACAAAATAAAATAGAAACACAAAAATAAAATTGGTAAAAAACTTTTTTTAATTAAACTATTTTATGTACTTAAAGCTAATAATAATAACTAAAATGAAATCGTGGGGCGCAATGTACATAATGAAATCTTCCAGGCGAAGGCTCCACGATTTTATTTTAGAGTTATTATTTTAGGCTTTTATTACATAAAATCGTTTAATTTAAAAAAGTTTTTTACCAATTTTATATATGAATGAAGAACATTGAACAAAAATAAAATGAAGATACTTATTTCTTATTTTCAGCTCCGAAGTGGTTGTAATTACGTGACAAGAGGAAACGGCTAATGACTGTCCATCTGCCTGACATGATAAGAGAGAACAGCCAATGAACTGTCCGTCTGCCTGCTATGCGCCACTCCAGCGCTCACGTCTTTCTGCCGACACCGGATTCCACCCGCTGCGTGCGCGCGTCGCTGAGCGCGCATCCCCGCTGCCTGCTGCGCGCCACTCCAGCGCTCGCGTCTTTCTGCCGACACCGGATTCCACCCGCTGCGTGCGCGCGTCGCTGAGCGCGCATCCCCGCTGCCTGCTGCGCGCCACTCCAGTGCGCGCGTCTCTCTGCCCTCACCGATGTCACCAGCTGCGTGCGTCACTCGGCGCGTCCCGCTGTGCGCGCCGCTCAGCGCGTCCTTCTGTGCGCGCCGCTCAGCGCGTCCCGCTGCCTGTTGCACGCCGCTTCAGCGCGCGCGGCCTGCTGCGCGCCACTCCAGCGCGCGTGTCTCTCTGCCGTCACCGGATTCCACCCGCTACGCGCGCCGCTTAGCGCGCGTCCCGTTACCTGCTGCTCGCCACTCCGGCGCGCGCTTTTCGCTGCCTTCACCGTCGTGCAGCCTGCTGCGCGCCACTCCAGCGCGCGCGTTTCGCTGCCTTCACCGGTTTCCGCCCGCTACGCGCGCCATTTAGGGCGCTTGTTGCTGCCTGCTGCCTTCACCGGTTTCCACACTCACTGAGCGCGCGTCCCGCTGCATGCTGCGCGCCACTCCAGCGCGCGCGTCTCTCTGCCCTCACCGATGTCACCAGCTGCGTGCGTCACTCGGCGCGTCTCGCTGTACGCGCCGCTCAGTGCGTCCTTCTGTGCGCGCCGCTCAGCGCGTCCCGCTGCCTGTTGCACGCCGCTTCAGCGCGCGCGGCCTGCTGCGCGCCACTCCAGCGCGCGTGTCTCTCTGCCGACACCGGATTCCACCTGCTGCGTGCGCGCGTCGCTGAGCGCGCGTCCCCGCTGCCTGCTGCGCGCCACTCCAGCGCGCGCGGCCTGCTGCGCGCCACTCCAGCGCGCGTGTCTCTGCCGTCACCGATTTCCACCCGCTACGCGTGCCGCTTAGCGCGCGTCCCGCTACCTGCTGCTCGCCACTTCAGCGCGCGTCTCCCTGCCTTCACCGGTTACCACACGCCTTGCGCGGCTCTTAGCGCGCGTCCTGCAGCCACTCCAGTGCGCGCTTCTCGCTGCCTACACCGGTTTCCGCTCGCTACGCGCGCCACCGTCGTGCAGCCTGCTGCGCGCCACTCCAGCGCGCGCGTCTCTCTGCCCTCACCGATGTCACCAGCTGCGTGCGTCACTCGGCGCGTCCCGCTGTGCGCGCCGCTCAGCGCGTCCTTCTGTGCGCGCCGCTCAGCGCGTCCCGCTGCCTGTTGCACGCCGCTTCAGCGCGCGTGTCTCTCTGCCGTCACCGGATTCCACCCGCTACGCGCGCCGCTTAGCGCGCGTCCCGTTACCTGCTGCTCGCCACTCCAGCGCGCGCTTTTCGCTGCCTTCACCGTCGTGCAGCCTGCTGCGCGCCACTCCAGCGCGCGCGTTTCGCTGCATTCACTGGTTTCCGCCCGCTACGCGCGCCATTTAGGGCGCTTGTTGCTGCCTGCTGCCTTCACCGGTTTCCACACTCACTGAGCGCGCGTCCCGCTGCCTGCTGCGCGCCACTCCAGCGCGCGCGTCTCTCTGCCCTCACCGATGTCACCAGTTGCGTGCGTCACTCGGCGCGTCCCGCTGTACGCGCCACTCAGTGCGTCCTTCTGTGCGCGCCGCTCAGCGCGTCCCGCTGCCTGTTGCACGCCGCTTCAGCGCGCGCGGCCTGCTGCGCGCCACTCCAGCGCGCGTGTCTCTGCCGTCACCGATTTCCACCCGCTACGCGTGCCGCTTAGCGCGCGTCCCGCTACCTGCTGCTCGCCACTCCAGCGCGCGTCTCCCTGCCTTCACCGGTTACCACACGCCTTGCGCGGCTCTTAGCGCGCGTCCTGCAGCCACTCCAGTGCGCGCTTCTCGCTGCCTACACCGGTTTCCGCTCGCTACGCGCGCCACCGTCGTGCAGCCTGCTGCGCGCCACTCCAGCGCGCGCGTCTCTCTGCCCTCACCGATGTCACCAGCTGCGTGCGTCACTCGGCGCGTCCCGCTGTGCGCGCCGCTCAGCGCGTCCTTCTGTGCGCGCCGCTCAGCGCGTCCCGCTGCCTGTTGCACGCCGCTTCAGCGCGCGCGGCCTGCTGCGCGCCACTCCAGCGCGCGTGTCTCTGCCGTCACCGATTTCCACCCGCTACGCGTGCCGCTTAGCGCGCGTCCCGCTACCTGCTGCTCGCCAAGCCAGCGCGCGTCTCCCTGCCTTCACCGGTTACCACACGCCTTGCGCGGCTCTTAGCGCGCGTCCTGCAGCCACTCCAGTGCGCGCTTCTCGCTGCCTACACCGGTTTCCGCTCGCTACGCGCGCCACCGTCGTGCAGCCTGCTGCGCGCCACTCCAGCGCGCGCGTTTCGCTGCCTTCACCAGTTTCCGCCCGCTACGCGCGCCATTTAGGGCGCTTGTTGCTGCCTGCTGCCTTCACCGGTTTCCACACTCACTGAGCGCGCGTCCCGCTGCCTGCTGCGCGCCACTCCAGCGCGCGCGTCTCTCTGCCCTCACCGATGTCACCAGCTGCGTGCGTCACTCGGCGCGTCCCGCTGTACGCGCCGCTCAGCGCGTCCTTCTGTGCGCGCCGCTCAGCACGTCCCGCTGCCTGTTGCACGCCGCTTCAGCGCGCGCGGCCTGCTGCGCGCCACTCCAGCGCGCGTGTCTCTCTGCCGACACCGGATTCCACCCGCTGCGTGCGCGCGTCGCTGAGCGCGCGTCCCCGCTGCCTGCTGCGCGCCACTCAAGCGCGCGGCCTGCTGCGCGCCACTCCAGCGCGCGTGTCTCTGCCGTCACCGATTTCCGCCCGCTACGCGTGCCGCTTAGCGCGCGTCCCGCTACCTGCTGCTCGCCACTCCAGCGCGCGTCTCCCTGCCTTCACCGGCTACCACACGCCTTGCGCGGCTCTTAGCGCGCGTCCTGCAGCCACTCCGGCGCGCGCGTCTCTCTGCCCTCACCGATGTCACCAGCTGCGTGCGTCACTCGGCGCGTCCCGCTGTGCGCGCCGCTCAGCGCGTCCCGCTGCCTGTTGCACGCCGCTTCAGCGCGCGCGGCCTGCTGCGCGCCACTCCAGCGCGCGTATATCTTTGCCGTCACCGATTTCCGCCCGCTACACGCGCCACTTAGCGCGCGTCGTGCAGCCTGCTAAGCGCCACTCCAGCGCGCGCGTTTCGCTGCCTTCACCGGTTTCCACCCGCTACGCGCGCCATTTAGGGCGCTTGCTGCTGCCTGCTGCCTTCACCGGTTTCCACACCCACTGAGCGCGCGTCCCGCTGCCTGCTGCGCGCCACTCCAGCGCGCGCGTCTCTCTGCCTTCACCGGTTTCCACCCGCTACGTTGTTATGCTATGTTCAGCGCACGTGGGTCTGCCTGCCGCCAGCCTCCGTTTACTGCACGTGTTTACCGTTTCCTCTCGCGCGCCGCTCAGCGATAATAGTAGCACCATTATAGCCGCATTACGATTTTGAGTAATTAACCCGAAAATGTAATGATAAACAAAATTATGAACCTAGTTTAAACTATCGTATCGTATACAAATGTGATTGTGAATACAAAATAATTAAAACATACTCTGCACACTATATCTTTCATTGAACGGGAGGGAAAACCGTTTCACGGTTCGTCGCCACTAGTTTCAAAAAATGGAACTCGAAATAATAGAACGAGTGTTAATTTTGAGTTTATACCAGTACCGTTCACAGTTCCATGATGGAACTACCTATTGCCTACTGATAATGATTTTGAATACTAGTATCATCTACATTTATGTAGTTAAATGGAGGAACATACATTTGTGCAGCTAAATCTATGAAGGTTTGAGTTTGGCGTGGCTCACAATTTGCCTTGGGTATTTATTTAAAAAAAATATTTTAAAGCTTTTTTTAAATTTGTTATGAGCAGGATCTGTAGTATTTGATTCGATAAGCTACCATAAATAATTTGCGTTTGATTTATAGTAATACAACAAGGCATCTTTCTTTAAAGATTGTTTAATTAATGTTACTTTACATGTGCTTGTTTCGTTTTATGTTTTCTTTCAGGACCAAACAATTATTATAAAACAAAAACTATACAAGAAAAATTGTGAGCCATACCAAACTCAAAATATCATAGATTTTCAAATAAAAGAAGCCTGCCAAGAAGTTGCGTAGGGCAAAGAACATGCTCCTAGGATTTGTAAGCGGAGCTTGGTTCATATAACAAATCATGGTTTAAAAAAGCTGCAAAATTGTCTGTTTCTCCATTTAACTATATGGATGGTGCTGGGGTTAAAAATCATAATCAGTGGGTAGTTCCATCATGGAACTGTGAATGGTACTAGTGTAAACTCGAAATTAACACTAGTTCCATTACTTCGAGATCCATTTCAAATGGAACTAGTGTTGTAAATTTCTAAGAGTAGTTCCATCATGGAACTGATTATCGTACTAGTGGCGACGAACCGGTTTCACGTAGGTTGCCATGGAACAGAGGAACTTTCATAGTTAATACTATGAATAGGTACTAAATTATACACTCATTACTTTTAGCAATATTTTATTAAATGGATATAGGCATGATACCACAATAAATTAATATGTAGGTAATATGTCTAGTCATCTTCTGGCGACCCTGGCTTTGCGATCTGCGTTGAGAATTGCTGTCATCAATCATCAACCAAGGGCTCTGAACACAGGCAGGATCACCTGAAATGTAAATTATTGAATTGTACTGTAGGTAAGT
Source organism: Hypomecis atomaria (assembly GCA_964007245.1). Taxonomy (NCBI): domain Eukaryota; kingdom Metazoa; phylum Arthropoda; class Insecta; order Lepidoptera; family Geometridae; genus Hypomecis; species Hypomecis atomaria. The sequence continues at coordinate 2,162,365 of OZ023305.1, forward strand.
ACTTAGTAAGTCTACTGCTGCACGGGAAGCATGGCAAAGGGACTAATAGTCTTTCCACCATTATATCCCCTCGAAGAGGAAATAAAGTATGGATTGACAATGACATCTGACATTAAGAGTGGATAAAATGGTTTTTTTCCCTTTGCCGTGCTACCCGGGCAGGACGTGGGCCTATCCACAAAGGGTGATTGGGGCATATCCACCATGCTGGCCCAGTGTGGGTTGGTAGATTCACATATGTCATCAAATTTCTTCTACGGATGTATGCAGGTTGCCTCACAATGTTTTCCTTCACCAAAAAGCCAGTGGTGTAAAATTCTGTATACAAATTCCAAGGAACTCATTGGTATGGGCCAGGATTTGAACCCATGACCTCACGATTGTAAGGCGGATGTTAGTACCTACCTCTCGACCGCCACGGCTGTACATGTAACATATACGATTTCTTTATCAGCTTCTCAATTAATACTACTTACTTTATTACTTATTCAGAAACCGACATACTTCTGATACCTCCTAAGACCCTCAGTACACAATTTGGTAAATAATATAATTATGTTACTCTTTCGGCCCAAGCTTAGACAACATACTATTTTTTGTACAATAACTTGTACTTTAGGGCTTGACTTTATGTTCAAATTATTGTACAAAATATAAAGCAATTTTATCGCCTGAAAGTGGGCTTATAACATTCATAGTCTCCATTACCTGTTTGTCTTATTGGAAATTATTTCCAGACGTTGGAGTTATAGTTTTGGTTCTCAAAGTACATCAACAAGCAGCTAAGCATCTCAAATCTAAAACGAATCGGGTAGGTACATTGTTTACTGAATGCCATATTTTTCCATGAATCTGCAACAATTTTTTAAGTTTTAAAATACATCATTCAATTTATTATTAATAGTAAAATATAACCTTATAGCATAAAAGAAATCCAATAGGTACTACCTATGCTACATTATAAACAAAGTTAAAACGCTACATACATAACAGAGGACTAACAACAATATAAAACATGAAAAATTGAAATCAGGAAAATAGTATTTTTGTCTACCTAAATCTTAATAGCTATCGTGCGTTGTTTTTCAATTCATAGTTTCTCTGAAATATACATTTATTATATGCCTAAGTATCTTCTTGAATAGTAGGTAGATAAAGTACTATATTGATATAATATCTGTATCAAAGTGTATGGCAATTTACCAAATATTTTTAGCCATAATTTAGACTAGAGCTTACGAAGTAAGACTTTGGTTCCATCAAAAGACAATGAACTTTCTTTGAATGCTAGGGTAGTTAAAAGCATCTCTACAACATATCCCTCAGGCACCTAGAAACAGCTATTGAAGAGAGATCAAGGTTATGAGTAGTAAGCCTCAATTTTATGATAAAAACTTAAGATGTTTGTCAATAACCATTAAAAGTATATATGTGCCTATATCATTCAGGCTTAAAATTTTAACTAGATACTGGAAATATGCATACAGATTTCGAGCAATATGGATTGGAAATGGCTTGCATTCGACTTGTCCCTGTTGTAGACATTTTTACAAAAAATCATTGCTGTTGACCTTGTTGTTTGAAGTGTTACTTACTTGACTTGTCGGTACGTGGTTTCCATTCGTGAACTTTACGGCTTCATCAGTTATAGTGTTTAACGTGATATTTGTCCTGTCCACTCTCACTTTAACTTAGTTATTCACTGAAATACGCAAGTAACTTTGTCGCGTCTATAACTATAACCACAGGTGATTTTATCATGTAATTGTACATCTGTATTAACATTTACTTCAGGATGTTTAATATTTGTCCAAATATCTCCTCACGTATGGAGTCTAACATAAATAAATAATATTTATTCACGAGGACTTCTATGCAAAACTCTGTTTACGGCGAGGAGACAGAGTCCGGCTTCATTTGACGTTTAGATCCGCTTTCATCTGTCACCGGGAGATAGATGGTACCGATTTTAAACCAAAACACGCAGTTTTGTTCATTCATCCGGTTTGAGAGGCGACAACGGTGAGCATCGGCAGTTGAAACTGAAAAGGGGGTGAATGACCTCAGAAATCTGCTTGCGGGAAGCCGAAGCCTAAGCTCGGGAAACCGATCCACCGAGCTCGGGAATTACATGGTTAGGCCACAGCTCTGACGTTCGGCTTCGCTTTTTCTCCTGCTCGCGCCAGTTACTCACGCCACGAGAGCGAGCGGGAGGGAAAGTGAAGCCGAACGTCAGAGCGCTTACACAATAAGGCCCCTGATTGGCGCACTATCTGAAGCGTATCCGATAACAGGCTGATAAACACGCTACCTTACGTCGATGCTCGAGACTTCGCAGCTGCAACTGCGACGTTGATGATACGCTGTAATATGCATGATCACTGGATAAAAAAATAATTATTATAATAAGTCTGTTAGTTAGACTATTAAAAAATATTAGACACGTAGTTTTTCTTTTGTCAATAAATTACCAAGATAAACCTTTTATTAATATGTACTACGGGACTAATCGCGCACTAAAATTACGAGATAAATAAATACCTTATCATCCCGACGTTTCGACCGAGTCGCATCGATCGTGGTCACGGGTAGACTATGTCAATTTACTTTTAATTTTATTTTTAATTTTAGTGTGCGATTAGTCCCGTAGTAAGTAATAATAATGTGTTCAAATCGCGAAAGTTTAAAAACAACAAGATAAACCTTGTCAAAGTTTGAGAGTGGGGGCTCGTGACGTCACCAGTGCGACGTTCTACCTGACGATGACGGACGAATTATATTTAACGGGACAATAGCTTTTTAAATAGTGCCACTTAGTATAATTTCGAAGGACTAGGAATGGAAGTGGCAACATTCCTGGGGTAACGCTTGTGACAAACGCTGCTGATTGATTCTAAGGTTTTAAGTGACACTGACATCGCATGATCGGCCGATGGGCGGGAAAATGCGAGGTGACATGTCAGACTGATGTCAGTGAGTTGTAAATAGAGCTTGTTCGGAAGAAGTTGTGGAAAACTGAGATTAGAACGGTTCAAGCCTGGTGATTCTTGATAGAATGGTAGCGGCGTGCGTTACGCTGCGAAACGCCATGTGCTTTGCTTAAAGTTCTCTCTATAATTGTGATCATACGTAATCCTCTGTGAAATAAACTGATTGTTCGTGACGTCGCCTTTATCTCCTCGCCCGCTAAACCCACGCCACGCCACACTGAAGCATTGTTGGGTCAGTGGTATAAAACATTACCACATTAAAGAAAGATAACTGATGCGGAGCCTTTTTATGGATCCGATATACTATTTTGGTCATCATGTCCATTGATAAAATAGACCGTATCGTGTCGTTTTCCGTGCCTGATCCGTTCCTAGCACCAGCTCTGTCATAGTTTGGTACGTTGTAGTGGATAGACACCTTTATATTTATAGCACCCCTCTTGTTTCGTCGATCTTAAAAATTCAATCTTACGACTCAACGTGTGGAGTCAACGTTATTAGGTTCTAACTGAGAGTTTATAGAGAAGGGGTTGACTCGAGGGTTGGCAGACGCGGGTAAAGTAGGCGACAGTAAGTGTCGGTACTTACCCGTAAGTAGGTAGTTCAATTTATGAACTGCTGGACTCACAGGACTGCAGAACGGTCAGTTTTGCCATTCACTTTTACAAAGATGATGATTCCAGCGCTAAAAATGGTGGTTACATTTGCTGTTTGGCTTTGACTAACTGTATACTGTATCAGCCTTTTTAATAGTCTGCAGGACGTAGGGCTACCCACGAAGGGTGATTGGGCCATATCCACCACGCTGGCCCAGTGCGGGTTGGTGGTTTTGACTAAGGAGGTTCTCAATTCAGCTATGTGATTTTTTTGCTTGCAAAAATTGTGTGCCTCCTATTATCTGTTTGTTATTAAGTTCTTACAGAGAGTTTATAGAGAAGGGGTTGACTCAAGGGTTGGTGGATGTAAGTAGAGTAGGCGACAGTAAGTGTCGGTACTTACCCGTAAGTAGGTAGTTCAATTTATGGACAGCTGGACTCACAAGACAGGAGAATGGTTAGTTTTAAAATTCACTTTTAGAAAGAAAAGTTCATTGCAAAAAATGGTGAGATTTACGTTTGCTGTTTGGCTTTGACTAAGGAGGTTCTCAATTGAGCTATGTGATTTTTTTGCTTCCAGAAATTGTGATCCACCTATTGTCTGCTAGTTTTGATGTACAGAATAAGCCTTTATGCTATTCTGTTGTAACTATGAGCATTATTACTATTGCAAAGTTTCATCTCTATCCGTTCAGTAGTTTTTAAAAAGATATAAAAAAATTATATATAAAAGAGTATAAAAATATAAAAGAGTATTATTTATAAAGATATTGCGGGAAACGAAGTTCACCGGGTCAGCTAGTATGAAATAAGTCTATGGCACTTCCGACAAAAAACTCCACATAACTAATTTGTTTCCGAAAAGGTGTCGCTTTTAGCTGAGTCACAGACTATTCATGCAGATGACCAAGGTTAAATCGGTTGCGGTGTGTTAAATCATATGCCTGTAGGCACAAAATATCGAAGAGCAGAAGTTCAATTGCATACAAAGCGCTATCAACCACGCACACATTAACATCATCGCTCACTAACACGCCTGAGAACGCTAGAACTGTTCGAGCGCAGATATTACAAGATTTCGACTCCATGTGAGAGAGAGAAAGAGAGAGAGAGAGAGCGCGCGAGAGAGTTGATTTTGATGGCAGTGGGCAAAAGCACGCAATAGTGAAGGTCGAAGATTTCGAAATTTTCGAATATGTAAACCACAACATAATCAATTATTACAAACCCAGTTAGTATGTATGTGCTGAAGTAATGGAACCAGTAGATGTATCGTATAGGCCGACTCATACAAGTCGACGGATGTGAAGTAAGCTACAAGCTGCGCAATGTCCAAACCTGACTAGGGCTCACATAAGCTGCGCGTTGGTTGAGTTTCATGCAGCTTGTAGCTAACTTTACATTCGCATTCGCGCATATATGTAGGTATATAGTATTTATCATATAAGATAAGATAACTTTATTGATATTAATGGAACCTATTATTACAAAAAATATTGCATAATATTGATTTATTAACATTCTCGTCCGGTTTAACATTTTTTTTCACATTTTACCTACTAATATTATTACTTATACTAGATGCACAAATACAGTGTCATTAAAAAAATTCATCACAAAATAGTATTAAATTCATTGACAAAGCATACATAATGTTAACATATTAAATCAAACAATTACAAAATACAAATCGCACGCTGTAAAGATAATAACACCCAGACATTTATCAAGTTTCTACGATCAACACAAAGAGCTTGCTTTGGGAATCGAACCCACGCCTATATGGCACAGGTGTCAGGGTCTAACGATCAACTGTCATCACCATATGTAACCATCTAGGGTCACCTAGGCAATGGAATAAAGCTTAAGCCATAAGCATGTGCGACTGCTGTTAAAAATATTTACAAGAAATAGTTTAAATGTTTGTTGTTTGGGAAGTCTTTTGAAATTATTGAAATATTTATGTTTTTTGGATAGTCTTTTGGAAACCTGCGTCAAAATCGATACGAAATAAACTTTATATCACAAATATTATGTAAATTTGTATTCTGGTTAAAAATTTAAACTTTAAAATAAACAAAGCCTCCGATCAAGTCCGAGGAAACTAAGAAAAAAAAACTGGTTGCCTGTAAAGTCGGTATACGGGCGAAAGTTTTACGTGACAACGACTTTGAGACGAATGAGACGAATGAGAGCGCATAACGTGAGCGGAGCGTAACGCAGTTTCTTGAAGTGTCACCCGGCAAACCAATTTATAAGACGTTGTTACGTCAAAAAAAAAAAAAGCTTAACATCTGGGCTCCATATTTTGTGTTACAGCTAGAGTTTGTAAGCAAATGGCAACTCATGCTGGGCCCGAGTCGCGCGACTCGTGAATGTATGAGTGTGTTCATCAATTATCCCCTCCACTCCCAGATATGCCGTGAATAGCGTGTAAAGACTTCACTAACTTTACTCATTTTAAGGGTTCCGTACCCATTTTAAGGGTTTCCTTCTTGCGGCAGCGTCGTGTGTCGGGTTGTTCTCCTCCCTCATATGGTCGAGGAGAGCGATGGCTGGCACATGCGTCACACTCATGATCGGGTGCTGCATGCGGGTCGCCGGTTTGCTCGCGGCATTCACGCAATGCACTCAAACTACTAACTTAGACTAAGATTTAAACTAACCCATCTCTATTGTACAGTTGCATTCTATAAATTGTAGCTTAGTTAACAAAGGGCACAGACCCTGGAGTCTGTGGATCATTAATTTAAATTAAAAAAATTAAACGGGACCCAATTACTAAGATGTCCTAAGATGATTCGATGTCCGTCTGTCTGTCTGTCACCAGGCTGTATCTCATGAACCATGAATGTAGTATTAATGTAAGGACTACGTCCTGCAGTGGACTATTAAAAGGCTGATACAGTACAGTACAGAGATACCAAACGTGACTTAAATAAAATAATGAAATATTGACAGTCCACCTTCGAGCAAATAGCTACAGAGCCACAGCCCCTAAGTGAAAGTAGTACAACAATGTCCGAGCGCCGTCATACATACCGACTTAGATTTACATTAAATAATTCACAATGACCCGTTTTTTCGAATCACAACAATATATTGTCACTTAATTAGTGCTTGTAACCGAGCACTTTCGCATCTCCCGGCGTTGTAGTTAGCTTGTAATCGAGCACTTTCGCATCGCCCGGCGTTGTAGTTGGCTTGCAATCGCCTTACGACTAACTAAAAAGCCTGTCCACTACATAGCTTGGGCAGAGTTTTGTCTCTGACACTTTTTTAGCACGATTGTGACTCTATAGATATTTGCTCGAAGCAGTCTACCCGTAACCACGATCGATGCAACTCGGTCGAAACGTCGGGCTAATGAAGTATTTAATTCTCTCGAGATTTCAATGCGTGATTAGTCCCGTAGTCTATAGGTACCAATATTATAAAGAGGAAAGATTTGATTGTTTGTTTGCATCGAATAGGCTCCGAATCTACAGAACCGATTCGAAAAATTCTGTCACTGTTGTAAAGCTACACTATCCCCGGTGAACATAGGCTATTTTATATTTTTTTTCAAAATGGGATCCTTACTATTTGTCTTTATTTGCCAATCGTACCCGGGCGAAGAGGGACGGGCAGCTAGTATATAATAATAAAATAGTGACATTCCTATTGTTCTGCCGTCCGATTGCTTAAAGACCGCTAAGTGACATTTTTGCGATTTTGACTTTTATACACTACTAAAATCAGAATTTTTTCCTCTTTTTTCTAGTCTGGGTCTTATTTTTTTCTTTTTATTAGTTTCTGAGTTACGGACACCACGTGCACAGTTAACTACGTACTTTTTGCTATTTTACAATTCTTAAACACAGTTATCGCATTTTACAACACTAAAATGCTATTAAGTGCCCATACATATGGTTTGAAGCTTAACATTTATTCTGGATTGCAATTTTAGAAAACGTCTAAGTATCTTTGCGTTACTATTTCACCGTTACCCGACTTAACACGTTTTGAAGTAATTTGTAGTAACCCAGTCCTGTGTAATACCTGCAATGCTTAAAAACGGTTTTATTACCTCAACTATTCTATAAAACAGCTAACTCTACATAACCGAATAATTGTTGATAAACCATTCTGAACATTTAAAATTTACAATTCTAAAAGACGGTGACTGTCCTTTAGCTGCGTTTGGCTCCTAATGCAGGCCGCTAGAAACAATATTAGAAAACGGTTAGGTGACATTTCCACGCTATAAAGCGTTTAAGTGCGAAGGCGCCCGAGCAACTGCCCGGCCCGATTACGCACCCGTCATTCGTCGCCAGGATGCCGCGAGAGGAACAATGGCGTGTGTAACCGCCAAAATGGACGCGGGATCGAAGTAAGGAATTTTTATTCGGTAAGGTATATTGCCTATATTTTATTAAGACAATGATTTCACTATATTGTTAACCACGACACCACAACAATAATAATATGGCGCCTGTAATTTATTGTGTAAGCTTATAAGCTTGGTTGCCTGGAAGAAATCGCTTGAAGCGATATTATTTTCCGCCATTTAGTATAACTTTGTAATGTTTTTAATTTTCGTGTGTTTTTTGTATTGTAATTGTGGTTAAACTAATAAATAATTATCTATCTATCTATAAGCGTGAAGTTAGCAAAAAACATTGCATTGCACGGACTAATAACGCACCCAACTCTACATACAGTTGCCACCACCGCGCTTGGTCGCAGAATTTTCTGCCATTAGTACAGAATGCCGATAAGCACCAATTATTCCAGTCCTCTAAAAATATCATGTAAAAATACATTTGAATGTTTCATTATCACCCTAAATGCGAAAGTTTGTATAATGCATGCGAAATTATGATTGTTCTTTTCACGCTGGAACGGCTGAACAAAATTAGATTTGAAATGCGAAATAAAGGTTGATTATACCCTAAGTACGATCGAGATATAAAAGATCAGAAGATTCTAGAGACAGCTATACGCTTCAGTCTCTAAGCCTGCGCAGCCAAAAATCCAAGAGTCAAGTTGACCTGGAACTTCACCGAAGACATTCCGGACATCAGCTTGTGCGAGATTAGAATAATCTTGATTCAGCTTATGAACAACAAGACGTTCGGTGAAGACGGTCCCACATAAGAGCTTCTGAAAGCAGATGGAACACTGGTACTAAAAGTCTTTCAGAAGCTTTTTAACCGTCTTCCTTGACGCATGCATTCCTTGGGCATAACGCTAGAAGCAAGGAAAAGAAGCGTGGTGATGCTGTTCTTCAAAAAAAAAGTCATAACGCCTCATTGAAGAATTACAAACTTATTTTACTTCTAAGCCATGTTTATACGTAGTTTTCAAGGGTCATTTCAATTTCCGTCTCGATGACTTCGAGTATTCGTCATCGAGAGCAGGCTTGATGACTTCCAAGCTTCTGAACAAGCCGGGTTTCGCAAAAGCTATAGCACCGTAGACTACATTCATACCCTGCGGCAAGTTATACAGAAGACCGAAGAGTATAACTTGCCACTTTGCTTTGCGTTTGTGGACTATGAGAAAGCCATTGATTCGGTCGAGACTTGGGCTGTGCTTGAGTTTCTTCAGCGATGCCGCATTAGCTATCGGTATATCGATGTCAGTCCAAGTACACGAACAGAGTTCCAAGGCTATCCCTTTAAAAAGAAGTGTAAGACGGGGAGACGTAATATCTCCGAAACATTTTATTGCTACTTTGGAAAACGCCTTCAAGCTTCTAGAATAAGAAATGATTTGGCATCAATATCATTGCTGAATACATCACTCATCTCCGGTTTGCCGGCGATATCGTAGTCATAGCAAAATCGATGGAAGAACTCAACATGATGCTCGAAAGCCTCAATCAGCTCCCTAAACAGGTGGGTCTTAAAATGAACACAGACAAGATGAAGGTCGTATTGTGTAATTCATAATTCCCATGTTGCACCCACCCATGGTTTAGCTAAGAACTCGGTTCTTGAAGTCATTGATTCATACGTCTATCTACCCCTATAATACATAAGTAGTCCATTTAGGTCCAAATTAAAGAAAGAGGTCAATCGCCAAATCTAACTCGGCTGGGCAGCGTCCGGAAAATTGCGTAACGTCTTCTCGTCCGACATACTTCAGTGCTTCATGTCGAAAGTTTTCGACCAGCGCGTGTTGCCAAAGATGATTTATGGCACAGAACATGAATGCAAGCCGCTTCCGATTGGTCTTATTAGAGATCCACATAGGAGGCATATGTCCAGCAGTAGACGTCATATGGCTGATTGATAGATGGATGACACACATGCCAAGATTCATCATCATCATGATCACCATTTGGCCCAAACGCAGGATGCTGCTAGTAAAAAGCAAAAAAAGTGCACATTGCCGCTGATGTGAAATTATAATAATACGATCGGGACTAATATTTACCACACTAGAAAACAGTTTTCGAAAATTCTTTCTCCAAAACTGTGTTTAAGTTTAGACATAATGACAAATCTTAATTTAAAGTGTATTTAAATAAGCCGTTAAAAACATTAAACATTTATTGATATTGGAATGCATTTTAAATAGTGTAGTATTTACAACATAAAAAGGCGGCTAAGTGACGTAACTGTTATTTAGGTTGGCATTTTTTTATAACTGTAGCTTCCATTCAAATCATCACACAGTTACAGCGTGTTACAACTCTATAGAACGGTTGCACTTCAGCCAACCGTTTTTTAGTGGAGCAAATGTACATAGATTCGATTGGGATAACTCGACTAAAATACAAAAAATGCAATTTCTATGCAACACCAATACGTAGAAGCCTTCTGTACTCATGCAAAAAAAGGAAATAATTAAAGGAAAACAATGTTATAGAAAAAATAACGATACGTCTTGCCAATTTCTAGAAATTTCATTTCCCACCTTTTTGTCCATATCTCAAAATTTGGTAAAATCACTTAGCCGTTTTTTAGAAATCGGACGGCAGTGTTAGTGTCCGTGTGTCAGAGTGACGTCAGTGACGTTAATCACCGCTTGAAGGATGTGCTTACCGCCCAAGGTCGACGGACGACTTAATTGTTCTACAGTCTGTGCTCCCCTTAAGTAGGCACTATCCACTTAGGCTGCTTTTCCACTCGATATTAAGGAAATTCAAATAAATGGTATTGCATTGCAAAGAGCATGGGTTTTCTGAGGTTTATATTCTCATCATTAAGAACATTTTTTTACTTTATAACGAAAATATACGCCATAGATTTATCTTGCAGCCTACACTATCACAAACCAACACTGCACACCACATCCTCTGCAATAGAGTTGTCTACAATTGGAACAGGTTGCCTGAGGATGTAATCTCAGCAAGAACTTTAAACGCATTTAAAAATAGACAGGACCTTTGGATAAAGAAGGAAAAAAAATATTTGAAAGCTAAATACTAATTTAATTCGACTCTGCTTGATATAGGCATATCAGTATGCACTGCTCGCCTATAAACAAATAAATAAATAAAATCTCGAGAAAAAAATCAGATGTTCCGTATAAAAAGTTTAATAACAAAATTTATGGTGCAGCTTATTTTTGCTCTTGAATTTATGGTGCATTTTTTCGCAAATTTGTATATTGTATTTTTGTTGTATACCTATATATCGAATATATCGGTCGTCTAGAGCTCGGTTTATATTTGACCGGCCATTCTCGAATTTGGATGCGAAAATCGCCAAATTGGATAATTGCCATCAAAGTCTTGTCAAAGCAACAGTTTGTAGATTATCTCTGGTGGATACGCAGCCTTAATTGTCCTACAAACTATACACCCCAGGCACTATTGGTTTAATTGTGCCGTAGTCTGTACTATTGACATGTTGTTGTTGACGTCACCACGGTAATTGAGAAGATCTCTGTATAATGCCGGCCCCACACGGCTATCTGTGGCCACGGTAATGGTATTTAAGGTATCTGCGTGCTGTAGCGCTCGTAGCGTAGTTCATTTGGGTGTTTGTCAGCGATCACCGAAATTAAGCAACGTTCCGCACGGTCAGTATTTGGATGGGTGACCGCGGGTGGCATTTTCCAACTGAGCGCTACCGTGGCTCGGATGGCACGTTAAATTGTAGGTCCCGGTTGTTTTAACCGTTTAGTCAAGTCAGAGGCCTTCAGGCGGCCTAAAACTCTTGACACCAGGGCTAGCCACCCGGCCTACACGAACTATGGTATCAATACTTATGTAACAAAAAAACAACAAGGGGTTTAACGTTAAACGTAGTGGGTATATCTTATTATTTCTGTTTTCGTTCACATTTTTTTTCTGTTGACGTGACAACGTCTTATAAATTGGTTTGCCGGGTGACACTTCAAGAAACTGCGTTACGCTCCGCTCACACTTTTCTCGAACTACCCCCTACTTAAGATTTAATCAGTTATTGTCAATAATAATTACTAACACCTAAGTAGCCTAAGTAAGTTATGGAACAAATAAAATTATTATTTATTGACGTGACAACGTCTTACAAATTGGTTTGCCGGGTAACACTTCAAGAAACTGCGTTACGCTCCGCTCACACTTCATGCGCTCACAATGAGAGCGAGTGAGAGGCACGTAAGTGCCTCTCACTCGCTCTCATTCGTCTCATTCGTCTCAAAGTCGTTGTCACGTAAAACTTTCGCCCGTATACCGACTTTACAGGCAACCAGTTTTTTTTTTTTTGCCATATTAATCGCTTCTATCGTTCATTTACTTGCATTATTACCTGATTCCTCCATTATTATGTCATATTTTGCAACAATTTTAGAATTCATAAAAAGTTAGTGCATCCAGTTAGAGCAATATTTCAAGAAAATCATTAAGAATTGGGTCTACCTAATTGATAAAAATGTTTTTAATATAGCTATTTCAAGGTTACTTAATCAGAGTTGCCAGAAATAATCTACTTACTCTGTCAAATATATTTATTTTTCCTAAGAAATTCATTTTTTTTTTTTATTAAACTGAGGGCTCTTTTTGATGTTAACTGATGTAATTGACTCAGAATAAGATGTACTTTCTCGATATGTAACGCATGCTTTGGTTAGATTATTTGATTATTATCATACCAGCCTCCATACGTGCTCCATAAAAGACTTGAAAATAAATGAGGTCGCCACTATCGCTTTCTTAGCATATTTAGCATTATTTTTTGCATAATGATACTGTTTTCCTGTTCACAATCTACAAAATAACACAAAACGAGAAAAATGCTAGGATGTTAACTATGATTGACTGCTCAGGTGGTGGTTCCAGCAAAAGTGATAATTTAGTTCCCGAATAATTAATTTCATCTCTTTTGTGTCGTACTGTACATTTTGTGGACGTGTCCTTTGGGAGTAGTATATTTTCTTACCACTGTTTTATCTTTGTTCCAGGGGACCAACCTTCCGAAGAAATCCAAACAGCGAGTACCACAATAAACGACCTGCCTATTTTTACCCCATATACCTAATACCTACCTAGTCATCGCATACCTTTAGTGAATAGTGTATTGTGAAATAGTCCGTAAAGCTGTGTACATAAGGTGTAAAATAGTGATGTGTGAAGTGATAGTGAAGGTGGCAGGCGTACGCGCATGGAAGTGAGACTCCTGGGATTTTGGAGAGAAGAGAATAGGTAAGATACTCATCTCTATCCTTCGACCAAATATATATAGAGTCACAATTATGCAAAAAAGTGTCCGAGCCAAAACCCTGCCCAAGCTACGTAGTTAGTCGTAAATCGATTGCAAGCCAACTACAACGCCGCGCGATGCCAAAGTGCTCGGTTACAAACACTAATTAGGTGACATAACGTCGAGATTCGAGAAAACGGGTCATTGTGAATTATTTAATGTAAATATCTAAATCGGTATGTAGACGGCGCTCGGACATTTTTTTACTACTCTTCACTTAGGGAGTGTGGCTCTGTAGATATTTGCTCGAAGCCTCTATCCAATATTTTTTTATTTCGTACCTATAGGTTTGAGTTTGACTACATACTGCCTGATATCAAGCAGATATGAGGTCTAGGGTGTAGCACGCTTTCCTAGTAGATGCCTATTCACTCAGGGTTTGAAGACACCCACGTAGTATTTTAGCGGGAAGACAGACCCAGGCAAAGCGTTCCACATTCTGGCTGTTCGTATGAGAAATGTGAATTCGACCTTCGACCTTTGTGGATTTGGTTCTAACGCGCGGGATGTCCACCATAAAAGGGTGGCGCTTTGGTCGCGTCTGTCTGAATTCGATATTACCAAAGAAATTAGAAATAAATCAGGAGCTCCATACCAAATCGAAGAGATGTATGAAATAGCTGGTTTTATTTTCTCGAATTCCGGGTTGGTCCCATAGTAAAAGTTGTTCATAATGATAGTCTTGTTTCTCTTCCTTTCAGTTCTGAATTATCCTTTAGAGTGGCTAAAAACTAGTAAAACGGAAATTTTAGTAGGTATATCAAGATGAACTACTTTTACTGGGACCAATTCTGAAATCGCTTTAACTTATTTTTGTTCTCTACGTATGCTGAGTGTAAGTTTTGTCGTAAACAAGACGCGCTCTACGGCGAGCGCGTAAGCATGTAATTTGTATGAAGAAATGTACAGCACTACTAGCGGCGCGTTTTTGAACTGTGCTGTCATCATACAAATTACATGCTTACGCGCTCGCCGTAGAGCGCGTCATGTTTACGACAAAACTCACACTCAGCATACTGTACATAATTTCACTGACGTTAACGTACAACTAACTATACTACTTAACTTATCTCCTCTAATCAAGATTTTAAATGCGGTCTTTGTCGAGCTTCTTCCAGAAGTTCTAGATTTAGTATCTAAAGAAGTACCTACTTACCCACAGAAAAAAAAAATATCGAAAATAAATACATGTTTTTCTCATTACTGTGAAAATTATATGAAAGTAATGTCTCTAGAAAACAAAACATCCTCGGGTACCAAAGTCTCTCTAATAGGGCTAATTCCTGAGTTTACTACGGAAAATGTAGGAAAAACCGAAAATTGGGGTTGTATTTCCCCACTACACCCCTTGAGGGTTAACTTGCTTTTTTGTTATCATTGAACGGGGACTGTTGAAATGGTTAGCTGTAAATGTAATTTATTGTATGGTCGGCAACTCCTTGACACAATTTGACGTAGTTTACCAGAAAAAAACAACACGTAGCAAGTGTCTTGCGATATAATACCTACTCTTGCCATGTTTTGATTTTGGACAGCCCTATACACGGCTGTCCAGAGTGAGTTGAGTCCTTTCTGCTAAACTACGTAAATGTATTATTTGACAAAAACATAACTGACTTTTGAAAAGCAATCAAATCCAAGTTTTTCTGAACACACCGAACTGATAACACGTCTAGGATTTTAGTTGGTGCTGTTATTGAGTATTAAAAAATAAAACCCAAGTAAAACTATGTACATTTTTGTACTAGGTATCATATAGACTGAAAAACGCAATAAATCAGACCACAAATGACGTAGAAATCGCGTGACAATAGAAATGCTGAAGAAATGCAATCTTATTAACCTACATTCTCTTAATCGTAAGTCGGTTAAAAAAATAGGTAACTAGAATTGAGTCTGGATATCACGAATCTAAAAATTACTGTATTAACCTTTACTACATTACGATCTATTAGATGGATAAGCGTAAAATTTAACGTCAAACGAATTTAGTCTTGTCACTGAACTGTTGAAAACATATTATCCAATTATGGATTGTGTACTTTGTGTACTTGCTAAACAGTTGCTGACAAAATATATTTTTCGCTTACCAAAAATATTCAAATACGGACCAAAACGTCACTTCATTGCTGACCGTATAAACATCGCCTTCATGAAAAGTAATCGGAAATCGACAACTCTCATTATTATTTTACGATATTCTATTTAAACCTCTAACACATATTCCCGCCATAAATACATCAAAACTGGCCAATCAAGCCGTAACTAATGTATTAGTAGATTTCGTGTAATTTATGTATCAACCGGCTCATGTGTTAGAATTAATTCTAGAATGTTCCAAACATGAACTTACAGTAGAGTCTCGATTCGTTTATTCGTTTCGTTTATTATTATGTTTTCTAGATTATCGTTTAAAAAAAATCCTCTAATGTGTAATAAGTAGCATTTCGATAATAGGATAATTTTAACAGTTTTCTCTTTCGATATGTTCCGAACAAGCACTTATCTAGCTTGGCATGGACAGGATGAAAACTCCGAATCTATATATTTTTAACCTGCCTATAGTAGACATCAATCCATCGTCAAAACTTGCATTAATAATTATTATTTGCAAAAAAAAAATGGCAAAACCGACTTCCATCACATCGTGTACAAAATTCGAATAGTTCGCTCGAATGTATGTACACAAATTTTTCATTATTATTGATTTATCAAAAATGGCTGCTTCGCCGATTTAATATAATTTAAATGGGACCACCTCAGGAATGTACCCTTTAAAACTAAAAAAAGTATTTTTTGATTCGGTTCACAATTGGAAAAAATATCGATGAACATACACAAAAAAAAACATACAGACGTATTTAGAACCTCCTCCTTTTTGGAAGTCGGTTAAAAATGATGTTTATTACGCAAGTAGATAAAGCAATACTTAGAGAGTCTAATAAGTACTAATTTTATGCATTAAAAATTAAAATCTACCGTCATAGGTACTTAGTTGGACGTTGTAATAAAATCAGGCACTCGATAATAATAATCAATAGTTTAAAAAACACTAAAAAAACACGCTTTACGTAGCCTTTCTCACAAGTGCAAACACGACTATGATACAATATTCCATCGTGGAATGCCAGTGCCTATCTTCCGGCTTCATCATCAGACCTTGAAACCTAAACGTGGTCAAAGTTCATTACAAGATTTTTCTAAGAAATCCAAAACAGTTTTACGATTTTCCATCATAAAGTTCCAGTTCATATCTTCCGGCTCCATCATCAGGTCAGTTCGACAGTACCATATTATTGTATTGTCATCAGAACTACATACATCTGCCAATTTTCATTACGCTACGACCTTTGGAAGATGGTTAAATTAGTTACCTTAGATTCCATCCATTCCAGATACTTAGGTTGACGTGTAATGTAACCTATGTAAGGTTACATTACCATCCTTCCCTTTCAGCCATAGGACGTCCACTGCTGGACATAGGCCTCCCCTAAAGATCTCCAATAAGACCGGTTGGTAGCGGCTTGCATCCAGCGCGATCCTGCGGTCTTAATGAGGTCGTCCGTCCACCTTGTGGGTGGACGTCCTACGCTGCGCTTGCCGGTACGTGGTCTCCACTCGAGGACTTTTTGACCCCATCGGTCATCAGTCCTCCGCGCTATGTGCCCTGCCCATTGCCACTTCAACCTGCCAATCCGCTGGGCTATGTAGGTAACCTTGGTTCTTCTACGGATCTCCTCATTTCTGATTCGATCGCGCAGAGAAACTCCGAGCATAGCCCTCTCCATGGCTCGTTGGGCTACTTGAAGCTTACTAATAAGGCCCATAGTGAGAGACCACGTTTCTGTGCCGTAAGTCATCACTGGCAACACACACTAATCGAAAACTTTCGACTTGAGGCAGGCAGGTTACATTACACGTCAACCTAATAAAAGCGTGTTAAAAAGATCAATTAGATTTTCTCTAACACACATTCCCGCCATAAATACATCAAAACTGGCCAATCACGCCGTAACTAATGTATTAGTAGATGATTTCGTGTAATGTATTTATCAAATGGCTCAATATCAGTCAAGACTTCAAGTGTTAGAGACGCTCATTCGTTCCAGAATGGTCGGGTCATAGACTTATTAAACTTGGTTGATAAGGATGGGTCAAGAAAACAAATCATTGGCCAAGTGCGAGTTGGACTCGCGCACGAATGTTTCCGCACCCTATGGGAACCCCCTTAGCTCCATTTCAAACGTCTATACCTGTTGCCGTTATTAATATGGAGCAAAAAACGGCAATGAAATTCCGTTTGTTGTATGGGAGCCCCCTTATATATTTTTTTATTCTATTTTTAATATTTGTTGTTATAGCGCCAACAGAAATGCATCATCTGTGAAAATTTCAACTACCTAGCTAGCTATCACGATTGATGAGATAAAACCTGGTGTCAGACAGACAGACAGACAGACGGACGGACAGCGAAGTCTTAGTAATAGGGTCCCGTTTTTACTCTTTGGGTACGGAACCCTAAAAAGTCATTTTAAAAAACAATCGTGCCGTAGTTTTAGTTATAAAAATAGAGATAATGATTTCAAACTAAGATACATTTTATAACGTTACGCGACCTGCACAGAGTTGCTTAGAACTTAGCTGTTGCGGATGTTTAGGGATGATTTATATTAGAACAGGGAGGTCACGGGACGGGCCCGGACGGGGCCCGTACGACGCCCGGACGGGGCCCGTACGGGCCCCATCCGGACCCGTCCCGTGTCTGCCTCGTTCTAATATAAATCATCTCTTATACAAAATTTAATTTTAATATTCAACCCTTTAATGCCGGGTCCTTACAAAATAATGTTTAAGTCGATGGGCCAATAGGAAACATGGCGCGTAAAACTGTAAGCATGTTATTGGTTTACATCCGAAACATGTTTACAACTGAGTTTAATATTACCTGCTACGAGGTGATTTACTTTTATTACAGTAGGTAAATACACGTGTGTGATATATTTTTGTAGGACAGTGTGCAAAAAGAGAAGCGTAGTCGTAGGTGAGGTCGCCCGTGTACCATTTTACTACTTTTGTTACGTTGACACCACTGCTCTGTCATTGCTAGTACAACTGAAAGTGTTTGGTAGACACCAATTCGGTTTTCATCAGTACTCGCGTCTACCACGTATAGTCAGTACTTACCTTGGCTGCTGATTAAAATCTTATTGTTAGTTCATAGTACCGCCACCACTGTTCTCTTTTTGCACATACTCTAGTAGGACATTTTTAGGGTTCCATACCCTAAGGGTAAAATTGGAACCCTATTACTAAGACTCCGCTGTCCGACTGTCTGTCTGTCTGTCACCACTCATGAACCATGATAGTTAGAAAGAAAAAAAATCACAGATGATATATTTCTGTTGCCGCTATAACAACAAATACTGAAAACAGAATAAAATAAATATTTAACAGCTCCCGTATAACAAACCTGATTTTTTTTTCGTTTTTCATTAGTAACAGGTAGACGCTTGAAATATTCACAGAATAAATACAGTAGCTCGGATGAATTGTAGAGCCCGGTTGTTTTAACTGTTTAGCGTGTAGCCATCACGTGGCTTAAAAGCTCTGACACCAGGGCTAGCCACCAGGCCTATACAAATTTATTTTATCCAAAGCAACCAAAACAAAAAAATTGAGTCATGCCCATATCGGGAAACTAAAATCAAAACTATCACAATTCATATACGCACTATCCGAACTAAAAACTAATACAAACGCCAAAACTGCCTTGAATGCTTTATTATGCTTACGCCCACGCTTGGCTAAGGTATGGAATAATCAAATATGGGGAAACAGTATCGATGCGTAAGTATTTATTTTTTATGTAACTCCAAGTTTACATACGAGTATATGTTATATACGTTTTTATGAACCCTGTTTTAGGGTATGGCAATTGACTTAAACACTAAAGTAATCATAGGAACAGTTAGGTATTGGTAACAGTTAGGATCTTATTTACTTTGTTTGGTTCACAGTATCGAAACATTTTTCGTCTAAGTAGTCGATTGAATATTTTAGACCTTGGCACTATCACTTTAAAGCTCATGTACCTATAAAGCTCTGTTCAGAACGAAATTTACTTCGGTACGCGATTTCGAACCTTATCACTTAGGACTTGAGAGCGTTTTCCAAAAGTGTTAGCATTCACCTCTGACCTTTGACCTGGATAGTGGATATTGGTTGTTTTGGCTCGTCCATCACAATGAACTTACAAAGCGGCTGAATACCTCTGCAGTTTTGTGAGGGCGCTACGATCGTAATTTAAACAACAGTGATATTTATCTCAAGTGGGTAATTTTTAGTTCCATGTTTTGTCCGTTTTTTTGGTTGGCACTGAGGGTGAATCGATTCGCTGTCGATTTAGTGATGAGAGCTTTCTTAAGGGTACCTTTGCTGCTGTTTTCATCTTCTTTATCATTATCATCATAACAGCGTAGTAACATTATTTTGTGAATAGATCCGAACAAAATAAGTATTTGTTATTTTATTGTTTATAAGCGAGCAGTGTATACTGATGTGCCTATATCAAGCAGAGTCGAATAAAATTAGTTTTTATCTGTCAAGATAATTTTTCCTTCTTTATCCAAAGGTCCAGTCTATTCTTACATGTGTTTATAGTCCTTGCTGAGATTACATCCTCAGGCAACCTGTTCCAGTTGTAAACTACTCTGTTGCAGAGAATGTGGTGTGCAGTGTTGGTCTGTGATGGTGTATACTGTAAGAGGAAGTTATTGCGTCTGCTGTCACGTATATTTTGTTTCAAGTAAAGAGAAGAAAGACCAGCAGAAACCTATCTCGTGTTCATCTCTCCCAGAAAATAGATCGAAATTCGATTCTTCTTTTCCCTAAGAACTGCAGGGCAATTCTGTCAACCAATGTCGTCACCGAAGTGATACGCTCCCGAACCTCTCTCGCTTTACTGACAGTTTTGATAGCCCAAAGCTGTCAAAAAAACGAGAGAAGCTCAAGAACGCGTCACCTCAGCAACGAGATCGGTTAACAGAATTGCCCCGCAGGTTAACCGACTTCAATCATGTACCTACAGAATTCGAACAGTTTGCGTGCAAACTATTTATTGTCTCTCTCTCTATGTTTTTGTCTCCGTCTAAGCTATTAATTCGTAGCGTAGGAAATCAACGCATCACTTTCAGAATATCTAGATCGTCGAGTACCTATGTACTGAATAATCTGTACATATTCAAAGATATGTCCCAGGTGTATTCCCGACCCTTTTTAACCAAGAACTAAAACACATTTATCTCAAATAAATATCCGACCGCATAGCAACCTTTTTTGTTACCCAGTGTTTTTACTAATAATGGAGCGACACGCCCGCCATCTATCAAAACACCATCTGTCCAAAACGCATTCTACACGAAATATGAGAAATATTTTCCAAGACAAAGGAGGAATTCGGACCGTACAATATAAATACAAGACTCATTCTTTGACTCGCTTGAGGGAAACTCGCTCGTGCGAGCGAGTCGCTCCCCCTCCGACTTTACCTATTTTTGAAGTGAAACTTCTAATGCGACTTCCAACAAGGTTGCGTTCAACGTTTAACGCTACCATGGAGGGGGTATGAAAGCACTGTTGCGTCGAAGTTTCACTTCTTCCGCGCGGAGGGACTCCACTTGCATTTTTGAAGCGAAACTTCTAATGCTACTTCCAACAAGGTTGCGTTAAACGTTTAACGCTACCATGGAGGGGGTATGAAGGCACTGTTGCGTCGAAGTTTCACCTCTTCCGCGCGGAGGGACTCCACTTGCATTTTTGAAGTGAAACTTCTAATGCAACTTCTAACAAGGTTGCGTTAAACGTTTAACACTACCATGGAAGGGGTATGAAAGCACTGTTGCGTCGAAGTTTCACTTCCGCGCGGAGAGACTCCACTTGCATTTTTTATGTAGTTAACTCGCTCGATGATTTGATAATCTGATTTTATGTACAGTCAGCTACAAAAACGTTTTAATATATCGGCGTTGTACCCGTGCAACATATTCACCGCCCTAGTTTTAGGTAAGTACCTACTATGATTTATGTCTCAGCCTGTAGCGTGTCAGTAGCAATACACGATAACAATACACGGATTTGCAACTTAAATCAAAAAGAGATAAAGCTATTACAGCAAGAGCTTGTGCGCAAAAATTAAAGATAACACTCGCTATATTCTGCATCTCTAAATCGAAATCTAAATAAATGAAAAGTCGGCAGTTGACTCGGCACTCAACTGCCATCTTGAAAAGCCAACGGCTGTCAGTTATACCTAAGAACTTTACTTTTTCTTATGACTGTGTACTTTATAGGTGCGAACGACACAAAAAATATGGAAGGGGAGCGACTCGATCGCGCGGGCGAGTTAAAGAATGTGTCTAATACAACAGTAATAATACAAGCGGAACGCACAAAATTCAACTTTATTACCACGAAATTAGATACTTTTATGACGCAAAAATTCGAGCTGAATTTTCGTTCAGGAATTGGACTTCTTTTTAGAACTTTTATTTTTTAATTCTTGAGCTTTTGCTACAAACAAACTTCTACTTTATTGTAGAGTAATATATAGCGCGTTTTAGTGTATTTGTATAAAAGCAATTTTAAATTTAATTGTAAGTTAAAGGTAGTGTAAAATAAATAAATATGTCTGATGAATGAAAGAATGAGACTTATAAGGTTAGTAACGCAATTTAGCGCTGGATAATTATAAGTGTTGAACAGTTTTGTTGGTTTTTGATTTGATAAAGCTGTTTTAGTTAAACTGGGTATTTATGGGAGAATTCTTAGTTGTTTTGTTTGATTTTTTGTATTGTTAATTGTTTCGTATTGATGATGATGATGGTGATGATTTGGTAGTGTTTTATTTAATGGAAAAGGTATATTTCCTACTGCTGTCAGCTATGTTTTGTTATATTGTATATCATTTTTAGAATCGGAAATCCGACGACGGACAAAGGTTGCAGATGTTGGAGGCCGTATTGCGCGACTCAAGTGGCGCTGGGCAGGACACGTGGCCAGACGTGATGATGGAAGGTGGAGTACATCTTTGACTGAGTGGCTTCCAATAGCAGACAGGCATTCCGTAGGCAGACCACCAGCCCGATGGGTCGACGACATCAGATCCATCGCGGGACACGCGTGGATGAGATCAGCCCGAGACAGGGAAAACTGGCACAAGGGAGAGGAGGCCTATACCCAGCAGTGGGGCGATACAGGCTGATGATGATGATGATGATGACCCAAAGGGTAAAAGGGTCTTAGTAATAGGGACCCGTCCCTATTACTAAGACTCCGATGTCTGCCTGTCTGTCTCCAGGCTGCATCTCATGAACCGTGATAGCTAGACAGCTGAAATTTTCACAGATGATGCATTTCTGTTGCTGCTTTAACAACAAATACTAAAAACAGGATAAAATAAATATTTAAAAGGGGCTCCCTTATAACAAACGTGATTTTTAGGAGATTTTTGCTCCCTATTAATAATAATTCTTATTGGAGATCCATAGGGGAGGCCTATGTCCAGCAGTGGACTTCTTATGGCTGATGGATGGATTAATAACGGCAAGAGAAATAGGGCTAAGGGGGCTCCAGAACGATACGGAACCCTCCGTGCGCGAGTCTGACTCGCACTTGGCTATTTTGTTAATAAATCTAACGTGAGCAAGTGCAGTCTTAGTAGAGACTTAAAAACGTTTTTTTCTTAAATAAACTGAAATGAATTATTTATTAACTAATGCAAATAGCTTACAATAAGCCCTTGTTAGATTTTTTTATAAATATTAGGGGTCATCTTACACACGGTCTCTGACCCCAAACTAAGCAAGCTTGTGATATGGCTGCCAGAGATTGATATACTACGTATACAAGGTTATTTCTAATCAATTAGTATCCTTTTAGGAGCTCAAAACTAACAACTTTTGTTCTACGGATTTTATTAAATCTCAAAAAAAGTTATTGTTCCATAGAAAAGTATCGTTCACCCGCG
The DNA here is from genome assembly GCA_964007245.1 of Hypomecis atomaria. Taxonomy (NCBI): domain Eukaryota; kingdom Metazoa; phylum Arthropoda; class Insecta; order Lepidoptera; family Geometridae; genus Hypomecis; species Hypomecis atomaria. The sequence goes on from OZ023305.1 coordinate 2,185,655, forward strand.
ACAAAATGTATGGAAGAGCTGTTTTTTTTTAGTTTTGACAAAAGTCTTAGAACAAAAGTTGTAAGTTTAGATGTACAGAATAAGCCCCTAAAAGGATGCTAATTGATTAGAAATAACCCTGTATATATTTTTAAATACATAAATGAATATAAATATTAGGGGACATCTTACACACGGTCTCTGACCCCAAACTAAGCATAGCTTGTGGGAATCGAACCCACACCACTTTGACCCAGTAATCAGGGTAATTAACCAAAGAGCCACCGAAGCAGTCAAAAGTAAATTTTAAGTAGAGAAGGTAAAAAATTAAGTAACTGAACCAATTTATACAAATACTTTGATGTTTGGTACATTGAAACTGCGTACAATTCAGGAGATTTTTAGGGTTCCGTACCCAAAGGGTAAAAACGGGACCCTATTACTAAGACTTCGATGTCCGTCTGTCCGTCTGTCTGTCTGTCACCGGGCTGTATCTCATGAACCGTAATAGCTAGGCAGCTGAAATTTTCACAGATGATGTATTTCTGTTGCCGCTGTAACAAGAAATACTAAAAACAGACTAAAATAAGTATTTAAGGGGGGCTCTCATACAATAAACGTGATTTTTAGGAGCTTTTAGAGGAATGGGGCTTCCATACGGTACGGAACCCTTCGTGCGCGAGTCCGACTCGCACTTGGCCGATTATTACATTCCACATAAAAACCTGTAGCACTATACAATTTTCTTTACAGTAAGAACCGTAAAATTTACTACAAACGCACATCACAAAAGAAAACAAACGAACATCTAGCCCAATAAAAAACAAAAGCGAGCAATTTCAAACGAAACAATTCTAAATAACAGAAATAACTGCGTAATTAAAACTTCATAATTAGTTATAACAACTGCTAATTAGCAGGTTAAATAACGAATTAACATGCTATGCTATTCTGTTGAATAAATCACGTCTACACGTTAACAGTGACGTTATCGCTACTGAAGTTTGCTACACACAGAAGCGGGCCGACACAGTACAGCGACATAAATAATATTTTTCGCAAAAAAATGCTTCGAGCGGGCTTTGCACAGGTGTATTATACATACAAACATTCCTCTTGAATCACTCTATCTTTAAATATTGGCGATACCAAAGTATCGTCATTTTAATTTCCAACTCTTTGTTGTCGCACTGCTCATACCAAATATAATAAAAAATCGGCCAAGTGCGAGTCGGACTCGCGCATGAAGGGTTCCGTACCGTATTGGAGCCCCATACCTCTTGCCGTTATTAATTAATAGCGAGCAAAAAACTCCTAAAAATCATGTTTGTTGTATGGGGGGCTCCCCTTAAATATTTATTTTATTGTTTTTAGTATTTGTTGTTATAGCGGCAACAGAAATACATAATCTGTGAATGTTTCAGCTGCCTAGCTATCATGTTTTATGAGATACAGCCCTGTGACAGACAGACAGACAGACGGACATACGGACAGACGGACATCGAAGTCTTAGTAATAGGGTCCCGTTTTTACCCTTTGGGTACGGAACCCTAAAAATCAAGACAGAATGTTGAGAAACAATTAATTGAAGTCGGCAAAACTACGCCTCGCCGTGTACACACAAACAAACACGTACAACGAAACTACGCCATGGCTCGTCAGTCAAACCATGGCGGTGCAACACCGACGCACTCACCTCATGTATAAAAAACTCACGACGTTCTGTCTTGATTTTTTTTTTTGGTCTGAGGTCGCACTGTAGTTTCTGCAGGATTTTTTGAACAACAAACGAGGCCTAAAACAATTATTACACTTGTTCGGCATCATTCGGCTTGTGCCGATCGGGTAGTTCCTTTGGGTACCTACGAGCGGCACAAATCGACTTACATTCGGCCGCCGCGCTTCCTTTCCGTCGCGGTATCGCGAGCCGATCGGCATATGTTGGCAGTGGCCGAGCCGAATGATTTTGTGCGGCAGCCAAGCGACTGTTTTCCCAAACATTCGTCTACAGAGTTATCCAGAACTAGGAAACTAAGCCGAAAGCCGAAGGAGGTGATTGAGAACATCATTAGGAACCACTTTTACTATGAGGCCAACCCAGAATTCGAGAAAAAAATATGATATAAAATATGGAGTCCCACCGCGCGGAAGAAGTGAAACTTCGACGCAACAGTGCTTTCATATCCCCTCCATGGTAGCGTTAAACGTTTTACGCAACCTTGTTGGAAGTCGCATTAAAAGTTTCACTTCAAAATCAACTTTTTCATAAATTTTGTCGATTCCGAATTTTATGAAACAACTGTTTTTTTCTCGAACTTTGGGGTAGTTCTTTTGTAAAATTTGTTCATAATAATAGCCTTAATCACTCCCATTTGGCTTAGTATAGTATAAAGCATAGACGAACTATAGTAGTATATTCGTCTATGGTATAAAGGAAGCAGATAACCCTGTACATACATATTCAATTTTACTTCCCGACGTTACAGATTCATGCCGCCCGCTCATGTGTGTAGCAAGCCTGACGCGTGTATTCCCGCCAAAAACGAGGTTTTCCGCTATTTATCAAAGAGGTTGACTATTGTATTATCTGTGGCGACACGCGCAACGGCGAATGATGTTTGAATATTCTGCGGGAGTGGAGGAATTTGGCAAATATTTTATTGCTTATATCAACACAACACGTGTGATAGATATCGAGAAGGAAAACTGTTTTATAAAACAACTAAAAATTATTCTATTATCCAAATGTTATTAGGTACACATTAGACGAATTTTTTAACGATAATCTAGAAAACATAATAATAAATCGTTTCAATACGAATCATACGAATAATAAAATTGCCATACCCTTATCAGGGTCATATGTATAACTATACAAAACATATTAATTAAGAACCGCATGTAAATTTCATATGTTGCAATAAATGCTTTGACTTTGACTTTTCTAAATACTTAATATTCAGCGATGAATCCAGATTTTAGTCCAGGATAAATACTTACTTATTTAACCGTTTAGCCATGTCAGAGGCCTTCAGGCGGCCTAAAAACGCTGACACCAGGGCTAGCCACCCGGCCTATACGAACTTACTTATTGTGAAACGATGTAATTGTGAAATCACATCAGTAGGGCCATGTTTACTGTGGGGCCAATTTTGAAACCGCAAATTATTTTTTTATTGCTTGTTGTTCGATAGTAAACTTTATACCTAGTCGTACCTAGATACATATGGCACCCCCTTTTTAGGGTTCCGTACCCAAAGGGTAAAAACGGGACCCTATTACCTACTAAGTCTTCAATGTCCGTCTGTCCGTCTGTCTGTCACCGGGCTGTATCTCATGAACCGTGATAGCTAGGCAGCTGACTTTTTCACAGATGATGTAATTCTGTTGCTGCTTTAACAACAAATACTAAAAACAACTGAGCCTGGACAGATATTTATGGTTGGATTGGTATGATTCTATTACTGAAACCAAACCTTTTCTTTTTTGAATAGCTGTTTGAAAAAAGTAAGTTCGTCTAAGCTTTCAATACACGTACATACCTACCTACTCGTACTTCGTATATTCATGAAAATGCTCACATTGCGAGCCATTTTCACGTGTGACCGATGCCCCGGACCCGTTGTGACAAAGGTGGGATTTGATTAATTCTGTTGATTTGTCACGTGCCGTACGATTTGTTGGAAACAAATTTCCCGTCCGCCACGTGTTAGAACGGTGTTGGTTTTATACGGCTGAGACCTTAGTTTTTTGTTGAAAACGTTTTGTGAATTATTATTTTAAAGGGTTATCCATCAGCCAAAAGGGGGTGATTGGGACCTTCATTACGAACAACTTAATTATTACTATGGGGCCAACTCAAAATTCGAAAAAAAAAAACAGCTGTTTCAAACATTTTTCGATTCCGAGTTCAAAGTAAAAGTTCTAATTTTGTATAAAACTTATATTATTATTATACTCGTATGTTCCGATTTTTTTCCTAAAAGTTGTTCGTAATTAAGGTCTTAATCAGTTTTGATGTACAGAATAAGCCCCTAAAAGGATGAAAAAATTAAAATGAAATCAAAATGAAAATTTATTAGGTACGTGTTAACTTGCATCGCCTGTCATAAAGTATTCAAAATCAGATTTACATAATAGTATTCCAGATTGAGATATACTCGTATTGTTACCCAAGCTAGGATTGAACCTGTGTTATGGAATAACAATACTCTCCGCCGGACGAGTGGCGAAATTACATAGTAATGATATTTAAAAGACAATACTTTATATAAACTTATTTTCGACTTTTTCGAAACGACAATAGCGAAATTCAAAAATTATAATGATTATTTATTAGTGATACGATTGGGGTAGGGCCGAGGGGAAGGTAATGTTTAGTGTATCAGAATGGGTGTGTAAATCACCTCGACAATACACATGAACTCTTTAGAGTCAAGGTTTGTCGAGAAGAAACGCATGTATGATAATGTGTGTAATTGAATAGTTTTATAATTAATAATGCTAATTGATTAGGAATAACCCTGTATAAGAGTACCTTCGTACATACTACCATCTATACTTCCTAAATCCTACCTACTTTCGCCTTACTTTGTTAACATACGCGGTAAAAACGCAGCGTGCTACTGTAAATAACATCCCAACTCCCCGTCGATCCCTTGACCCGAATGACTCACTAATGCATTCCTGGAAGCAGTCATACTTGCAGGAACAATGCGCGCCGGATTCATCAATGAGCTTTAAATACTTTTAATACTCGTTTGTATCACGGCCATTACCGTTTACCGTTACGGCACTGAAACTATTTAAATAATCCCTCCTCTTGGGAACAACTGGCCCAGAACCGTCATGAGTGGCGTCGCCTTGTGCAGGAAAATGTTTATACGTTTGAAGATAGTAGAAGGCGCGAACTTGACGCCAGGCGAGACGAGCTTAGAAATCGACCTATAATTTTGTCAATGGTGTTTTAACATGTAGCCTGTATGCACGCACTTTTAAAGCCAAAATAGGCTACTACAGCCTTATGAAGGCACACGAACGAAGCCTATCTAACTGTACTTAGAGCAGAATCGAAGGTCGCAATAGCCGAAATCGGCAAGGAACCATATATGTATATTTAAATAATTTTCCTTATTTTTTTGACAAAGGTTGTTTGTTACGCTTTTCGTTCGTTTCGGGCAATAGGCTCACGAAACCAATAAGTAATTGTTGCTAACGCAGGAGCAGACTCTCTAAAAGGAGATTATACATTTTCTTGAGATTCCTTGAAAGTTAACCCTCGTTTATAATCATAGAATATCATAGCACGAAAAGCTTCCCGCGAGAGGTCCTTTGTTGCAAACAAAAGAAGAGTGACAGATAATATTTTAAGAAAAATTAAAAAAAAAAACTACACATAGGTATAGCTAGTGATTTTCACAAAGGAGGTTTGTGTTGAAATTAGCCGTCAATTCAATATAGTTTCATGTCAGAGGAGGTTGTATTTATTCTGTGGCTATCAATTTTCAGAACAACCTAGGTATTTCCAAAAAGTTTATTGAACGTCGCCCTACGTTCAGCTGTTATTGAGATAGAATGTATTTCACATAGAGTTTAGAGAAGACAATTTAACATGTCTTCTGTGCCACGGCGGCGCTCAGTTATAAATGCCACTCGTAATCCGTAGTCTGGCCGTGCTGAACATTGCTTAACTTCAGCAATTGCTATTAAGAATTGCTATTAAGGGTAGATGCACCGGTTGTAGCCATCTTAGTACCATTTTTGATCACTTTGGATTTTAAGGATTAAAAAGATTGTTTGCTTTTTAATTGACTGTTCGATTAAAAAACACTATGCCTCATCGAATTAAGTTGAATTTTCTCCCTATTATAGTTTAGAGCCCGTCATTGAGCCAAAGTCCCATACAAAAAAGAACATGTTTCTGTTAAAATAATATTATTTTTTTAATTCCTAACATGTAGCTTCAGACGAACAATGTTGATGGTATTACATTGATTATAATTATCATTTATGCAATAATTTTGTCACCAAATGGCCACAACCGAGTCAGTGGCCACAACCGGGTCAGTGGCCACTACCGGCACACCCACTAAACATCTAGTAAAATACATTTTTTATTCCTCTTAAAAATAAGGACGGAAATCCACGAGAGCTTCCCGAAAAACAAGTTAAAAGCGACTTGCATCAAACTAGTAATATCATCAAATTTCTCAGTAACCTATTATTTACAATAATGATTTCTCAATCTGCTGTCTACTGTCTATCATCATCATATTCCACGAATACACACGCGATGAAATCTCGCAGACGGATTCGAGAAATATTTATAAAATTATATTAGTTACGATAAACTACGTGATAAAAATATAACGCCTACGTAACGTGAGTCGTGGCCACATCACTATGTAGCCATTCGGTCATGTCGTGTTTAGGAGAATATGTCGAATCATATGCATATGTTGTGGTCGAAGATGAAGCACGCAGACCTAGAAGATACCCATTCACTCTACGAGTATGTTCGTCTGTATGTTTTTTTTTTGTGTTTGTTCATCGATGATTCCGCCAATTGTGAAACGAATCGAAAACTTCTATTTAATTTGAAAGGGTATACTTTCGAGGTTGTCCCATTTAAATTAATGTAAAATAATATACGCCGAGCCGTATTTGAAAAATCAACAACAATGTAAACAATTCCAGCGAAATATTTGAATTTTGTACACGATGGAAGGCGGTTTTACCATTTGTTGCGAAAAATAATTATTTATTAAACTTGTATCAGTTACCAAAAAAATCAAAAGAATTGTTTGTCAAATCATACGTTATAGAATGTAACTATTTCAAGTAAGATTTGAGATATAACCAATTTTACCAATATTACCAATTTAAAAAAAAAAATTGTGGAATAATCATTTAGCTACTCATGGGTTTGTCAAACGTTGGTTATCACATCGCCGGTTTATGAAAAAAAGTTTGTGAAATGGACGAATACCTCATTGAACCGTGTGTGCACAGCTATTAGGCAACCCGATTTCCTTGGAGAGTCAGAGAGCAATAATGTGTTTAATTTGAGTAAAGCGTGCATTTGTTTGTCTACAGGTGGCAATGAGCGCGGCGGAGGAATGCGAGCCGGCGGCCGCGCCGGTGCCGCCCGGCACGCCGGCCACGCCGCCGGCCGAGCCCGGTCCGGCGCCGGCGCCGCGCAAGCCCCCGCGCCGCGGACCCAAGGTGCAGCAGGAGCGCCCCAAGCGCGCGCTCTTCTGCCTCACGCTCAAAAACCCGCTCAGGAAGCTGTGCATCGATATTGTTGAGTGGAAGTATCCTTTTCAATACTCTGTTCTTCTTCGTCGTGTCAATGGTTCAAAGTAGTTAAATTATTTTCTCCCAATATTTGGCCACTGCGACCCCGCAAGGTGTAGCCTGGTGTAGATCTTGCATCGTGCAGGGGCTCGGACACTGGGCACGTAAGCAGGTGATCCATGTTCTGCTCAGGGGCTCCGCAATCACACTTTACCCTGTCAGTATCCGAAAATCCCTACTTGGCTAGGTTTATCTTGCAGCGGCCCACTTGGGTCCGGAGTCGGTTTATAATACTCTGTTCATGATACGTATACCTGATAGAATTTGGAATGTAGGTAAGCACTCCTGAGTCGGGCCCTGCGATACAGGTCATCCTAGTGCAGGGTTCACTGGTATTTTTGTATCTCTGTAATCTCCTGCTAAATAAATCATTTGTATTTGTTACTGTCTCTCTCTGCAGCTCAGTCGAAACTTCGGGATGATGAGGTATTTATTGTGCGTGATTAATTCTGTAGCATAGGAATAATGTACTCAAATCACAAAAGTTTAAAAATGACACGCTCTGTTATTCAAGATTCACCACACTGAAATTAACTTAAACGAGAAAATACATGTCAATCTAACATAAAGAATAAGTAAAGATAAGTTGCAAGTGTTTGAACGGACATAATAAGTACATAGATGTACAATTTATGAATATACTAGCTTTTACCCGCGGCTTCGCCCGCGTTGTATTTTGATTTTGGCTTATGTTTATGTCGGCTGCGAAACCTAACCTAACTGACAAAAATCTAAATACCTTAGAGGAATGCTTTTGTTGGTTAAGTTACGGTTGGAGTGTATATACAACCCCCCCGTGTATTCCCACCTTGTCGTGGGGGAGGTCTGAGGCAGCTGAAAAGGCGGCGCTCGAAGTCTCCCTCTTCTTTGGGTCTTTTCCCCCAAGGAAGCTTAGAGGCTGGCACTCGAGTTTCAGCCGCTTTTAACTAAAGCAGCTGAGAGGATGGCCGGTAGGTTGCATGCCTTATGAGGAGTGTCGCAACTTAGGCGGGCTGCAGTGCCGCTCTTGCGACGCTGCATCCGAGGATTTTTTTTATTACATCGCGAAATATCCCTGACATGATCAGCAGGGGTCTTAATTACAAATGAATAAAAACTAAGTATACCTATATTTCAATGTTTTTGGCTGTTTGCAGTTATAATAAACATTACAATGGTACAGCAAAGTTTATACCTACTTGTTCCTAATTAAGTATTGCTTTTTTACAAATATTTGTGCAAAAATTCGATAAAATTGTTTCTAAGGTTTTTTCGTGTTAGATTTATTCCAATTTTTTGTTCTAAATCAAATCTCTGCTTTCCATAACCTGGGCATTCCAAGATTATGTGCAGTGGAGTCTCCTCTTTTGTGGGTTCACAGATGCACGATGGGCTTTCCCTCAACTTAAATCGATGTAAGTATTGGGAAAACTCACCATGCCCCGTCAGCACTTGAGTTATGATTCCCACTGGTGCTATTTCTCTTACGATCTTGTTTGCCGCCCTTGCATCCGGAAAATATGTTTTGGTTACCGCCGCTGTGTGTCCATCCTGATACCGCCGGTTCCACTCGTCAAGAGAGTCCTTTCGGATTTCTCGCTTGACGAATGAAACGGGGCAGTTATCCTAAATAGGTCTGCACTTCGAGTGCAGTGCTGCTTCCTTTGCTAGCTGGTCCGCTCTCTCATTTCCCTCCATCCCCGCGTGCTATGTAATCCAATAAAGTTTCACTATTTTATTTTGTGCGTGTAGTAACTTTATGTTAGCTTTGAATTTACTGCTAAGGGATGGAGGGAAGATACGCCAACTACCGTTTCCAGTGCAGACCTGGAGTCACAAAAGATTTTTGCGATTTCGGTAGCCTCAAGAAGTGCCAATAACTCGACCTGTTACACAGAGCACCAATCGGCCAATTTCAGCTTGCGGGTACTGATCTCAGCGGCATCATCCCAAATGGATAATGCCGCCCCAACTTTCCCTTTAATTTTACTGCCGTCTGTAAATATGTTAATATCTCGGTTAAGATTTTGCTCTAGTGCTGCTCCGTCTGCCAGGCATATGAACTGCTCAACTTCTCCTGCTGCGCTGGGTGTGGCTTCTTTTCTGTCTCTCTATCTCCAGTTACTTGCTGGGAATAACCTTTCTTAGTTTCGTAAAGCAAGGCTGCTTCTTGGACTCTGATATGACAGCCGAGGATAAGGGGCCGCGGTGGGATATATGGAACTGGTGGTGTGGGTGCCGCCACCTACCCTACCTTCCGCTAGGCCGTCAACGTGTTGGCAGACGCAGTGGGGCTGCAGGGGAAGAGAGGTGTCGGTATCGCGATTGCCGTTCTCACTGCCCTCTGCAGTTGAAGAGGCAGGCGCTGGGCTACTATGACTGACCCACTGCACTGGGACCAAGGCGTTGGAATGCTGTCTGACGTTCAGTACTGGTTAGTCCCGAGTGGTGGATGACGATGTGTCTTGTGCTCCGAAACACTCCGTCACTATCGTTATGGAGCCCGAGTCTGGGCTAGTGCTGTTGAGTGCCGCGAAGGAGTGCGAAATATGTGGGAACGTCCTAAACTTGCCATGACAGGTTATTTCTGGCGCTTAGGCGGCTCCTACCGCAGCCCACTCACTTAGTTTTTATCCTATCCTACGGGAACTGTTAAAGTTTTTGCGATAAAAAGTGGCCTATGTCACTTTTCGTCTTTCAAACTATATTCATGCAATATGCCAAGGCAAGTTGCTCCGTTGCTGAGAAAAATTTATCGTTAAGTCGAAAAAAATTGTGGTTCCCGTAGAACCACAATTTTTTCGGGATGGAAAGTATCCCATGTCACTTTCCGTCTTCCAAACTATGCCCACCCCAAATATCAAGTCGATCCGTTGCTCCATTGCTGAGAAACAGTTATTGTCCTATCCCATGGGAATCACGAATTTTCTCGAGATATAAATAGTATCCTATTATCACTTTCTGTCTATTAAACCATAGGTATCCATACCAAAAATCAGGTCAATCTTTTGCTCCGTTGCTGCGTCAAAGAGGAACAAACCAACAAACTTTTCGGATTGATAGTATTAAAGTATGATGATTCTGTACCATAAAGGTAGAATAAAAAAACATGTTGAACCTCTAATGATAGAATATTTAAAAATATTTTTAATGTCAGACAAAATGACGGCCTAATATTAAACGTCATAGTAACATGTAGCATGCAGAGGGAAAATAACATTTTATCCAATTTTAATGTCAGTTGTCATTTTCAATCCATACTTTATTTCCTCTTCAAGGGGATATAATGGTAGAAAAACAATTTGTCGCCTTGCCACGCTACTTGTGATTTATAAAAGTCTGCAGACAATGTCACCTGTCGTCTAATTACGTTTGGCTGTGACGTTTCGATAGTCCATATTAGCGTCATAGAGGAATTAATCACTTAGCGTCTTTGTGATAGTGGCGACAGTTTCGCTTTCGAGGGTTTTTGTCCTGTCCTACAGGAACTATGAAATTTTTCGGGATAAAAAGTATCCTAAAGCTCCTTCCGCCTTTTATACTATATCCATGCCAAAAATCAAGTCAATCCGTTGCTCCGTTGGCGCGTGATAGAGTAACAAACCAACAAACCAACAAACTTTTCGGATTTATAATATTAGTAAGGATTAGGTAAGTAGGTAAATAAATAACTATGACCACTCTTCCAAACAACTGATTTGAGCGTGTAGGACTGTAGGTACCTAAAATTTGTAATAATATTTTATAGCTGAGGTATTTATGATAGCTTTTGCGTGTACCTATATTATAGGTAGGTAAGTACTATGTAAAAATGTTATTATTGATGTAGGTAATCCTTACTAATATTATAAATCCGAAAAGTTTGTTGGTTTGTTGGTTTGTTACTCTATCACGCGCCAACGGAGCAACGGATTGACTTGATTTTTGGCATGGATATAGTATAAAAGGCGGAAGGAGCTTTAGGATACTTTTTATCCCGAAAAATTTCATAGTTCCTGTAGGACAGGACAAAAACCCTCGAAAGCGAAACTGTCGCCACTATCACAAAGACGCTAAGTGATTAATTCCTCTATGACGCTAATATGGACTATCGAAACGTCACAGCCAAACGTAATTAGACGACAGGTGACATTGTCTGCAGACTTTTATAAATCACAAGTAGCGTGGCAAGGCGACAAATTGTTTTTCTACCATTATATCCCCTTGAAGAGGAAATAAAGTATGGATTGAAAATGACAACTGACATTAAAATTGGATAAAATGTTATTTTCCCTCTGCATGCTACATGTTACTATGACGTTTAATATTAGGCCGTCATTTTGTCTGACATTAAAAATATTTTTAAATATTCTATCATTAGAGGTTCAACATGTTTTTTTATTCTACCTTTATGGTACAGAATCATCATACTTTAATACTATCAATCCGAAAAGTTTGTTGGTTTGTTCCTCTTTGACGCAGCAACGGAGCAAAAGATTGACCTGATTTTTGGTATGGATACCTATGGTTTAATAGACAGAAAGTGATAATAGGATACTATTTATATCTCGAGAAAATTCGTGATTCCCATGGGATAGGACAATAACTGTTTCTCAGCAATGGAGCAACGGATCGACTTGATATTTGGGGTGGGCATAGTTTGGAAGACGGAAAGTGACATGGGATACTTTCCATCCCGAAAAAATTGTGGTTCTACGGGAACCACAATTTTTTTCGACTTAACGATAAATTTTTCTCAGCAACGGAGCAACTTGCCTTGGCATATTGCATGAATATAGTTTGAAAGACGAAAAGTGACATAGGCCACTTTTTATCGCAAAAACTTTAACAGTTCCCGTAGGATAGGATAAAAACTAAGTGAGTGGGCTGCGGTAGGAGCCGCCTAAGCGCCAGAAATAACCTGTCATGGCAAGTTTAGGACGTTCCCACATATTTCGCACTCCTTCGCGGCACTCAACAGCACTAGCCCAGACTCGGGCTCCATAACGATAGTGACGGAGTGTTTCGGAGCACAAGACACATCGTCATCCACCACTCGGGACTAACCAGTACTGAACGTCAGACAGCATTCCAACGCCTTGGTCCCAGTGCAGTGGGTCAGTCATAGTAGCCCAGCGCCTGCCTCTTCAACTGCAGAGGGCAGTGAGAACGGCAATCGCGATACCGACACCTCTCTTCCCCTGCAGCCCCACTGCGTCTGCCAACACGTTGACGGCCTAGCGGAAGGTAGGGTAGGTGGCGGCACCCACACCACCAGTTCCATATATCCCACCGCGGCCCCTTATCCTCGGCTGTCATATCAGAGTCCAAGAAGCAGCCTTGCTTTACGAAACTAAGAAAGGTTATTCCCAGCAAGTAACTGGAGATAGAGAGACAGAAAAGAAGCCACACCCAGCGCAGCAGGAGAAGTTGAGCAGTTCATATGCCTGGCAGACGGAGCAGCACTAGAGCAAAATCTTAACCGAGATATTAACATATTTACAGACGGCAGTAAAATTAAAGGGAAAGTTGGGGCGGCATTATCCATTTGGGATGATGCCGCTGAGATCAGTACCCGCAAGCTGAAATTGGCCGATTGGTGCTCTGTGTAACAGGTCGAGTTATTGGCACTTCTTGAGGCTACCGAAATCGCAAAAATCTTTTGTGACTCCAGGTCTGCACTGGAAACGGTAGTTGGCGTATCTTCCCTCCATCCCTTAGCAGTAAATTCAAAGCTAACATAAAGTTACTACACGCACAAAATAAAATAGTGAAACTTTATTGGATTACATAGCACGCGGGGATGGAGGGAAATGAGAGAGCGGACCAGCTAGCAAAGGAAGCAGCACTGCACTCGAAGTGCAGACCTATTTAGGATAACTGCCCCGTTTCATTCGTCAAGCGAGAAATCCGAAAGGACTCTCTTGACGAGTGGAACCGGCGGTATCAGGATGGACACACAGCGGCGGTAACCAAAACATATTTTCCGGATGCAAGGGCGGCAAACAAGATCGTAAGAGAAATAGCACCAGTGGGAATCATAACTCAAGTGCTGACGGGGCATGGTGAGTTTTCCCAATACTTACATCGATTTAAGTTGAGGGAAAGCCCATCGTGCATCTGTGAACCCACAAAAGAGGAGACTCCACTGCACATAATCTTGGAATGCCCAGGTTATGGAAAGCAGAGATTTGATTTAGAACAAAAAATTGGAATAAATCTAACACGAAAAAACCTTAGAAACAATTTTATCGAATTTTTGCACAAATATTTGTAAAAAAGCAATACTTAATTAGGAACAAGTAGGTATAAACTTTGCTGTACCATTGTAATGTTTATTATAACTGCAAACAGCCAAAAACATTGAAATATAGGTATACTTAGTTTTTATTCATTTGTAATTAAGACCCCTGCTGATCATGTCAGGGATATTTCGCGATGTAATAAAAAAAATCCTCGGATGCAGCGTCGCAAGAGCGGCACTGCAGCCCGCCTAAGTTGCGACACTCCTCATAAGGCATGCAACCTACCGGCCATCCTCTCAGCTGCTTTAGTTAAAAGCGGCTGAAACTCGAGTGCCAGCCTCTAAGCTTCCTTGGGGGAAAAGACCCAAAGAAGAGGGAGACTTCGAGCGCCGCCTTTTCAGCTGCCTCAGACCTCCCCCACGACAAGGTGGGAATACACGGGGGGGTTGTATATACACTCCAACCGTAACTTAACCAACAAAAGCATTCCTCTAAGGTATTTAGATTTTTGTCAGTTAGGTTAGGTTTCGCAGCCGACATAAACATAAGCCAAAATCAAAATACAACGCGGGCGAAGCCGCGGGTAAAAGCTAGTATATTATATTTTCGATCGGGTCTTGGCTGCCAATAAATACGAGTAGTGCGTATAAATATATGTAAGTAATTTCCGGTGGGATCGTAAACTTAGATGATTTATTTAAATTAATATGTTTTTGTTTGTCTGTAGGCGTTTCTTTCATTTTTATCATAATACTAGCTTTTACCCGCGGCTTCGCCCGCGTTGTATTTTGATTTTGGCTTATGTTTATGTCGGCTGCGAAACCTAACCTAACTGACAAAAATCTAAATACCTTAGAGGAATGCTTTTGTTGGTTAAGTTACGGTTGGAGTGTATATACAACCCCCCCGTGTATTCCCACCTTGTCGTGGGGGAGGTCTGAGGCAGCTGAAAAGGCGGCGCTCGAAGTCTCCCTCTTCTTTGGGTCTTTTCCCCCAAGGAAGCTTAGAGGCTGGCACTCGAGTTTCAGCCGCTTTTAACTAAAGCAGCTGAGAGGATGGCCGGTAGGTTGCATGCCTTATGAGGAGTGTCGCAACTTAGGCGGGCTGCAGTGCCGCTCTTGCGACGCTGCATCCGAGGATTTTTTTTATTACATCGCGAAATATCCCTGACATGATCAGCAGGGGTCTTAATTACAAATGAATAAAAACTAAGTATACCTATATTTCAATGTTTTTGGCTGTTTGCAGTTATAATAAACATTACAATGGTACAGCAAAGTTTATACCTACTTGTTCCTAATTAAGTATTGCTTTTTTACAAATATTTGTGCAAAAATTCGATAAAATTGTTTCTAAGGTTTTTTCGTGTTAGATTTATTCCAATTTTTTGTTCTAAATCAAATCTCTGCTTTCCATAACCTGGGCATTCCAAGATTATGTGCAGTGGAGTCTCCTCTTTTGTGGGTTCACAGATGCACGATGGGCTTTCCCTCAACTTAAATCGATGTAAGTATTGGGAAAACTCACCATGCCCCGTCAGCACTTGAGTTATGATTCCCACTGGTGCTATTTCTCTTACGATCTTGTTTGCCGCCCTTGCATCCGGAAAATATGTTTTGGTTACCGCCGCTGTGTGTCCATCCTGATACCGCCGGTTCCACTCGTCAAGAGAGTCCTTTCGGATTTCTCGCTTGACGAATGAAACGGGGCAGTTATCCTAAATAGGTCTGCACTTCGAGTGCAGTGCTGCTTCCTTTGCTAGCTGGTCCGCTCTCTCATTTCCCTCCATCCCCGCGTGCTATGTAATCCAATAAAGTTTCACTATTTTATTTTGTGCGTGTAGTAACTTTATGTTAGCTTTGAATTTACTGCTAAGGGATGGAGGGAAGATACGCCAACTACCGTTTCCAGTGCAGACCTGGAGTCACAAAAGATTTTTGCGATTTCGGTAGCCTCAAGAAGTGCCAATAACTCGACCTGTTACACAGAGCACCAATCGGCCAATTTCAGCTTGCGGGTACTGATCTCAGCGGCATCATCCCAAATGGATAATGCCGCCCCAACTTTCCCTTTAATTTTACTGCCGTCTGTAAATATGTTAATATCTCGGTTAAGATTTTGCTCTAGTGCTGCTCCGTCTGCCAGGCATATGAACTGCTCAACTTCTCCTGCTGCGCTGGGTGTGGCTTCTTTTCTGTCTCTCTATCTCCAGTTACTTGCTGGGAATAACCTTTCTTAGTTTCGTAAAGCAAGGCTGCTTCTTGGACTCTGATATGACAGCCGAGGATAAGGGGCCGCGGTGGGATATATGGAACTGGTGGTGTGGGTGCCGCCACCTACCCTACCTTCCGCTAGGCCGTCAACGTGTTGGCAGACGCAGTGGGGCTGCAGGGGAAGAGAGGTGTCGGTATCGCGATTGCCGTTCTCACTGCCCTCTGCAGTTGAAGAGGCAGGCGCTGGGCTACTATGACTGACCCACTGCACTGGGACCAAGGCGTTGGAATGCTGTCTGACGTTCAGTACTGGTTAGTCCCGAGTGGTGGATGACGATGTGTCTTGTGCTCCGAAACACTCCGTCACTATCGTTATGGAGCCCGAGTCTGGGCTAGTGCTGTTAAGTGCCGCGAAGGAGTGCGAAATATGTGGGAACGTCCTAAACTTGCCATGACAGGTTATTTCTGGCGCTTAGGCGGCTCCTACCGCAGCCCACTCACTTAGTTTTTATCCTATCCTACGGGAACTGTTAAAGTTTTTGCGATAAAAAGTGGCCTATGTCACTTTTCGTCTTTCAAACTATATTCATGCAATATGCCAAGGCAAGTTGCTCCGTTGCTGAGAAAAATTTATCGTTAAGTCGAAAAAAATTGTGGTTCCCGTAGAACCACAATTTTTTCGGGATGGAAAGTATCCCATGTCACTTTCCGTCTTCCAAACTATGCCCACCCCAAATATCAAGTCGATCCGTTGCTCCATTGCTGAGAAACAGTTATTGTCCTATCCCATGGGAATCACGAATTTTCTCGAGATATAAATAGTATCCTATTATCACTTTCTGTCTATTAAACCATAGGTATCCATACCAAAAATCAGGTCAATCTTTTGCTCCGTTGCTGCGTCAAAGAGGAACAAACCAACAAACTTTTCGGATTGATAGTATTAAAGTATGATGATTCTGTACCATAAAGGTAGAATAAAAAAACATGTTGAACCTCTAATGATAGAATATTTAAAAATATTTTTAATGTCAGACAAAATGACGGCCTAATATTAAACGTCATAGTAACATGTAGCATGCAGAGGGAAAATAACATTTTATCCAATTTTAATGTCAGTTGTCATTTTCAATCCATACTTTATTTCCTCTTCAAGGGGATATAATGGTAGAAAAACAATTTGTCGCCTTGCCACGCTACTTGTGATTTATAAAAGTCTGCAGACAATGTCACCTGTCGTCTAATTACGTTTGGCTGTGACGTTTCGATAGTCCATATTAGCGTCATAGAGGAATTAATCACTTAGCGTCTTTGTGATAGTGGCGACAGTTTCGCTTTCGAGGGTTTTTGTCCTGTCCTACAGGAACTATGAAATTTTTCGGGATAAAAAGTATCCTAAAGCTCCTTCCGCCTTTTATACTATATCCATGCCAAAAATCAAGTCAATCCGTTGCTCCGTTGGCGCGTGATAGAGTAACAAACCAACAAACCAACAAACTTTTCGGATTTATAATATTAGTAAGGATACTCGTAGGTATGATATAAAACGTTCCAACCATTGGCTGAAAGTGAATATCCCACAGGCTAATAATAATGATGACAATGTTGACAATGACAATGTCATCCCGCATGACGAGAACCTCGTGAAGGCCGAGAAGGACAAACTCAGCAAGTACCTTGACTTGGCTCACGAGGTTACCGCCATGTGGGATGTTGACTCGACGATCATTGTCCCGATAGTCGTGTCGGTGAACGGTTTAATAGCCAAGAGTCTCGACCAACACCTCAAGAGGCTCTCGCTAGACGGTTGGGTCAAGGACCATATTCAAAAGGCAGTGATCCTGGACACGGCGCGCATTGTCAGGAGGTTCCTCAGCCTGTAGCCCCAACCACCGGTAGCTTGGGCCCCGCCCCGCTGCCGGCGGCAACCTAGGTTAAGTGTTTATAATGTTTTTATAAAAATATTGTAAAAATCTAATCTAAGATTCTTGTATTGAATAAATATTTAGTGTATTTCCGCTCTGTCGTAGTCATCTAAGTTAAGGGTACCATTCAAAATCCAAAACTAAATCACAACCTGAAACAAAATTATAATTAATCCGTTAAAAATAATTAAACCTGTTAACAAAAATAGTGATTAGTGATCTGTTTAAAAAATGTAGTAAACCTGAAAATAATATTTAATTAAAATGTTGATGCAATGTAAAACGCAAGGATCTTGCGAGTGAGCTCGAAGAGTCAACACGTCCTGAAGATGCCTCGTTTAGAGGCGAAACACGTGTCGAATAGAGTACAGTAAGAATAGGGGTGCTATTTATTGACTAAGTATTTTTTCAACTATTTTATACCATTTTTTATAAATAAATTATATTTGTAATTTTAACATTTTAATTAAATATTATTTTCAGGTTTACTACATTTTTTAAACAGATCACTAATCACTATTTTTGTTACAGGTTTAATTATTTTTAACGGATTAATTATAATTTTGTTTTAGGTTCATTAATATTTTGTAAACATACCTAAGCCTAACCTAACAATTTTTTTTTTTCGCCTGACCTAACCTTAGCCTAACCATAGTCGAACCATGATACAGTTTGATGATTAATTACTAATTTTGTTTGTGATTTAGTTTGGATTTTGAATGGTACCCTTAACTTAGATGACTACGACAGAGCGGAAATACACTAAATATTTATTCAATACAAGAATTTGAAGATGAACTTCCGCAAAGTAACGCCTGATTCAATAAACTATCTAATCTAAGATGATAAATAAATACCTAAACGATGACAATAAAAGCTTAGACACTGTCCACTGTCCAGCCATCAGCATTTTCCGCGAGTCCATAAAAGCTAAGCACGAGCTTGCTCTAGATCGCACCGTGTAGAGCGAGATGACCTAATTACGGCTGCAAGTGAGCCATCTCGCAACGTCCGGCGCTTGCTTGTTGTTTTGGCGGGAAACACGTGCGGGGAAACCGGAGTTATGTGTTCTTGGTACCTTTAGTACTGTGGACTGTAGTTCTTAGTCATATTATAAATCGGAAAGTGTATTTGTTGGTTCATTGGTTAGTTCTTACTTATTGGTTAGTTCCTAACTGGTACAGGTACTGAACGGGTTTAGTTATCTACTATAAACAGGGCCGGACCGTGAGTTTAGGGGGCCCTGGGCTAATACTAGGGGCATACCTAATTACTCAAAGTAGGTGTAATAGGATATCAAGATAGAAAGAGACAGTCTGAGAAGGAAACATCGGAACACGATTAAAATCGAATGAATGTGTAATGGCAATGGCCGAACGTTTCAACTGTCAGTTTGGAGTACCAACACCTGAACATAGACTTGAATTAAATGAATTGAATGGGTTTGATTAATCGCAGGATTCCCAGGGCTGCAAACCTTACGATCGGTTCAATTTAATCTTCTTTATATATAAAATTCTACTGTACGTGTGTATGTCACTAAACTCCTCCTAAACGGCTGGATCGATATGAATGAATTTTTTGTATGCGTTTGGGTGGCGCCCTGGATGATTTAGATTCACAAATCAGCCCGGCAGTGAAACGAAACGGGTCAGCTAGTAAAGTTATAGATTTATTGATTTATCATTTAAAATTATAAAATTATAGAGTCTAATTTTTACTTTCTCTTAACTTAGCTGGAATCCACGGGGCCCTGGGTTGAAGCCCAAAAAGCTATATAGTAAATCCGGCCCTGACTCTAAAGGTACTTCTGCAGGCGTATTCTTCAAAACAGTCTCTATAAAATAATATCCCCCAAGTTGATGGAAACCACAAACCGACACACAGTATACCTTAAATGTTTATCTATGTGTTGCCCACGTCTTCAAAACTGGGCTGTCCATTTAAACCTATTTGCCCGTAAAAGCAGACGGAACCTCTACACTGAATTCTATGAGCTTATCTATGCAGTTCAACGAATTTTTTGAATCGTTCCATTCTAATGGTACTGCCACACTATCCACGAGGCTACACGAGCACCGCAGCTGTAGCTAACTTCACATCGTATACAAGTATATAAGTCGGCGATGTTATGTTAGCTACAGAAACGGTGCTCGGGTCGCTTCGTGGAGAGTTAGGACGCACCAAAAAGTTTTCAAGCAACGTGAACGTTACCTATATAAAATCGTACTTACGAGTAATCAAAAATCAAAAATATTTATTTAAGACAACAACGATCCATGGTTAGTAAAACTAATTATAAACTTACAACACTATGTTAGTACATAATCTAAATAGTTCACACAACATAATTTTATGATTTTTATTTATCGCTGCCAATATCGTGCGGGACGGACTAAGGCCGTCGGCTCGACCGTCATAATCCGCACAAAATGCCGCAGCATGGGAGCATCAAGATCCTCGGATATGGTTTTTAGGATGGTGTTGCGGCTCCCTCGCACCCTGCTCATCAATGACGCGACTTTCTTCCAATACCATTAGGTGGTGGATTAACAACTGATCACTGCCGTGACTCGGATGACACGTTTAACTGTGGTTCTCAGTTTTTTTAACCGCTTAGCCATGTCAGAGACCTTCAGGCGACTTAGAATTAGAATCGTTTATTGATGTATTGAGCTTAATACTAAAGTTAAATATACAACAGTTTGTACAATAATATAAAGTACCGCAAAATATATCTTGTCATTTCACAATACACAATTTAAAAAAAACATAATAGCAACGAATTTAAACAATCATTAAAATAAATAGCTATCTACTTCAACAATTAGATTAAATGCTGTAGAGAGGCAATTTAACACAAAATTAAAAAATGTCAAAAAAAATAAATGAAAATGTAAATGAAAAAAAACTCTGATAGGCACCGGGTTGGTAGCCACTCGGCTTATACAGGGTCATATGTATTAAACGCAAAACCTCTCAAGGGCGATTCTAGTACATCTAGACAAACAGCTTTTGTTCTAGGACTTTTGCAAAATCACGAAGAAAAAATCAGCTTTTTCAAATAATAAGTTCGTCAACGCGCGGAAAAATGTATGGAGAAGCGAATTTTCAAAAGTCGTCGTACAAAAGTTGTTTGTCTAGATGTACTAGACCCGCCCTTAAAAAGTTTTGCGTTTAATACCTATGACCCTGTATAAACATAGATAGGTAACTAGTAGTTTTCAATATAAACAGTTACCTATATGCGGTACTATGGGCCTTATTAATAAGCGCCAAGTATCCCAACGAGCTGTGGAGAGGCCTATGCTAGGAGTCTCTCTGCGAGTTCGTATCAGGAATGAGGAGATCCGTAGAAGAACCAAAGTTACCGACATAGCCCAGCTGATTGGCAAGTTGAAATGGCAATTGGCAGGGCACAGAACGGAGGACTGATGACCGATGGGGTCAAAAAGTTCTTGAGTGAACTCCACGTTCCGACAAGTGCAGCGTAGGACGTCCACCCATAAGGAGGATAAGCCGCTACCAACCGGTCTTACTTATTGGAGATTTTAGGATATGCGACACAAAAAGCTTACATTTTCTTTATGAGATCAAATCAGAAACGTTGTTGCTTTCACACAACGTTAACGTCATGAATGTCATGATGCTACTAGAAAAATCTACTGTGAAAGCTTATATCCAAAAGACGCCTCACTACCACCCCTACACTGTCGATTGTCCTTCGATACGTACGAAGCGGTTTGACTCAACATTTCTGATTCGTACTGCCAGGGAATGGAACAGTCTTCCTGCTTTCCTGTTTCCTAAGAGAAATAATCTAAAGCTCTTCAAGATCAGATCAAGGTATCTTCTAAGTTTGCGTGCTTCATCTTTGACCACAACGTCGCTTACCATCAGGCGAGTCGGTGGTCAATAGCAGACTAATTCCTGTTAAAAAAAAACAGTGGACGTCCAGCGACTGAAGAAGGTGATAAATAAGTAAGAGACACCTTCCAGTCGTAATCCTAGTGAAGTCTTAATACCCCAACAAATCACACCTAACTATAACTACCCTCTTTTCAAAACGAGTCAGACCTTCCTTTTGTATGAGTCGACGAGAATTGTACTGAGCGCACGTTGCGCCTGCCTTGAAGACTAGTCATCGTCTAAACATTAATACTACCCCGTGGCCCGTAAAACTGTTGTCAAGGAAAGTGCTGTGGTCATCAAGCAGTGTCCCATAGACGTCGCGACTAAAGCTGAAGTCTGGAGGCGGTCGAGGATTGAAGGTTGGTGAAGAGATTTCCTTTTACCGTCTTGAGCTTGCAAGGATACTTATCTGGGGTTAAACATCATTAGACGCACTTCATACAGTCCACTCTTCTGTACAAATCGTACAATATTTTTAGGTTACAGGCGTTATGTATCCCATTTATTATTATTAGGGTCTCGTCATTTATTACCAAAACGTGTTAAAAGCCCTCTTCCTAATTACCCCGGCCGACATTGTGGACTAAATGGTAAAGCAACGGGTACAAAGTTTGCGTAGGACCTTTCGGGGTTTTAGTTATCAGCTTTTTGCTGAAGAACTCTTTTGAAGAAGTAACTTTTTCAGTCAACGCATCGGCACAAACAGCGCTTATATGTATATCGACGCTTGAAAGGCAATAACTATCAAGCGACTTTTTGGGCGAATTTATTTTACAAAAGTATATCATTTCATTTACTTTATTTACAACCACAATTAAAGATAAACACAAAAATAAAAACTTAAATAACCTATCTAAACTAAAATAACTAATCCAAACCTAAATAAAACTATCTAAACTAAAATATCCTATCTAAACTAAATTATCATATCTAAACTAAAATTACTTATATCTAAAGTACACTAATTAAAAAAAATTAGAATTAATGCGAATTTATTAACATATTATATTTGAAATAATTTTTTTCTGATGCTATTTTTGATTACCTCAAATACTATTACGGTCTCGTCATTTATTATTTCAAACGTGTTAAAAGCCCTCTTCGTAATTACCCCGGTCCACAATGTCGACATTGTGGACTAAATGATAAATAAACGGGTACAAAGTTTGCGTGAGACCTTTTGGGGTTTTAGTTATCAGCTTTTTGCTGAAGAACTCTTTTAAAGATGTAACTTTTTCAGTCAAAGCATCGGCTCATACAGCGCTTATATGTATATCGATGCTTGAAAGGCAATAACTATCAAGCGACATTTTGGGCGATATTTATTAACATAATATAATATTTGTAATTAGTTTTTTTTCTGATACTATTTGTAATGACCTCAAATACCATTAGGGTCTCGTCATTTATTACTTTAAACGTGTTAAAAGACTTCTTCCTAATTACCCCGGTCCACAATGTCGACATTGTGGACTAAATGATAAGTAAACGGGTACAAAGTTTGCGTAGGACCTTTCGGGGTTTTAGTTATCAGCTTTTTGCTGAAGAACTCTTTTAAAGAAGTAACTTTTTCAGTCAACCTATCGGCTCATACAGCGCTTATATGTATATCGACGCTTGAAAGGCAATAACTATCAAGCGACATTTTGGGCAATATTTATTAACATATTGTAATTTAAATCACTTTTTTCTTATGCTATTTTTGATGACCTCAAATACTATAACGGTCTCGTCATTTATTATTTAAACGTGTTAAAAGCCCCATTCCTAATCACCCCGGTCAAAATTGTGGACTAAATGATAAAGAAGCGGGAGTAAAGTTTGCGTAGGACCTTTCGGGGTTTTAGTAAGTAAACAGCTTTTTGCTGATAGACTCCTTTAGAAGAAGTAACTTTTTCAGTCAACTCATCGGCTCAAACAGCGCCTACACAAGCTGTTACTTTGCCAAGAGCAAATCATAATCGTCATCATCATCAGCCTTTAATAACCCACTGCTGGGCATATGCCTTCCCTTGTATATTGCTATTCATCCTTGCCATAGCAGCCTACTGCAAACTGTTAGAAAGAATGATCTATTTCACACTTAGCGTAGAGTTCAATAGCTTGTTGCATATAACATCTAATCTTTTTTGCGATTTCGGCCTTGTCTGTTAGAAAAAGTTGTTTATAATAATGCGTACATTTATCTCTGAATGGTTTTGCAAAACAAACACACTGTAAAAATAAATCTTATTACGATCTAAAAGAAAACCAAACAGAAATCTCCACGCACGACCAAACAAGAAAACTTATTTCAATCCAAAGAATAACCAATCAGCACACGAAAACATCTCCGCGATCCAAGACTAAACCAATATTTGCTTCTCAGATTAAATTCGAAAATAGAACGCAATTAACTAAAACCATCCGTTCACAAATAAATAAAAGCAGTATTAATAAACAGATGATCGATTCATATAACCCGCGGTATTCGGGGTCCTTCGGCGGATGTATCAAGCGCTGGCCAAGAGCCAACGAGGAAATCGCTCTGTACCTGGGTTAAAGTATTTCCTAAGGAGCGATTTCCACGAATGTGTTTTACAAAGCCTTGGTGGTCTAGTGGTTGTAACGCTGGCCTGTCATTCTTGAGGTCATGGGTTCAATCCCGGTCCCGTACCAATGAGTTTCTTTGGAACTTATGTACGGAATTTCACACCAGTACTGGCTTTTCGGTGAAGGAAAACATCGTGAGGCAACCTGCATACGTCCGTTAAAGAAATTCGATGGCGGATGTGAATCCACCAACCCGTACTGGGCCAGCGTGGTGGATATGGCCCAATCACCCTTCGTAGGTAGGCCTACGTCCTGCAGTGGACTATTAAAAAGGCTGGTACACAGGTACAG
Source organism: Hypomecis atomaria (assembly GCA_964007245.1). Lineage (NCBI taxonomy): Eukaryota > Metazoa > Arthropoda > Insecta > Lepidoptera > Geometridae > Hypomecis > Hypomecis atomaria. Next base: position 2,210,126 of record OZ023305.1, read on the forward strand.
GTATTTTACAAATGAATGTACGAAGCGGTTTGACTGAACATTTCTGATTCGTACCGCCAGGGAATGGAACAGTCTTCCTGCTTTCCTGTTTCCTAAGAGATATAATCTAAAGCTTTTCAAGATCAGAGTGAATAGGTATCTTCTAGGTCTGCGTGCTTCATCTACGACCACAACGTCGCTTACCATCAGGCGAGTTGGTGGTCAAGAGCGGACTTATAAGTACGCGATAAAAAAACAGCTGATAACAAAAATGATGAATTCATTTGGCAACAAATTAAACTATACAATTCGAAATTCAGATTCAATATTCCAAAATCGTTTATTCATGAAAAGTACACCAAGTCTTGCTAGGTATGCAAATTGCAATGTGAATATTTTATTTATTATTTTATAACGGGATAAAAGACGAAACACTCAGAGTGGTTGTTTATCCTTTTATTTTTCAAGCAGTAATGAGGTCTGCTGGCTGGCTGGCTGGCATTTATACACGTCCCCTCTCAGGCAGGCGGCAGAGCAGAGCTACGCGAGGCATCGCGCGAGGGGGCGTGTCGGCTGGCGGCTGGCTGGCATGCTATTGGCTGCGGCGTCGGTCATTTCTGAACCGTATTGACTTCCGCCGCGTAATAATTTACTAAACGACCAACTTTGAAATTGCAAAAGCTAACAAAAAATCACATAATTTTTTTACAAAAAATACAGCCTCAGTCCACAAAAGAGCTAACTAGAAATAAGTAAATAAGTATAAAGAATTTGCTATAGCAAAATGACTCGCCTCATGTTCAGAGACGCCAAGAAGTTTGAATCAGCCTATTCAGCGTTATAACCGCTCGTGGAAACATTGTCTAAATAGATCTAGCAACAGGGTTCTATTGAGACGTACAACACGTGTTTAACGATCAGAACGCCTTTATGCATCACACGATCAAAGCATGCGCCCAACTCGGTGTTTATTTGGCTGATCACGCAATATCTAATTTTCACACGACTTTGATCATTTTATCCGACTGAACAAAGGAGATTCACTGAACTCTCATTGTCACTCAAATTGATAAAAATAAATGCATAAATGTAATTTGGGTAATTTGTAACTAGCAGTGGGCTTGAGCATTTGGATTATCTTTAGACCTTCAAGGGTGTGTGGATGACCCAATGCTTTTTATAGTAGTTTTGCATATATGGTATACCTTATATGCAAAACTACTAATAGTACCTATTGTAGTTTGTTGTAGTTAATAAAGGCACTTTTGCCCGTAAAAAAATTTGGGTAATTAGATAGGTAATGGTAAAGGTATGAAGTACTAGCGACCCGCCGCGGCTTTGCACAAGTGTATTATACATATAAACCTTCCTCTTGAATCACTTTATCTATTTACAGAAACCGCATCAAAATCCGTTGCGTAGTTTTAAAGATATAAGCATAAGTACATGGGGACATGGGGACAGCGGAAGCGACTTTGTTTTATACTATGTTGTGATAGTGATAAGTTAACTCCTCTTATAACATTTCATATTGTTCTCGATATCAGAAGTTTCCCCAACACAGGAGAGAAAATTGTTTGAATTGTACCCTATTTAGCGTCAGCACTGTCAGCAGTACCTAAAGCATCAAGCAGTAGCATTTTGAAAAACTTCTTGAACAGGGATAGCATAATCATAATATTGTAATGGTAGGTAATTCTTATTTTATTTTCAATTAGCGACCCGCTCCGGCTTCGCACAGGTTTATTGTATATCTAATATCTTGTGAATGACGACAAATTACAAAGATAGCCTATCAAAAATGTTTTCAATTTGCGAAAATCTGCAAGGTTGTTAATACCACATTGTTTTGATGAGCTCACTCTCGTTACTAAAAAAACAGTCTTAAAATTTAAATCGACGAAATAAGAGTAAATTGCAATGGTGTAGGCGTAAAATATACGAGTTGATGTTCAATCCACGATACAAACAATCACAGTACGCTAATAACAGTAGATCATCTTAGGGCTGTCGGGGAATCAATAGTGTCTCTTACGTGAATGCGTATAGACGATACTTTTAATTTGGGTATCATGAGCACAAACCAAATAAAAAAATAAAGACAGAATGTTGTGAACAAACAAATAAGGCTGGCAAAACTACGCCTCGCCCTGTACAGACACAATTATACACACATACTTTGTACAACGAAACCACGCCTTGGTTTGTCAGTCGAACTATGACGGTTCAACACCGACGCACTCACCACATGTACAAAAAACCGGCCTCTTGTCTATTCTGTCTTGATTTTTTTATTTGGTCTGAGATCATGAGCTTTTTGGCGCCAAATTTTAAGTAGTTCGTTTTTTTTAACCAAACTTATCGAGTAGGATTACGAGTATAAAAAATTACATAATTGTACCTATTTAAAATCAGGAATAATTACAATTCTTTTTAGTGCATTGCTTTCTGTTGATTTTTTACAGTCAGGTTTTTTTAACTGATTTGTTGGCGTTTTTACGTGTATATATTTTAAAGATCCGATTTTTAAAATTTAAACTATCTTAGGCTACTTTTTACCCCGGAAAAATAAAATGTTCCTATGGGATCTTCGAGCAAATATCTATACAGTCACAAGCGTGTAAAAAAGTGTCCGAGCAAATCCTGCCCAAGCTACAATCGTACAAAAAAGTGTCCGATCCAAAACCCTGCCCAAGCTACGTAGTGGGCAGGCTTTTTAGTTAGTCGTAAGGCGATTGCAAGCCGGCTATAACGCCGCGCGATGCCTAAGTGCTCGATTACATTACAAGCACTAATTAGGTGACATAACATCGAGATTCGAGAAAACGGGTCATTGTGAATTAATTAATGTAAATATCCAAGTCGATATGACGGCGCTCGGACAATTTTTACTACTTTTACTCAGGGACTGTGGCTCTGTAGATATTTTACTCGAAGTATGGAATAGTAGGTACAAAAAGTATGCCTGCGTCAGCGCCCGCAGCGTATGGAGACAACTTAATAACAAGTAGCGGTTAATTTCTATGAAGATGACTTACTGTTCTTAACTGTTTAATGTGGTACGATCTTATAAGCTCCATTTCAGCCCACGAGAACGCTTATACATTTTATAATGAGCTGAGTTTATCTAATATTGTACAATTTCATTACTTCCCGGTTTTACTTCTTGGCGCCGTTATTTATAACTTTATTATTATTTAGACCGGTTGGAAGCGGATTACATCCTGCAATCTTAAAACAATAATATATATTTTTTATTTAAAGAGTAATTTGTATTTTATTTTACCTTCCTAAAAAGCAAAAATATATATTTTTCAAATATTTACGATATATCAGATTTATAGCAGTACGTATTACTAGCTTTACGTATATCAAACACCATTTTTCAGCTTTTCCGTAACACCTACAATTTTTTATTTACCTATTTTTCCTTTTTAACCCCCGACGAAAAAGAGGGGTGTTATAAGTTTGACGTGTCTGTTTGTCTGTGTGTCTGTCTGTCTGTGGCATCATAGCGCCCGAACCACTGAACCGATTTCAGTTTAGTTTTTTTGGATGAAAGGAGACTTAATCGAGAGTGTTCGTAGCTATGTTTTATAAAAATCGATTAAGCCGTTTAAGAGTTATGGTGGGTTAAAGTGGGGATGGAAGAATCAAAATTCTACAAATGTGCCCAAAATGGTTGTCAATTGAAAGTTTGTTGTCAAATATTTTTGTGTCCGGGGTTTTTAATTAGGTATATTATATAGTAAATCTATAATTAGACCGAATACAAAAAAACAGAACGATCCTCCGAAAAAAGGGATATCCGTAACAACGGGGTTAAATGAGGTCGTCTATAGTAGTAATGGACGATTGTCATACACTGCGCTTGCCGGTACGTGGTCTCTCCTCGAGAACTTTTCGACTGTATTAAACATCAGTTCTGCGTGCGCTGCCCAGTGTCATTTTCAATTGATTTAGTAGTAGTAGTAAAATATTTCGTTCTCTTACCTACCTCACTATATTTTCTCTCTAACTGAAAAGCAAGTGGTGTAAAAATCCCTACTTGAATTTTAAAGAACTCATTGACATGAGGCTAGAATTTTTAAAAGAAAGTAAGTAAATGAAATACACATGATTCATTTCCTTGCGTTGATACAATTTCCATGCAAAAATATAGTGAAAAATGCCTACTGAAATCGAATAAATATCACAATTATTTTTCGCAAAAAAATGGCACAACCTCACAAACGACTTCAATTGTGTACAAAATTCGAATATTTCGCTAGTATCGCTGAATACCTACATTTTTTGCATTATTGTTGATTTGTCGAAAAACGGCTCAGCCTATTTCGATCAAATTTAAATGGTACAATTTTTCAAAATCGGTTCACAATTAGCGAAAATATCGATGAACATTCCAAAAAAAAACCTACAGGCGAACATAGAAACCTCCTCCTTTTTTAGGAAGTCGGTTAATATCGATACAGATCTGAGTTTTCGACTTGAGGTCGATTGTACGAAGTCAGTTTTGTGAACAATTAAAATGATATGAATGCGTCTTTATTTCCCGCTTTCTTCTTGTGGCGCCAAATCCATGACTAAGTAGGTATGTAGTGTTTCAAATCTATCTTTAGATCGGAATGCATCCACCATATATTTCAACTCTAAAAAGATATCAAACGATCAAAGAAGACATTTATATCCATTTAAATACCTCCGGGATACTTCCCATATTTCTTACGTGATGCATGCAACCATAGAGATCAATAGACAGGCTAGCCGACGCGTTAAGTAACTCCCATAGGCTAGGATTTCACGGAGCGGTTTTTAGACGCGGTTGCGGGCCCGCAGCTTCTGTAGAATACAGATAAAGGTATAATATGCATGTAAAAAATTAAAGCAGATGTCAAAAATACATGCTTACGAAACGTACTTTGCAGGATTCATTCCGCAAAGTGTAAGCACATATGAATAAATAACTGATCTGTTGTACCATACCGTACCGGTCTTTTAATAGTTCACTGGTGAACATAGGCCTATCCACATATTGATAAGTCGATTGAGCCATATCCACTACACTGGCTCATTGCAGGTTGGTGGATACACTCTACCGAATTTCTAATAAGGACGAATGCAGGTTGCCTCACGATGTTTTCCGTTACCGAAAAGCCAATGGTGTACAAATCCATATGTATCACGAATTCTAAGGAACTTATCTGTACACGACTGACAAACCCCCGCCTAACACATGTTAGGAAAGCATTTTGTCCTCTATGAATAATGATTATGTAATTACAACTATAAGCGTTTTGTGATTAAATAAATAAATATTTTTGGGACATCTAAAATTGACCTTTCACCCCAAAGTAAGCAAAGCTTGTGATATGGGTGCCAGAGACTGATAAACTACTTATAATATTTTTAAATACATACTTATATAGATAGTAACTAAAGAACACACAGACACAGAGCAAACACCTATGTTCATCACATAAATACTTGCCCTGGGTGGGGATCTAAACCACGCCTCTTTGACCCAGAAGTTAGGGTACTAACCACTGAGCCACCGAGGCAGTCATTATTATTAGCTGATAACCACGTGCACCACATATTATTATGACCTCTATAATCACATATATAAGGCCACGGAAAATGTCATTGGGGTGGCAACATTCTGGTCAAATAAAATATGAACACCTAATAAAAATAATCGGCCAAGTGCACGTCGGACTCGCACACCAAGGGTTCTGTACCAATATATTTTATTTTAACTATTTATTTTTGGAGGGAACATAAAACTTACCATTTTGTGAATATTTCAATGAACTTCCTGTTCGTCATTAATATCGAGCAAAAAATCATGTTTAAATATTTGTTTTATTTTAATTATTTACTATTTAAGTAAATCTTTAACTAAATATTCTATGAAAATTTCAAGATCTACCTGTCACCGTTATTAACAGCGAGCGAAAAACGGCTTAAAATTCAGATATGTTGTATGAGAGCCCTCCTTAATTTTTTTTCTGTTTTGTGTTTGTTGTTATAGCGGCAACAGCAATATGTCATCTGTGAAAATTTCAATCTTCTTTCACCCTTCTTGAGATACAGCCTGGTGACAGACAGACGGACAGACGTACAGTGGAGTCTTAGAAATAGGGTCCCGTTTCTTCCCTTTGGGTACAGAACCCTAAAAAATCGAAACATCAGTTGCGATTTTATTCCCTCCCGCGCTGTCGCGTTGAACGGACGAGTTTGTTTACATATTAGAGTGCGCGCGCCTGATACCTACGTAATTTACCAAAATGCCGAATGTAACTTCGAAGTGTGCTAACTGTGACAAAGGATTGACGAAAAAATCCCCGGGACTAGAATGCAGTATGTGTGCAAAAATAGTACATGCCAATGCAACGTGTTCAGGTCTTACAGCGAAGCAGCTTGCAGCGCTGCGTAACGCAGATACCATTGGCTGGACTTGCGAAGTTTGTCAGTACAATTCGCCGAACAGAAAATCTTTTTTTATTATACCGGAAGAGGATGAGGAAGAAGAAGAGTTATGTGGTGGTATCTCAGATCGCTACTGCATAGATACAGAAAAGCTGATGAAAAATATTACTACGGAGATGGAAAAACTACTAAAAAAAGCATTGCAGCCCATCGAATCTTCTTTAGAAAAATGTTGCAGCAAAATCGACGACCTGACAAAGACAGTGGAAAGGCACGATAAAGAAATAAAGGATCTCGGTTGTAAGTACACTAGTCTCAAAAGTGAACATACACATCTGCAACATGAAATGAAGGCACTCAAGGAGTTGGTTCGAAAAATAGATCAGCATCGTTTGGATACAGTGTTGGAATTGTCTGGACTACCTAAACTACCGGAAGAAAATTTAAATGACATATCTACAAAACTATCACAGATCCTGAACAGGAGTAAATCTGAAATTATCTACGTTAAACAAATAGATCGTCGCAATGGATGTGATAGTGTTCTGCAATTAGGATTCCAGCAAATTGATCAAGCTAAAATGTGGGTACGAGCTGCGCGAAAAACAAAAATGCGGGTAGAAAATATTGTCAGCGGGGCTGCCTCGGCTAGTGCAAAGATGAGCGTAATACTTCGCCCGGCCCTAACAAAAGCAAACAAGGCGCTACTTTGGCAAGCACAGCAAAAGCTAAGACCTACATATAAATATGTATGGTTTCAAGACGGCAAGGTGCTAATTCGAAAAAATGACAATGATAAACCCATTGTGGCCAGATCGGAAGAAGATGTTATAAACCTAATTTGAGCAGCTGATATATGCATTAAGTAAAAAGATTAAAGTAAATACCTACTTTTTAATGTTAGTTAATTTTCTTAAGTTAAAACATATCTTTGGGTTTAGGTGTGTTATGAATGTTTTGTTATCTATTAAACGAAAACATTTCTAAGTAGTTTTATATTCGTAAATATAAATTATGTAAATGTATTTTTTGATACGTGTATTGTCTTGTAAAACTAAAATTTTACTAATCAATGTTTGTTATGATTAATAAGTAAACCATACTTAGTAATTATCTACTTATGTAATGCTAAGAAGTGCAAAGTGTATAAGTACCTAAATGTATAGAATTTACCTAGGTATGTGTTGTTTGAAACTGGTTTACTTGTCATCGCGTTACCAGTGTGTTTTTAAATATAGTTTACTAGCCTCTCGAGTAAAATGAATTGCCATTTATTTGCTTAATTTTATGTTTGAAAAAGTTAATTTGTGTAACTGTCGTTTCTTTAGTAACCAAACCATTACTTATATATTATAGTTCAATGTTTCTGTCTCTTTTATGTTTAATATGTTTATGTATCAGCGTGGGGGTGAATCATGTACCTATACAAACCTACTGTGGTTTTTTGGTACAATATGTTTATTCATAATTGTAATATTGTATTGAACTTAAATAAAAAAAAAAAAAAAAAAAAAAAAAAAAAAACAAAAAGTTTCGTACGAAATTAGCTCCCCACTAGTCCAAGAACACATGTCCCATCTTGCGATATCTGTGCATGCAACTCGCTATGGAAGGAATAAAAGCTGGCAGGTCGCCAACCATGCCGAATGTGTGAATGGGCTGAAATACAAGGAACAATGGAGGAAACTACGGTATTTACGAATACCGATGCACGCAGGGTTGGATTTTGGACTGTAATTACAGTATTTTTATTATAACTTCGCCCTCTGTGTTTACTATACACATATTACCTACTACTATATGTGCTCTATAGGAAAATTCTTACATCCAAGTATACAAGGATAGTACTAATGTAATAATATTAAATGTAGTTCCCAATCGCCTTCTTCTTCCTCACGCTTAAAGGTTTTTGCAGCCCATTATTTAAAGTACTTAGTTAAAGTAGGTACATTCATATCATTTTATTTTTTGACAAAACTGACGTCATACAATCGACCTCAAGTCGAAAACTCCGATCTGTATCGATTTTAACCGACTTCCTAAAAAAGGAGGAGGTTTGGATGTTCGTCTGTTGGTAGCTATTTCTTGGTATGTTCATCGATATTTTCGCTAATTGTGAACCGATTTTGAAAAATTGTATCTTACCTACATAGGTAGATACGTAAAGTGAATTTGACTTTTAATTGATTCTTATATCTCAAATAACGCCTTCTTATGGCCTGGGAAGTTTAATTTACCAAAATGTTGTATGTTTAAATTAATAAATCACAACGCTGAAGCCTTGAAATTATAATAGATCCAACCGTTTATTTTCTTTTTGACAGCACCATTTTATGTAATTTAAAAAAAAAACTACTGCATTTATGGACTCTATTTGTCAAAGATGATTATTATACGGGATCAAGGAGTAAACTTAGGCAGTTGTCATATTTTTAAAACCTCGCATTTTTGCGTAACATGACGCAGTTACGTTCTATTGGTGCTGTCAAAAAGTAAATAAATGGTTGGATCAAGGATCAATTATAGGTAGGTACGCATAGCCCCATGGACAAATCGTATAGTGGGATGCGAACATATACCCACCTATACTATAAATAAAAAAAAACATTTGTACAATTATTTCACGTATTTTATTGTTGCCTTAAAAGATAAATTAGGTCTATTCAGGCAACAAGTTCTCAATTACGACGCTCGCTTTCGCATGCAAAAAACAGTCCAACCACATCTTATTTACCGGCATTTATAGGCCGAACCAAACTTCTTGACAGCTGTGAAGTTGCTACAAGCTGCGCGAAACCCAATCTCGTGCAGCTATTAAGTAAAGGCCGCTGCATACGTAACGGGTTTTTCACGGACGGGACGGAACGGGAAATTTTAGAAATATCGTTTCATACAAAATGTATATGGATGCGCATATGTCACGGAGACACGGACGGGGCGGGAACGTGGCACTGACGGGGCAGGAAAAATATCGTCGCCAACGATGCTTAGCACGTCCCGTCCGGCACGTGCCCCGTCCCGTCCGTGTTTCCGCTACGTATGCACAGTCACTCCGTTCGTTCCGGAGAGAAAAGTAGTGTTGGACGTTTGTAACTACTTCGTCATCTAAGTAGAACAATTAAAGCCAATTTTCGAAATTAAAAATCCACCTTTCCTTCTTCACAACAGTTAGATCCGAATCACTGTTACGGTACGTATGCATTAAAAACACGTTCTCGAACGGGGCAGTCACGTCCCGTTCCCGTTCACGCCCCGTCCGAGGTATGATCTCGTTACGTATGCAGCGGCCTTAAGTTTTACGCAGGATAGGGTTTTGTGCTGCTTGTAGCTAACATCACATCAGTAAAGACGTTTGATTCGATTTGTAGGTACTATACCTAATTTTTAGCCAGTTCAAATCCAACCCTTCCAACCTCAGTGCCTCAAGTCGAAAGTTTTCGACCAGTGTGTGTTGCCAGTGATGACTTATGGCACAGAAACGTGGTCTCTCACTATGGGCCTTATTAGTAAGCTCCAAGTAGCCCAACGAGCTATGGAGAGGGCTATGCTCGGAGTCTCTCTGCGAGATCGAATCAGAAATGAGGAGATCCGTAGAAGAACCAAAGTTACCGACATAGCCCAACGGATTGGCAAGTTGAAATGGCAATGGGCAGGGCACATAGCGCGGAGGACTGATGACCGATGGGGTCGGAAAGTTCTCGAGTGGAGACCACGTATCGGCAAGCGCAGCGTAGGACGTCCACCCACAAGGTGGACGGATGACCTCATTAAGACCGCAGGATCACGCTGGATGCAAGCCGCTTCCAACCGGTCTTATTGGAGATCCATAGGGGAGGCCTATGTCCAGCAGTGGACTTCTTATGGCTGATGGATGGATGGATGGATGGAAATCCAACCCTGAGTTTGAGACGCGTCACGCGTGGGTCATACTCATAACAAACGTTGTTTGTGGCATTCTCTGGCAGCACGATCTCGCAGCAGATATCTATAGAATCCCGCAAATAACTTTGTCATTGTGTTCTTGACCTATCTTTACTATCTCATTCATCGAGTTAAATGTCAGGTTTATGAGCAACAATTAGTAGGGGTTATTGTCTTTTTACGAGAGAATTCTGCGAATGTTGGGTTTGAAGTGGTTTATTGGTTTCGACCGGGGTCTTATTGTGTAAGTGCTCTGACGTTCGGCTTCGCTTTTTCTCTTGCTCGCGCCAGATACTTACGCCACGAGAGCGAGGGAGAGGAAAAGCGAAGCTGAACGTCAGAGCGCTTCATCACTACATAGTATAAAACAAAGTCGCTTCCCGCTGTCTGTCCCCATGTATGCTTATATCTTTAAAACTACGCAATGGATTTTGATGCGGTTTTTTTCAATTGATAGAGTGATTCAAGAGGAAGGTTTATATGTATACCTAATACACCTGTGCGAAGCCGGGGCGGGTTGCTAGTACACAATAAGGCACAGTACAGTACAGATACGGATCTATACTGTACTGTACTGCAGGATGTAGGCCTACCCGCGAAGGGTGATTGGGTCAAATCCACCACGCTGGCCCAGTGCGGATTGGAGAATTCACATACGCCATCGAATTTCTTTCATGGACGTATGCAGGTTGCCTCACGATGTTTTCCTTCACCAAAAAGCCAGTGGTGAGAAATTCCGTAGATACATAAGTTCCATAGAAACTCATCAAGAATGACAGGCCAGCGTTATAACCACTAGATGACTAGACCACCGCGACTTTTTTAAAACGAAATATTAATCATACTTAATTGAAGACGTCCACTGGTAGTGACTTATATTTACTACACCAATATGGAAGCCTAATATATCGTCCGGTATAATTCCGGTTTTAGCCACAACATTTTATGTACGAAACATCGTACAAGTCGTACAAAGCAGTATTTCCTAATTATGCTACGCAAGTACGCACGTACTCCAATCGCGAAACTGTTTAGTTTACATTTAGATTATTTCTTAACGCTATTGAGTAGAAATTGTGAACTCTAACTGCTAGTACCAAACTTACTGTTAGTGTTATTTTTGCTAGACTCTTATAAATGTTTTCTTTCCACTACACTGTTTAGCATAAATGTTTATCTAAAACTTTGCTATGCCCTATGAAACAGGGTGACATGTACCTCTGTAAGTTAGTCTTATGCTAAGATCTAATTATAACTTTACTAGCGACCCGCCCCGGCTTCGCACAGGCAGGTGTATTATACATATAAACCTTCCTCTTGAATCACTCTATTTATTAAAAAAAACTGCATTAAAATCCGTTGCGTAGTTTTAAAGATTTAAGCATACAGAGAGATATAGGGACAGAGAAAGCGACTTTGTTTTATACTATGTAGTGATGTACATGATCTTGCAAATAAATAATTATCTAATAAAATTTATTATTGAAGTGAAACTTGTAATGCGACTTCCAACAAGGTTGCGTTAAACGTTTAACTCTACCATGGAGGGGGTATGAAAGCACTGTTGCGTCGAAGTTTCACTTCTTCCGCGCGGTGGGACTCCACTTGCATTTTTTGTACTCGTAATATACAATGTACTCAATCGTACTGTACACCTCGCGTCACCTAAAAAGAACGCTGGATCTTCAAACTGCCCACAACGAAATTTAACTCCTATTGCTTACGTGATAGGAGTTACATTTCCTTGCTACAAATAAAGTTGCGTACTAGGATATTTAACTCCTATTACGTATGTAATACGAGTTAAATTTCCTTGTGCGCAGTTTGAAGATCCAGCGTTCTTTTTACATGACGCGACCTGTAGGAACTCCATCGTAAATTTTATAATAGCAACGTAAAAAGTGTTCTCTCTATCGAATGCCTAAAGTGAAAAAGAAACAGAAATATTCTAAACAGCTATTTTATAATAGCAACGTAAAAAGTGTTATCTCTATCGAATGCCTAAAGTGAAAAAGAAACAGAAATATTCTAAACAGCTATTTTATAATAGCAACGTAAAAAGTGTTATCTCTATCGAATGCCTAAAGTGAAAAAGAAACAGAAATATTCTAAACAGCTATTTTATAATGGCAACGTAAAAAGTGTTCTCTCTATCGAATGCCTAAAGTGAAAAAGAAACAGAAATATTCTAAACAGCTATTATAATTACGATGACGCCTTCATAATAGGCATGATGACTGGGTAAAAAAACAATAATATAATTAGTTCGTGAGTTAGATTATAAAAAAATATTGGATACGTTTTTTTCTTCTGTCAATCGAACAACAAATGACAAAGATAAACCTTGTCAAAGTTTGAGAGTGGGGGTCGTGACGTCACCTCTCTTACGGAAGTCTACACATTTGTATGGCACTTGTGACGTCACGCGGAACTTTGACGGGCTATATCTTCATCAATTTTTGTTCAATTGACCAAAGAAAAAATACGTGTCCAATATTTTTCGATAGGTATTATATCTGACGGACTAATTATATTTTTTTAGTTATCATTCCTATTGGGCCTAATATTTCGATCAAGATTCTAGTCTAGAGGATTCAGAAAGTGTCTCGGAAAATATTAGACCTACGCAGTCTATGCAGAGTCTGGTTATGGAAACCCCAACCGCCTTACCACAAAATATTTAAACACGCTTTAAACACTAATGGTCTTACCACAAAAGATTTAAACACGCTTTGAACACTATTTAACCGTGCAATTTGTACTGATAAACATTGTCGAATCTAAACCGTGCGTAAAACTTTGGTAAGACTGTATACGTTGTTTTTAAACTTTCGCGATTTGAACACATTATTATTAAGTACCTACTACGGGACTAATCGCGCACTGAAATTACGAGATAAATAAATACTCGTACCTCATCATCTCGACGTTTCTACCGAGTTGCATCAATCGTTGTCACGGGACAAACTTAACAATTAAACGTAGTTAGATCCTTGATTCACTTACTTACGATGACCTCGATTGCCAGTAAGGAGTACCGTCACATCTCGATCTAAGACTGTCTCTGCGACCCGAACCATATCTCTGTCTACCCTTCATTACAAATCTGCTTCGGTGTTGCGACTCTTATTTAAGGACTCCTTTTAATAAGTGAAGCTAACGTGAAGCTAACAGTTATGAAATGAATTATCTTTATCGACAGATAAAAAGGTACAAAGAACTTATAAAATAACGAAAAACAAAATAATCGGCCAAGTACGAGTCGGACTCGCGCACGGAGGGTTCCGTACTGTATGGGAGCCCCCCTTAAATATTTATCATATTTTTATTTTAGTATTTGTTGTTATAGCGGCAACAGAAATACATCATCTGTGAAAATTTCAGCCGCCTAGCTATCATGGTTCATGAGATACAGCCCGGTGACAGACGGACAGACGGACATCGAAGTCTTAGTAATAGGGTCCCGTTTTTCCCTTTGGGTACGGAACCCTAAAAACGTAGAAAGGGACTCACCTCAGCTATAAATGTTGAGTGCTGGGAGGACCCAATAGATACTTAACGCTATTCTGGTGAACCCCTTTAATTGAGGGGTAGATTTAACTATAGAGCATATAAATATTAAATATAATAACAAAGCGCTTAAATAACAAATTCATCAACAGATCTAGGTAATCTATAATACATATAGAAGTACATAATACAAAGCAAATGGTCTACAAATTTCCTTGACTCGAGGCCAGACCGTTCGAGTGGATGATCCTGACGACGATATTCGCCAACTGCATTGCCCTGGCGGTCTACACGCCCTACCCCTACAGCGACTCCAACTACACCAACTGGGTTCTTGTAAGTATCGTCCATATATGCAGCCTCTTTTATTGTATAAACCTCTTTGTAACTATCATCAACCTCTGCAGCTTTTTGCACCGTATTAAACCTCTTTGTAACTATCATCAACCTCTACAGCTTTTTGCATTGTATTAAACCTCTTTGTAACTATCATCAACCTCTACAGCTTTTTGCATTGTATTAAACCTCTTTGTAACTATCATCAACCTCTACAGCTTTTTGCATTGTATTAAACCTCTTTGTAACTATCATCAACCTCTACAGCTTTTTGCATCGTATTAAACCTCTTTGTAACTATCATCAACCTCTGCAGCTTTTTGCATCGTATTAAACCTCTTTGTAACTATCATCAACCTCTGCAGCTTTTTGCACCGTATTAAACCTCTTTGTAACTATCATCAACCTCTACAGCTTTTTGCATCGTATTAAACCTCTTTGTAACTATCATCAACCTCTACAGCTTTTTGCATCGTATTAAACCTCTTTGTAACTATCATCAACCTCTACAGCTTTTTGCATCGTATTAAACCTCTTTGTAACTATCATCAACCTCTGCAGCTTTTTGCACCGTATTAAACCTCTTTGTAACTATCATCAACCTCTACAGCTTTTTGCATTGTATTAAACCTCTTTGTAACTATCATCAACCTCTACAGCTTTTTGCATCGTATTAAACCTCTTTGTAACTATCATCAACCTCTACAGCTTTTTGCATTGTATTAAACCTCTTTGTAACTATCATCAACCTCTACAGCTTTTTGCATCGTATTAAACCTCTTTGTAACTATCATCAACCTCTGCAGCTTTTTGCACCGTATTAAACCTCTTTGTAACTATCATCAACCTCTACAGCTTTTTGCATTGTATTAAACCTCTTTGTAACTATCATCAACCTCTACAGCTTTTTGCATCGTATTAAACCTCTTTGTAACTATCATCAACCTCTGCAGCTTTTTGCACCGTATTAAACCTCTTTGTAACTATCATCAACGTCTGCAGCTTTTTGCACCGTATTAAACCTCTTTGTAACTATCATCAACCTCTACAGCTTTTTGCATCGTATTAAACCTCTTTGTAACTATCATCAACCTCTGCAGCTTTTTGCACCGTATTAAACCTCTTTGTAACTCTTATCAACCTCTACAGCTTTTTGCACCGTATTAAACCTCTTTGTAACTATCATCAACCTCTACAGCTTTTTGCATCGTATTAAACCTCTTTGTAACTATCATCAACCTCTACAGCTTTTTGCATCGTATTAAACCTCTTTGTAACTATCATCAACCTCTGCAGCTTCTTGCACCGTATAAACCTCTTTGTAACTATCATCAACCTCTGCAGCTTTTTGCACCGTATTAAACCTCTTTGTAACTATCATCAACCTCTACAGCTTTTTGCACCGTATTAAACCTCTTTGTAACTATCATCAACCTCTACAGCTTTTTGCACCGTATTAAACCTCTTTGTAACTATCATCAACCTCTGCAGCTTTTTGCATCGTATTAAACCTCTTTGTAACTATCATCAACCTCTACAGCTTTTTGCATCGTATTAAACCTCTTTGTAACTATCATCAACCTCTACAGCTTTTTGCACCGTATTAAACCTCTTTGTAACTATCATCAACCTCTGCAGCTTCTTGCACCGTATAAACCTCTTTGTAAACTATATTCATTTCTTATCTACTTAAAACCAAGTTAATTTCATTCAAATATAAACACAATCTAATTTACACAAAATATTCTAAACACAGGTCTTGTTGTGTTAATTGTAAATTAGATGTAAATTGTGTTTATATTTGAATGAAATTAACTTGGTTTTAAGTAGATAAGAAATGAATTGTGATTTAACGTTGGTAATTTATAACCATGTGAGTAATTCGTTCCTTTTTAAGTGTATACGGTATTGTAGATTGTTTTTGACTATTCAAAAGTGTGTCTGTAACACCCATTTGTCGAAATAAATAAACTGAACTGAACTAATAATATCTACTTCATCAACTGTTCCAGGAGAAAATCGAGTACGTGTTCCTGGTGATATTCACGGGCGAGTGCGTGATGAAGATCATTGCGTACGGGTTCGTGATGCACCCCGGCTCCTACCTGCGCAACGGCTGGAATCTGCTCGACTTCACCATTGTCGTCATCGGGTACGTTTGGATAGTATTATACAGGGTTATTTGTCTGCCTCAGTGGCTCAGTGGTTAGTGATCCTAACTTCTTTTATTCATCTATAGATGAATATTAAGTGTAATTAGTAGTAAGATGAGTTAATAGATATAAAAAAAAAAAACCTAACTTCTAGGTCAGAGAGGCGTGGGTTCGATCCCCACCCAGGGCAAATATTTATGTGATGAACATAAGTGTTTGCTCTGTGTCTAGGTGTTATTTAGTTACTATCTATATAAGTATATATTTAAAAATAAGTATGTACATGTAGTATATCAGTCTCTGGCAGCCATTTAACAAACTTTGCTTAGTTTGGGGTCAGAGTCCTAGTGTAAGATGTCCCCTAATATTTATTTTTTATTAAACTGTTTTATTTTATTTTTTATCGGTCAACATGCCTCTATTAACTACTTGCAACAAAATACAATACTACTTTATATGCTAAAACTACCTACACTACTACATTAAAAGCATATTGGATCAACCACAGACCCTTGAAGGTCTAAAGATAATCTAAATGCTCAAGCCCACTGTCAGTTGACAGCATGCCCAGGCCCCAGCATGCTGGCTGCATTTCCACGCTGAATGGCAATGCTTATGCGTTGAGCCAAATATACACCAGCATTTTGGTCACGCGTCGCGTCCACCAGACGCTCAGAAAGACTTTTGAATTACTAATTAATTACATTAGACTTTTTACAAAAAAAAAAATTCAATTAAATTCTGGTCAATTTTGTGGAAGCGTCGTAGGTGAGGTCGCCCGTGTGCCATTTTACTAATTTTGTTACGTTGACAACACTGCTCTGTCATTGCTAATACTTACAACTAAAAATGTTTGATACTTTTTAGACACCAATTCGGTTTTCATCAGTACTCGCGTATACCAAGTATTGTCGGTACCTTGGATGCTGATTAAAATCTTATTGTTAGTTCACCGAAACGCCTTTTCGTTCTCTTTTTGCACAAACTCTAAAGCAGTTTTAAATACCTACCAGCCTACCACTGACACTAATTCGTTGAGGATAACCGGTAACTAATAAAAAAATCGGAGATACATTCAATTTTACTAGGGTTTGCATGTACCAGTCTTTTTAATAGTCCACTGCTGGTCGTAGGCCTACCCATGGAAGGTGATTGGGTCATACCCAACACGCTGGCCAGTGTGGGTTGGTGCATACGCCATTGATTTCTTCACGTTTTCTTCTTCAAATGTAGGTTTCTTCACCAAAAAAGACGTGGTACGTAAATTAACCGTACATGAGTTGGTACAAATGTTGCAAAAAATTCATTGGTATTGAAAATTCAACCTCAAGATTGCTAGTTGAGCTTTACCACCCCTTGGCTACCACGGCTCCTTGAAAGACACCTTGCCTAAATAGAATAAAAAAAGGGCTTCTGAAATCAGGTTCTTTAGTTTTAGGGTTCCGTACCCAGAGGGTAAAAACGGGACCCTATTACTAAAACTCCGGTGTCCGTTCGTTTGTCCGTCTGTCTGTCTGTCTGTCATCAGGTTGTATCTCATGAACGGTGATAGCTAGAACGTTAAAATTTTCACAGATGATGTATTTCTGTTGCCGCAACAACAACAAATACTAAAAACATAATAAAATAAATATTTAAGGGGTCTTCCATACAACAAACCTGATTTTTTTGCCAAGGCTCACTCGACTTTAATCACGGTAACAGGCAAACGCTTGAAATATTCACAGGATATGTAATGAAATTAAAATAAATAAATGTATAAAGGGGTCTCCCATACAAGAAACCTGTTTTTTTGCTCGATATTAATAACGGCAACAGGTAGATGCTTAAAATAGTCACAGAATATATTTTAGTTATAAAATCAGTTCAAAAATTTGATAATTAAAATAATATTAACATTACATTAAGGGGGGCTCCCATACGGTACGGAACCCTTCGTGCGCAAGTTCTACTCGTACTTGGCCGATTATTATAATTCTTAATTTGTGCTGACAGCCCAAATAGTATTTATTTTGTTGTTTCCAGCATGGTGAGCACGGTGCTGTCGAGCATATTCAAGGATGCCTTCGACGTGAAGGCACTAAGAGCCTTCAGGGTGCTGCGGCCGCTGCGATTGGTATCCGGAGTTCCTAGTAAGTATACATGGTATCCTACTTTTTGACCGACGAACCACCGGAGGAGGTACTCAATAGAGTATTTTACTATTAACGAGAAAAAAAATGTAAATGTATTTTTGAGATAGCTTAGGCAAAAAGCAATCAGAAAATGTTCGTTTTAGATCGTCAAATAACAAAATAAATTTTAAAAAACAATACCAAATATTCCGTATTTTTAATCTGTACATAAAATAGCCGCCGCTAGGTTATGACGTCATACAGCTATGTAAACATTGAATAGTTTGTCCGGTGTTTGTATACTAGTATACTATACCCTATTCGACGCCTATATATTTTTTTATGTGTAACCACGCATAACTTTTTTCATAGTAATCCGATTTCAATAATTCTTTTTTTATTGGATAGAGTTTACTTCGAGATTGGTCCCATTAAAATTTTATCGAAATCGGCTGAGCCGTTTTTGATAAATCAACAATAATGTGGAAAATGCTACATCGATCCGTGCGAAATACTCGCGAATTCTGTACACGGGTGAAGTCGGTCATGCTATTTTTTGCGAAAAATAATAATAGTGTATTTTTCGCAATACGTTCTCTGAGAGACACGGTATTTTTCCTTTCCGAAAAACCTAAGTCCAGTAAGTACTTTGGCCTTCAAACAGCTTAAAAACTGACAAGGCAAGCCTATACAGGGTTATGTCTCCTGCAGTGGACTATAACACGAATATAAAAAGGCTGGTACAGTACGAAAAGAAATGGTAAAATATGTAAATAAGTAAGTTCGTATTGGCTGTATGGCTGTACAGGGTTATTTCTAATCAACTAGCATCCTTTTAGGGGCTTATTTTGTACATCAAAACTAACAACTTTTGTACTGCGACCTTTGTCAAAACTCAAAAAAAATTGTTCCATAGAACAATATCGTTCACGCGCGACAAAATGTATGAAACAGCTGATTTTTTTTCCGAGTTCTGACAAAAGTCGCAGAACACAAGTTGTTAGTTTTGATGTACAGAATAAGCCCCTAAAAGGATGCTTTAGAAAAAACCTTGTATAGCCATCCAGCCAATACGAACTTACTTATTTACACTGTACTGTACAAGCCTTTTTATATTCGTGTTATAGTCCACTGCAGGAGGTAGGCCTACCCAGGGTGATTGGACCATATCCACCACGCTGGCCCAGTGTGGATTAGTGGATTCACATACGCCATCGAATTTGTTCAACAGACAATCAACAAACAGAATCAGTATGTAGGTTGCCTCACGATATTTTCCTCTCACCAAAAAGCCAGTAGTTTGAAATTCCGTAGAACTCATTGAATTAGAATCGTTTATTGAGCTTGATACTAAAATTATATTTACAACAGTTTGTACAGTAATATAAAGTACCGCAAAATATATCTCGTCATTTCACAATACATAATAGCAACGAATTTAAACAATGATTAAAATTAATAGCTATCTACTTCAACAATAAGATTAAATGTTGTAGAGAGGCAATTGAATACAAAATTAAAAAATGTTATACGGGACCGGGATTTGAACCCACGACCTCACGATTGTAAGGCCGGTGTCATTACCACTAGACCACCACGGCTTCATTTTTAATAAAGTATTTAGAAGTCTGTGGATTTCGTATACTCAAATCAAAACCCTGAGGTCTATACTCGGAATTTTAATTCGATTCCAGATTTGACATTAAATTTCATTCATTTGACATTTTTAATAGAAAAAAAATGTCAAATGAATGAAATTTAATGTCAAATCTGGAATCGACATTAAATTTTATTAATTTGACATTTTCAATAGAAAAAAAATGTCAAATGAATGAAATTTAATGTCAAATCTGGAATCGAATTAAAATTCCGACTATAGGTCTCTAATTGTACCTAAAGTGATTTGATATCTGTAGATATACTTGAAATAGGTGGCGATAATCTGTCTTATAGGCATTTTGTACGTGATGGATGCTCTTCTAATCACTCAATTCTGTAAGTAGTACGAGTAAATGCCTCTTACGTATCAATTTATATTGTACTTACAATAAAAAAAAAACCAAAATATGGCTGGAACGACTTCAAACGTGTACAGAATTCGCGAATATTTTGCACGGATCGATGTAGAATTTTTCACATTATTGTTGATTTACCAAAAATGGCTAAGCCGACTTTAAAGTACACTCTTTTTAATAATAAAAGAATTATCGAAGTCGGACCACTGTATAAAAACTTAAGCGTTTATATTTTATACACATAAAAAAATATACGCGTCGAATTGAGTCCCTCCTCCGTATCGTCGCGTCGGTCGAAAAAGACATCCCAGAAGAACTGCATTCTCAATTGTTCTATCTTCGATCAAATACAGTAACAATGTTCCTCCACAGGTCTGCAGATCGTGCTGAACTCGATCCTGAAGGCCATGGTGCCGCTGCTGCACATCGCGTTGCTCGTCATCTTTGTCATCATCATCTACGCCATCATCGGCCTCGAGCTCTTCTCGGGGAAGATGCACAAAAGTTGCTACAATAAGGAATCAGGTATTTCTTCGTCTTTCTTGATACGCGCTCGCAACCATCTCAATGCACTCCTGGCCACCAATACTGATTTCGACATTATTTTTGACAATTGGAAATCTGTTACATCTATTATTAACACAGAGCTACTACAACTAGAGAGATAGCGCTGTTGTCACTTAAGGCAATTCTCATCCACAAAAATGTATGGGAAATCTGACTCAGAGCTGTCAAAACTGTCAAATATGTATTGGAATTTGACACTACTGAGAGAAAAACACGGCAACTAGCCACTCAATCGAGATATGTTTCATGTCTCTTTCTAACTCATGCCACATTAAATCATTGCATCTCTTTCTTTCTTTTCTCGATCGACCACATCATCCCTCTGGGATCTCTGTGATTATTAAGATAGGTATACTGTGAAAACCTTACAGACCAATGGGATCACAGTAACAGCGCTACGAGCACTGTGGACATTGTAGATATTTATGACTGATGTTTTGACATAATACGTGATATTTTATGATTAATTAATTTAATTTTGACATGATTACATTTCTCTGTGACATAACAACAATTTGGATGACTTATCTTTTAATTGTTTATTTTTAATAATTTAATCGGTAATGTGTTATTAATAATTTGATAAGCTTGTGAGATAAATGTAAGTGTGATGTAGTCTCGTTTTTGTCTCAACAATAATAATTTAATTTAATAATTTTTTGACCATTATTCATTTACGAACCCGTTTGAGTCTTCCTCACATTCAACCCGCCTTCGTACGCCACCCTCAGAGTGCCGAGTGGGAGATTCGTAAATCAAATTGAATTACTTTGACGTCGCATCGACCGAACTCGTCAAGCACATTAACACACGCACTTAAGTTAGCCAATCACAGAGGTTGCCGCGCTTGTGTTCGATCGGATGGGCGCTCGTTACATTACCGTAAAAAACTCACACTTAGCTTTTCTGTTTTTTGTACGTGACACAAAATAGCGCTGTGCCATTTCCATAGAAATCACTTCAAACGTCAACGCGTTAGAGCAGGTTTTGAACAAAGTTAAAAACTCCCACTCGGCCCACAGTACTCTGCGCACGAGCTGCATTGGACGGTTGTTTCTTCAACTAAAACTATCTTGAACTGTAGGAGCTAAATACCTGCTTAGCTCCAATCGCTTTGGCAGGATAGAGAGGAGGCTTATGCTCAAGAATGTAGTGGGTTGAAATTAACTGCCAATTATGATGATAATAATATCTGAGACTTTCTTTTTTTAACCTATTTAAACAATCCAGTCCCGAGATTTCGTTATAACCGTACCATCACACTCCTTTTTGGACAGAGAAGCGAACACGAAAATAGACATCACGATTGTGAATAGGATTATCTCGATTTCTGCAGATTTGAACTGTGCTCTACCTATATTGGATTTCATTAGAATGTTTACTTTTTATAGATGAGATAATGGAAGGCGCGCACCCCTGCGATGTCGACAACGGTTTCAACTGCTCCAAACTGGGTGACGAATACGAGTGCCGCGACGGCTGGGACGGGCCGAACTTCGGGATCACCAACTTCGATAACTTTGGCCTTTCCATGCTCACCGTGTTCCAGTGCATCACTCTCGAAGGGTGGACTGATGTTATGTACCACGTAAGTAATAACTTCGGGATCATCTACTTGGATAACTTTGGCCTTTCCATGCTCACCGTGTTCCAGTGCATCACTCTCGAAAGGTGGACTGATGTTATTTACCACGTAAGTAATAACTTCGGGATCACCAACTTCGATAACTTTGGCCTTTCCATGCTCACCGCGTTCCAGTGCATCACGCTTGAAGGGTGGACTGATGTTATGTACCACGTAAGTAATAACTTTGGGATCACCAACTTCAATAACTTTGGCCTTTCCATGCTCACCGTGTTCCAGTGCATCACTCTCGAAGGGTGGACTGATGTTATGTACCACGTAAGTAATAACTTTGGGATCACCAACTTCAATAACTTTGGCCTTTCCATGCTCACCGTGTTCCAGTGCATCACTCTCGAAGGGTGGACTGATGTTATGTACCACGTAAGTAATAACTTCGGGATCACCAATTTTGGTAACTTTGACCTTTCTAGGCTCATAGAATATCAATACGTCATACTCCAACTCGACTGGTGTTATTTGCCGTTATGTTAGAAATTGAAATGGATTACTGAATATTATATTGGATTACTGCTAAAGCATTGCCAGCAGTTACAATAGTTTCTAATCAAGGTCTAAAATTGCTTCGCTTGCCTGGGGAATTTTGTGTCAATAGATAAGAACAATACCAGACACGAAAAGCCTGCCTCAGTGGTGGGCTTTAAATTTTGTAAACTCTTGAACTCCTCAACGACACGCCTTTGACAACGTTATGGATGAACGGGGTTCGCTAAGATTGCAGAACACATCAAAAGATCTAACGTAGAGTCTAATAAACTGAAAGACATTGAATACAAAACTTGTTCGCAGATACAAGACGCGATGGGCAACAGTTGGGAATGGATATACTTCGTGTCGATGGTCATTTTGGGCGCTTTTTTCGTCATGAACCTTATTCTCGGTGTGTTGTCTGGGTAAGTCAAAGTACTTTAATATTGATCTTCTCTCTTTGTCTCTTTTTCTCTCTCTTTAATTATCTCTCTTTCTTTCACTCCTTCTATCTCTTTATCTCACTCTCTCTCAGACTTTTTAACTAAGGTAAGGGAAAGTAGCCGTGGTGGTGTAGTGGTAGTGACACCCGCCTTACACTCGTGAGGTCGTGGGTTCAAATCCCGGTCCCGTACCAATGAGTTCGTCGGAATGAATGTACGGAATTTAACACCACTGGCTTTTCGGTGAAAGAAAACATGCGTATATGAATCCACCAACACGCATGGGCCAGCGTGGTGGATATAGCCCAATCACCCTTCGTGGATAGGCCTACGTCCTGCAGTGGACTATTAAAAGAGAATAATTATTAGAAGTAGGTTTAGATATCTTCTTTTCGAGTCAGTGTTTCAAACTTAAAAGTTTAGATGTTATTTGATCAGTTAGGGGCTTCAAAAAGTGTATATGATTTTAAATAAAAAAACAACAGAATGAAAATAATTAGAGCCATCATAACTATCATTTCTACGCTTTCGGAATCAATTTATTCGAGTGTCATAAAATATCAATGCAATATTCTTCTGTCTTTATGCAGCCTGTATTAATGCAGCCATCGTTTGGTTTTCCAGAGAGTTCTCCAAAGAGCGTGAGAAAGCGAAGAACCGAGGTGACTTCCAGAAGCTTCGAGAGAAGCAGCAGCTAGAAGAGGACCTGAAAGGCTACCTCGACTGGATCACGCAGGCGGAGTACCTCGAACCTTTAGCGGACCAACACGACCCGGCCGAACAGAAGAGGGACTATGGATTGGGTAATGGTAACTATAACTTCATTAACAAACTAATGTCAACAAATAACCAAAAGCATAAGGGAGCATAAGACACGTAAGAACACATTATCATACTACTACACGGGACTTATCGCGCAATAAAACTTGAGATATGAGCTAATTAAGTACCTCTTTTTCTCCTCCCGACGTTTCGACCAAGTTGCATTGGTCGTGGTTACGGGCAGTAGTATGATAATGTGTTCAAATCGCGAAAGTTTAAAAATAACACACGTAAGAACGTCAACTAATCCTACTAATATTATAAACGTGAAAGTTTGTAAGGATGGATGGATGGATGTTTGTTACTCTTTCACGCAAAAACTACTCAACGGATTGAGATGAAACTTTGCAATTATACAGCTTATATATCAGAATAACACATAGGCTATAAATTGTAATGATATTGCGTAAATTTGCCATATTATAACAATAAGTGTTAAGTAAGTAGGAAAAATTCTGCCATCTGCGAGCTATTCTAGCGTGCGCTCCAAGAAATGTCAAAAAGAACTGTCGAATCGATCAAATGTCAAATCGATTTTTTTTTGTATTTTTATTTTCAACCTCCTTTATTAAGGGTGGTAAGGTAGGGCTTTGAAATATCATGCGGGCGAAGCCGCGGGCAAAAACTAGTATAAACTAACCTAATGAAAAAATCATGTGATAAATGAAAATTTTGATAAAAATCATAAAACAGCATGGTACAGTATGAACTATAACTTCACTGAAAAACTAATGTCATCAAATAACCAAAAGCATAAGGGAGCATAACACATGTAAGAATGTCAACTAATGTAAACTAACTTATTGAAAAAATTCATGTGATAAATGAAAATTTTGATAAAAATCATAAGACAGCATGGTAAAGTATGAACTTTAACTTCATTAACAAACTAATGTCATCAAATAACCAAAAGCATAAGGCTGCAGTTAGACGACGCGACAAATTTGTTGCGGCTGCCGCGCGGCGACCGCGCGGTGACCGCTTACTAACAGTTCAGTCATAGCAAATGTAAGTTTTATAAACTAGGACTTAACGTTGAAATTCTTTGTGAGTACTAACTGCGCGGCGATCGCGCGGCGTCCGCTCCTCGATCACACGGCGGCCGCGCGGCCGTCATACTCACAGCCATATAAACACGCCCTAAGGGAGCATAAGACACATAAGAATGTCAACTAATATAAACTAACCTATTGAAAAAATCTTGTGATAAATGAAAATTTTGATAAAAATCATAAGACAGCATGGTAAAGTATGAAAAAAGTTGTATGGAAATGGTAACTAAAGCAATATATTTGGACGAAACAGCAAATTATACTATTGTTTGCTGTTTTGTCTGAAAAATTACTTTGACTGGATCATGGTAACTAGGTATAACTACATGTAAAATAAGTAGGCAGGCAGAAGTGTACGAAAAGTTATATGAAAAAAGGGGTAGATATAATAATCCCACATTACTTACCTACTCTGCAAAAGATAAATAAATAAATATTAGGGGACATCTTACACACGGTCTCTGACCCGTGTAAGATGTCCCAAGCGGACGTCAGAAAGAAACTTGAAAGGTGATATCGATTGGAATAAGCACAGAAGAATTACAAGTAATAAAGTATTACTAAATTTTACTGAAATAAAAACTACGTTACAGCTACGTCTTATTCATATCTGGTTATACATCATACGCGAGAGTGAGTGGAACAAAAAAAAACGCAATGTCTGTCGCATACGGCAAAATCACCAGTTGGAATGTCAAAATGGTTAAACTTGATCTTTTGTCTTTTTTGAAAGTTTGAACCCTCTAGTTCCAGTGAGAAAGTTCAAATCTCTAATCGTTTTACCTTCCTATTTTTTACCTTTTTGAATTTGGACACCCGAGATAGCTCAATGCTAGTTTGTGAAACCCTTCGAAATTCGGGTGTTGTGCATCTTTCTCTAACACCTTATAAATGTCATATTTAAAATGGGACAAAGTGATGTAAATCTCTTGCTATTTTAGTACGGTTTCTATTACTGTTTTTATTATATAGGATCAAGCCACTCGGTGACCTCAATCTTAACATATGTTCAACAAGTAAAATTAACAGCGAATTTGATTTCAGGTCAGACTAATAACGAGCATGACAGCACTGACCACCTGGGCCTGGAGGCCAATGATACTCAGAAAGTATCAATAGGAGTCATGTGGAAGAAAGATTTTGATAAGGTAAATTATAATCGCTGTCGCGCTACCCCTATGCTTTCCCTGATTCGTCTTAGCAACGACGAATAATTAAATGATGATGACTGGATAAAAAAAACATTATTATAATTAGTCCGTGAGTTAGATTATCAAAAAATATAGATCACATGTTTTTGTGTACATAAAATAACTTAGGGCAAAGATAAACCTTGTGAAATTTTACGAGTAGGGAACGTGAAATCACGTCTCACGAAAGTCTAGTCATTTTTATGACACTCGTGACGTCACGCGGAACATTAACGGTCTATAACTTCATCAAATTTTGTTTAATTGATAAAAGAAAGAATACGTGTCTAATATTTTTTTATAATCTTTATATTTTTCGTTCGTAGTCGTTCAATTTTCATCTTGTTCGTTTTTCACTTTGCGTGATTCAAAACAGCATATGTTTTTTCTGTCATCAATTCGAGCAACATCTATGATCAGCCAAATTAAGTCGTAGCGCATGGTAGACTGCTATCTACACATCACTCCATCGTATTGACTAGGTATATTTTCCATCCCCAGGTGAACCGTCGCATGAAGCGCGCGTGTCGGCGCGCCGTCAAGTCGCAGACCTTCTACTGGCTCATCATCATCCTCGTCTTCCTCAACACCGTGGTGCTCGCCAGTGAACATTACCAGTCAGTATCAACCTCACTCGTAAGAAATCCATTGGTGGATACAAGCCCCCTCATAGTGTAGTTTGACTAGGTGTTTGTTAGCGTTCATCGAAGTTAAGCCACGTTCAGTGTTTGAATGGGTGACCGCGGGTGGCATTTACAACTGAGCGGTACCGTGGCTCGTATGACACGTTCAATTTTAGGATCCGGTTGTATTAACCGTACAGATATATCAAAAGCCTTCAGGTGGCTTAAAAACTCTGACACCAAGACTAGCCACCCGGCCTATACGAACATACTTAGGAACTTTAGTCCCCTCAAATAGATTCCCGATAAGGCCGGTTGTAAACGGCTTTCATTCAGTGCGATCCTGCAGTTTTTCTGCTCTGAAACGTAAGGCAAGGCAAGGAAAGGGCATGGGTAGTGGCGGCCTACCTGAGAAACTTTTTTGCCCATCCCAAAAAAAACTGAAAGTCAACTAGTACTGTCTAATTTCATGGGGGGAGAAAAGTGAGTAGCTGCCGCCTTTAAAAATAATCTCTATTTTATTTATCGCGTATAAGTCCGCGCTTGACCACCAACTCGCCTGATGGTAAGCGACGTTATGTTCGAAGATAAAACACGCAGACCTAGAACATACCTATTCACTCTGACCTTGAAAAGCTTTAGATTATATCTCTTAGGAAACAGGAAAGCGGGAAGACTGTTCCATTCCCTGACGGTACGAATCAGAAATGTTGAGTCAAACCGCTTCGTACGTCTCGAAGGAAAATTGACAGTGTGGGGGTGGTAACTTGGCGTCTTTCTACTTGTCCTGTAGTAAAAACTCTATAATCTGACCGCTTAACTTAGTCTTCGCCTGCGCGGGTACAGCGGCGCGGGGGTAGAAGACCAAGGGGGACTGAGACAGGTGCGCACATCCGAGGTCTCAGTTAAACGGTCAGACTAAATAATAGTTTCGCTAATGCTCTTGCTGCTACTCTCCGTGGGTGGAAGTCTTGCATTGCACTTTTCCAAGTTGCGAGATTCCCATTCGAGATTCATTTATCATATTCTTGGGGATGTAATATTTCCAAATTGATTGAGAGTTGTATGTGAGTATTTATACTATATACTTAACTCGGAACTGTGATCTGATTTTTTTTTATTTCTATTTCAGGCAGCCAACCTGGTTGGACCTGTTCCAGGAGTACGGCAACGCGTTTTTTGTTGCGCTATTTACTTTAGAGATGTTAGTCAAGATGTACAGCTTAGGTTTACAAGTAAGTTCTTTACCATCTGTAGTATTTCATTGTCATTAACATTTATTCGATTGGTCAATTAGTATAAATTATACTCTCTTTTAAAACAACTAACTTAGGCGCAGAACACACGGTGAAACGCAAATGCAACGAAACTGCAACTTCTAGTTACTTTTGAGTTGCATTTAAGTTTCTGCCATAGATTCCGTTGAGAGACCACACATGACGCGACCAGTTTGAAACGCGTTGCAAATCAGTTTCATTGAACCCGGCGTGCAGGTAATTCGAGTTGCGTTTCATTCATTAGTTGTCTTGTCGTCTTAGGCCCAGAACACACGGTGAAACGCAACTACAACGAAACCCTTTTGAAATTATTGATTTGAAACCAGTTTCAACCATTTTCCACACACGCTGCAACCACAATCATTTCGGTTTTCTTTGAGAAAAGACGTCTGCTCAAGCCCACTGCCAGTTGGCAGCGTGCCCAGCATGACTAACATTCTTATCAGTACTCATTTAAACGTTTTGCTTTGTGATAACTGAAAGCTACATAATATTTTTATTTTTCAGGGCTACTTCGTGTCCCTATTCAACCGGTTCGATTGCTTCGTTGTGATTGGCTCCATAAGTGAGATGGTCCTAACCAAGACTGAAGTGATGCCTCCGCTCGGTATCTCTGTGCTTCGCTGCGTCCGTCTGCTCAGGGTGTTTAAGGTTACCAAGTAAGTTAGCTTACATGTTATTTAGTTTACTTTGATTAGTTTCTTTCAAGTTGTTTTTTTTCTTTGGACCACTTCTATCGTGTCTATCAGTGAGATGATCCTTACCGAGACTAAAGTGATGCCTCCGCTCAGTATCTGCGGTGTGTATGCCTGCTCTGCTCAGGGTATTTAAGATTACCAAGTAAGTTGTCTTGAACGTCATTTAGCTTACTTTGATAAATTTTTAATTTTATTTTTCTTCAAGTTTATCTGGCTCGTTTACATTGGCTCTATCAGTGAGATGATTATAATTACGACCGGAGTAATGCCTTCACACCTTATCTCCTAGCTTCGGTGTGTCCGCCTGCTCAGGGCGTTTAAGGTTACCAAGTCTTTAACGTTACTTTTCGGAACTTTGTCTTCTTCTTTTATGTTTTGGCGTCGCATTATTGTGCATTTGCCAGTGTCAAGTATTTAGTTTTAATCATTTTTGATATTTTATCAAAATAGTCACTGTCGTAGTCACGACACATTCCAATAAAGTCGCAGTCAAGTCCAAACATACCTCAGTAAAGCAGTAGAGACTTTACTAGAGGCGTCTATGGAGTATTGGTAACAACATGGACAACATGGTACGTCACATTATATCACTTGCCTACACTCATCACTGATAATAAAAATCGGCCAAGTACGAGTAGGACTCGCGCACGAAGGGTTCCGTACTGTATGGGAGCCCCCCTCAAATATTTATTTTATTTTAATTTTATTATTTATTATTGAAGTGAATATAAAACTAAATATTCTGTGAAAATTTCAAGCATCTACCTATTACCATTATTAATATAGAGCGAAAAACGTCTAAAAATTCAGGTTTGTTGTATCGGAGCCCCCCTTAAATATTTATTTTATTTTGTTTTTAGTATTTGTTGTTATAGCGGCAACAGAAATACCTCATCTGTGAAAATTTCAGCTGCGTAGCTATCAAGGTTCATGAGATACATCCCGGTGACAGACGGACAGACAGACAGACGGACATCGAAGTCTTAGTAATAGGGTCCCGTTTTTCCCTTTGGGTACGGAACCCTAAAAACACAAGTTTAACAAAATAATACAAATGAGGCGACATGATTTTTCCGCGTTCCCGCCAAAACTCCCCAACTTTGTCTTCAAACATAACCCCGTGTGGCGGCGGGTTGCCCTCTTCCCTCAAACATGGTCGAGGAGGCCACGGCCGGCGCGCGAGTCACACTCGTGAACTGGTGAATTTTCACAGAATATTTAGTTTTATATTCACTTCAATAATAAATAATAAAATTAAAATAAAATAAATATTTAAGGGGGGCTCCCATACAGTACGGAACCCTCCGTGCGCGAGTCCGACTCGTACTTGGCCGATTTTATTTATTAAAGTGGAGTTATTTTAATAGGTAACATTTGACAGTTCATTTATGCAAAGAAAAATATACCTTACACTAAAGGAATAAAACTCCAAGCCGTCTTGGAGAACAGTTATCGGTCGTCGTCAATATTGTTTTCATGAGTTTTATTCCTTTAGTGTAAGGTATATTTTTCTTTGCATAAATGAACTGTCAAATGTTACCTATTAAATGACTTCACTTAGATTTATTTAAGTGTAGAGTCCTCTTGTAAAGCCTTAGTTTTAAGAAATATTGTTAAAATCATATTACAAAAGTAATTCATATCTTAAAGAGCACAGACCCCGGTGTCTGTGGAGTGTAATAAATCAATAAAAAAAACATTACCCTCAAATTTATAGTTTTTAAATTACAACGGAGCGAAAATATACTGAAAATTTATTCAAAACGGAGAGAGCTAAAATTATCTCTTCTCGCCAGGTACTGGCGATCCCTGTCCAACCTGGTAGCGTCTCTCCTCAACTCGATCCAGTCCATCGCCTCCCTGCTGCTGCTGCTGTTCCTCTTCATCATGATCTTCGCGCTCCTCGGGATGCAAGTCTTCGGGGGCAAGTTCAACTACGATCCAGTGGAGGAGAAGGATCGCCACAACTTTGACTGCTTCTGGCAAGCGTTGCTCACGGTTTTTCAGGTATGACTCTCTTTAATCTATATCGTCATCAGCACCCCCAGCATGGCATAAAACATAGAATTAGAACTAAAGTAATAGAATACTTACTAAATGTTGCTCAAATAAAAACTATGTTACAGCTGTCTTATTCATATCTGGTTATACACCATACGCAAGAGTGAGTGGAACAAAAAAAAACGCATTGTCTGTCGGCATACGTCAAAATCACAAGTTGGAATGTCATAATCGTTAAAATTTGTTTCCATTGTCTTTTGCTTTATGATCGGAAATTTGAACCCTCTAGTTCCAGTAAGAGGGTTCAAATCTCTGATCGTTTTACCTTCCTACTTTTTACCTTTTTAGGGTTCCGTACCCAAAGAGTAAAAACGGGACCCTATTACTAACAATCTGCTGGCCGTTTGTCTGTCTGTCTCCAGGCTGTATCTCATGAACCGTTATAGCTAGAAAGCTGGCAGATGATGTATTTCTGTTGCCGCTATACCAACAAATACTAAAAACAGAATAAAATTAACATTTAAGGGGGGCTCCCATACAACAAACCTGAATTTTAACCGTTTTTCGCTCGATATTAATAATGGTAACCGGTAGATGCTTGAAATATTCACAGAATATTTAGTTTTATATTCACTTCAATAATAAATAATTAAATTAAAATTAAAATTTAAGTGGGGCTTCCATACAGTACGGAACCCTTCGTGCGCGAGTCCTACTCGTATTTGGCCGATTATTGAATTTGGACAGCCAATGCTTACTAGTTTGTGTTTTACTTGCATGAAGATTAATCATTGAAATATTGGTTATAATATTTAAGTATCGAATGTAAACGTCGTATGGCAGATACTGACTGGTGAAGACTGGAACGCCGTCATGTACGAGGGCATCAAGGCGTACGGCGGCGTCGGCTCCTTCGGGATCCTCGCCTGCATCTACTTCATCATCCTCTTCATCTGTGGTAACTGTATCCTTTGCAACATTTACTGAGGTACAACGAACTGGTACACCAGAGTAATGTAATGTATGTAAGTAAGTGTATATTCTGTACTATCGGCAGTAAGATGCGTTTTGTCAAAGTCAACCTTTGTTAATCCAAGTTGTCTTCTAAGTTATCTGCAGGGTAGCTAGTTTTATCACAACCGAGTTGTGACCTGTTTAGAGCAAATGCGCTCTTTAAGACATACATTTTTCTATGGGACAAAAACCACGAAAATTCAAAAACATCTGTTCTATAAAAAGTTTATTAAAAGTTAGACTTGCGACAAAATGTATGGAACAGCTGATTTTTTTACAATGCAGGATTGGTTTCACAGTAAAAAGATGTTCTGGTGGCGCACATACATGGGTCATTCTTTTGGTCACAGTTTTCAAGCGGCTTTACTTAAAAATAATAGAAATTTTAAAGTCAGCGAGCCAGTTTTTTTTTCGCGCAAAGCTTAAAACCTCTCTAAACTGGGATACTGATTATTATTCAATTATATTTAAAAATAAATAAGAAAAAAAAATGAAATACCCCCATTCTTTGATTTTCGTGGAGTGTCCCAAGCCCCGATCTGATCACTTAGTGAATTTTATATTTTAAACTAAACGCTACATCGTTACCAAAAAAATAACACTAAGTCCTAAAAAGTTTAAAATACTATAAAAAATTAGACCATAGTTCTGAAAGAACTACTTTGCCTGAAAAAAAATTAAATGTAACTGTCCCAAGGTAGTTCCTGATTTGCGTGGATTATAATAATTTCACTAGCACATCTCTAAATTCGCGACCTGCTGTTTCGTAATCCTACTTCAAGTTAACAACTAATTGAGCTCCGACTGCCGGGCAGACTGCTTGTGTGATGGTGCGTCGAGTTTAAAAAAAATAGAGGTAAGAACATTGTTGCGTGGGTTTGGTTTCTCAAAACTTTGATTTGCGTGGTTTAATTATCTCCAGTGTCTGTGAATTAATTTATTTAGTAAAATATTGTAGCGAACAAGTATAAAGTAACGTAACTTATAATCAAAACACAGTTTATTTGTGTAAAAGGTTTTTATATATTTTTAGCATAAAGTATTTATTGTGATTTACGTGGTCGTGATTTGCGTGGTTTACGTGGTAGTTTTGACCCACGCAAATCAATTTTTGCCCATTCAAATAAAACCACTTTGAGTTTTGTATTAGTTATGAATGATAATATGTTATATAACTTAAGTTAAATGTAACTTAGTTTAAATCAAACTTATAATGTCACGTTCTGTGGGTTTCTGACTTAACTGGCAGAGAATTCCATGTACCATTAAGTTCGCGTTGTCACATTAATCGTGCATTTATAAATAAATAAAACAATTGAAAATAGCTTTAGATTAGATACCTACGAGTATATTCAAGTTTAGTAAAATTATAATGGATTATCAACATTTTAGACCACAAATGCCATTAACAAGATAAGAAAAAATAGAAAGAAAAAATTTATCCAAGAGAAGAAGAGATAGGCTTATTAATATAGAATATAATGAAGAGTTCAAAGCAAAAAACCGAACGAGATATTATGAAACGAAACCGAAGAAAAAATACTTATATTCATGACTTAAACCGCCACGAGCAAAAAGCAAAACGAAAGAAAAGTAGAATAAGTTCCCGAAAATATAGCCTAAAGAAAAAAAATCAAGCTAAACGTTGCCTTGTTCTCATACAAGTACCAGAAACTCATTACAAAGAAAACCGTGATCCATTGGAAGAAACTCTTACTCCATTGCTATTGTCACGTGCTGATTCACCAGTACCATCAGCTTCTGACCGCAGAGTTCGTTTAGCAGCGGGTCAGCTAGTAATAAATAATGTTGGACTGATACCACTAAAAACGTTTTTTGTTTTAGTAACCTACCTATTTTTTACCTTATCATAACATAATAACTTATTTTCAATATGAAGTAACAGTAAGTAACTCATCTGAGAAAGTCAATTTAAAATTATCAGTTTCGTGGGGTCTTTTATGATTTGCGTGGCCTCCATTTTTTTAACCTCGATTATCTCTGTAAGTATATCGCTCTATGAGGTGCCTCTTCTATATAACATATTACTTTTACATATATTTTAAGATTCTGACAAGGATTTGAAAAAAAAATTGAATTTGAAAATTGCCACGAAAATCACCAAAGAATGTCTTACTCGAAGAAGTACCCACATATATTTCCAGAACCTTGGCAGATAGTTATCTTTTTATTCCTGCTATTCTCCTTTATCCTTGTTAATAAATTACTTGACAATATTTGTAGAATTTTACTGGCTTATGGCAGATAAACGGGAACAATTTTGCGAGACATTTTTTCAGTAATGTAATTTAACTGGTGAAAAAGCAATCAAGAAGTATCTTGTAACATATTTGCTGATCAATAATGTTTCTCAGCGCTAAATGACAGATATCCTCCTGAACGTGTTCTTGGCTATCGCCGTCGACAACTTGGCTGACGCCGAATCACTCACCAACATCGAAAAGGAAGAGGGGGTAAGTAGCTAACAATATTTATATTACGTACAGTAAATGGTAAAAAAATGAAAAATAATGTGCGGGCTTAATTTCCACTAAAGGTGATACAAACTAGTAGTGTAGCTGCGGCCAAAACAAATCAGAATAGTAAACTACTAGTTTGAAACAGCTGCTGCACGTACTATCACCTATAATAAATTTTTAAAATAAAAGTAAAATAAAATAACGCATCAGCACAAGGAAAACTAAGAAATAGTAGGTTTATGATCAAGCGCTGACTTATTCACGTTAAAAAAAAAAACAATTTCATAAACTTTTTATGTAATCGTAAATTGAAGATATTAGTAAAATATTTAAAAATGGATTGTCTATCTTAATTTATTTATGGATGATAATATCAATAAAATAAAAATCAATTCATTTAACTTATCAAAACAAAGAGGTTGTTTCGGAACAATAACTTTTTTTTGAAGCTAAGCTTCTTAAAATTCTTCTGTATCTATGAAACTAAGCTATTGTTTATCCTATAGGCTCCAGATGAAAAAGAAGTACAAAGCGCGATAGCAGACGGCGGCCAGGGGGACACCGATGATGAATACATCCACGACGACGATGCTTATCCTTCAGACATGTATGAACAAACTGTGTCTCAAACTCTTATATTTATTTAAATACCGCAAAGAAGTTTAAAAGAAAGTATGCCCAGTTTATCAATGGAGTTAATTCTGGAGTAAACTCCCATTTTGAATTAGACGAAAAGTCGAAAAAGTAATCCAGTAATCAGGACTTCTGTAAATCCATGCCTCAAAAGTGGTTAGTGACCCTAACTTCTGGGTCAAAGAGGCGTGGGTTCGATCCCCACCCAGGGCAAGTATTTATGTGATGAACATTGGTGTTTGTTCTGTGTCTAAGTGCTATTTAGTTACTATCTATATAAGTATGCATTTAAAAATATATATAAGTAGTATTTCAGTCTCTGGAAGCCATATCACAAGCTTTGCTTAGTTTGGGGTCAGAGGCCGTGTGTAAGATGTCCCCTAATATTTATTTTATTTATTTAAAAGCATTAATTCAGCTATTGTCATTAGTGAAAAAAACTACAGAAGAAGTCTGTTAGGGGAGTCTTAGGTAATTCAACAAATTATGTATGACACTCCTAACTATACAGAATATGCAACATACACACTGGTTGAACTAAAGTATTCGAAGCTTTGGCAGCTTAACGTTCTAAATATTTTAAGTTAATGAAAGAATATGTAGCGGTTTAAAACCATTGCTTATTCCGTTCAAATATACCGAATCTGAAACATAGTTAAATGATGATTGCAGCAAGTTAGTTGAAGCTTTAGTAGCTTAACATTTATGATATTTCAAATTAATCAAGATACTATAAGAGTTAAATAAATAGCGGCTTAAAACCTTTCCTTAAACCATTCCGTTTAAGTATTGAAGCCGTCACAACAGCAGTTTTCATACACCAAATTATCTCGCAGGTCACATTCAGACAGAGACTACGAAGAATCAGCATCGGAGGAGCAGCAGGACCAAGGAGACGGTGAGAGTATTCTAGAAGGTATTGAAGAGGAGAGGATAGAAGAAGAACAGAGAATAGAAGAGGAGGAGGAAGACATTCACCAAAGAAACCATATAGGTATGATTAATAATGTAATTCAGAAAGATGTTGATGCTTTATTTTGAGATATGAAAAAGGTTATAGATTTAAAATTGAATGAAAAGCATTTAATTTGGATTCAATCAAATATTGCTGTATGTTATTTTGAGAAATTGTTTTGACAGTATTAGTTTACTGTTACTGCGTATTGTTTCGTATCGACAATAGTTAGGATTGAAGCTAACCAAACGAAAACAGTGAATACAGAATACGAAGAAGAGCCGAGGTTGAAACGCAAACCGACGACATCGTCGGCGCGGCCCCGGCGACTCTCCGAGGTTGATATTTGCGACACTAAGAAACCCATCCCTGACGCTTCGTCTTTCTTCATATTTTCCAAAACCAACAGGTTAGGGACTCGGACAAACTACAAAACTTATATCAGCTTTGATTTCTAACTAGATGTTACTTTCATTTATTTATCTCACATTAGTTTTAAACTCGTCAAAAACAGCTTCGCCTTCAATCTTTTTAATACTT
Source organism: Hypomecis atomaria (assembly GCA_964007245.1). Taxonomy (NCBI): domain Eukaryota; kingdom Metazoa; phylum Arthropoda; class Insecta; order Lepidoptera; family Geometridae; genus Hypomecis; species Hypomecis atomaria. The sequence continues at coordinate 2,246,991 of OZ023305.1, forward strand.
ACGAATAATTTTATATTTATATTTGTTTTCACACTGTTGTTAGCTAATCTCACATTTACTGTGTTTGCAATTTAATTTTCTTCTTTCTATTTAAATCAGGTAGGTTTTTAGGTATTGGCAGTTCGAGCAATACATAGGCATGAATTTCTGCAAAAGTTAGTTCACTTTCGTAAGGTTTTAACTATTCTCGAGTTTTCATAGATTTATTAAGTAATTTTGATTAGGGAAAGTCAATTATTTTAGAGATAGAAGACTTTGTAGATGATAGAGTAGTAAACAATATCTACGGTCATGTGTTTCTTACTCACAAAGATGGCGGTGAAAATGAAGAAGAGGGGCAACTGGTAACTGCCCGTCCACGGCGCGTTTCAGAACTGAACATGCCCAACCAAACGCCGCCGATACCGAATGCTAGTAGTTTCTTCGTATTCTCACCGACGAACAGGTGATTGGAGGCGACGTCATCGCCGCGGTACCAGTGTCTCATTGTATTGGCGTTGTGTGTCTACAGCCTTACCGATTGGCCTCATCTCATTGGACCTCCTACTTTACGAATCACCCATTTGTCCTCGTCGTGCACGACTGTTGTGATCCTTATATGTGGAGTACCAAATCCAAAATTGAAACAATGAGTACTGAGTACCTATGAGGTGTTCCCCAACTAGAAACTTTAGGTTGTGACTTAGATAGTTAATTAGATTTGTATTCGCATGGGGTATATAATTCCTTAGATGAGAATTAATAGAAAATTTCGATTCTAGGATTTAGTTAACTGTTGCATGAATAGTTCCTTTTTAGTTGCATGATTTTTATTGTGCATGCTCACGTTAATATTTACGTTCAAGATATTCAAAACAATTATCCAATGTATAATGTTATAATTAAATATATGTATATACATGTGTATAATATGCTTCATCGCTTTAACAACATAACCTATCTGTACAACAATGTGTACCTGCTTTCAGTGTTGTGGCCCAATACACCTACTATTATTTACTTACCCTATTTCAATAACCACATACACATATTAAGTATTGTTTATTATTAAATATATTTAGCTGTTTAGCTCTAAGAATACTTTGAGATTTAATAATTACGATGCCCCCGTTGTCTCCAGGATCTTGTTTATATTTTCCTTAGTCTCCTTATTTTCTGCATTGCCAATAGATATCGACTCCAAAATACTCTCTCTGTCATAGTCATACATAGACCCTACATTAACCACTATCACACAATTTTCATCACAAAAATATCGGAAAGTTACTCAACGTTGTCTCCGACTGCAGGTTCCGTGTGCTCTGCTACAAGCTGTCTGCGTCTTCCCCGTTTGGCAACGTCATTCTGGTTTGCATCATGTTGTCTTCAGCCATGTTGGCGGCTGAGGACCCACTCGATGCTGCACAGAAAGGGTTCCGGAATTGGGTAAGCCTATGTTTACACAATTTATTTTGTTCAGCATGGAACATTTAAAATTCAGAAAGTTTAAATCTTATTCCCTATTTGAGCACTGACAAGTTTTCAAAGATCAGGACATTGCCCAAATTCTAAATGAGTAGAAGTACCTTATAACCAAATCACTTTACAAGCTTTTGTTTTGTATTGTATGATCAACTTCTTCTATGAGTTCAACCCTGAGAACGCAAATAAATCAGCTATTTTGTAAAAATAATCGCTGTCAGATCAGATCAATTAGTCTATCCACCTTGTGTCTACCCGAATTTAAGTTTCATTTTTGTTAATCTATTTATACTTCCGTTTCCTTTCGTATTTACACCAAGTTTACATTAGTCTCCCTCGGCAGTTACTAAGTCAATTCGACGTGTTCTTCACGGGCATCTTCACGCTGGAGCTGTTCTTGAAGCTGGTGACGTACGGACTGGTGCTGCACGAGGGCGCCTTCCTCCGCTCCGCCTTCAACGTGCTCGACATGCTCGTCGTCTGCGTCTCGCTCATCTCTATGAACTTAAAGTACGTCTGTCTCACTTACCCTCTGTACCATTTATTGCAATTTTCCTGAAGCAGTGACGGACGGGATAGTGCTGCACGAGGACGCCTTCCTCGTTTCCGCCTTCAACGTGCTCGTCATGCTCATCGTCTGCATCTCGCTCATATCTATGAACTAAAGTACGTCGTTTTCGCTCCCTCCACTATCATGTATTACAAAATTCATCTTGAAGTTGGTGATTTACGGACTGGTACTGCGCAAGGGCGCTATTTACAGCTTTGCCTTCAACGTGCTTGACATGCTCATCGTCTGCGTCTTGCTCATTTCTATGAACTTAAAGTACGTCTGTGTCACTCATTCCTCATTTATTATGAAATGAAATGAAATATCTTTATTCTACACAAGTACAAATAAATAAAAAACTTATAAAATAGTGAAAAAACAAAAGTGTCGAAAGGGACTCACCTCAGCTATAAAATGCTGAGTGCTGGGAGGACCCAACACTCACAAATATTACAATGTTTCTGAAGCTGGTGACGTACGGGCTGTCGTTATCTGTGTCTCGTTTATTACTATAAAGCAGTTACGTATTTTTTTAGTTTAGTTTTAAACTGTTACTAGCTTTACTACAAAATGTATGATGCAGCCTTACATATTGCTCTATTTTCACAATATTTTTCAAATATTGCGACAGCGCACTGTAATATGGTTGGATATTACGAGATCTGATTGTATAGAACAATAATGTTCTATGTATAAAATATATCATAAGAAAGAGTTTAGTTTTACAAGCTTTTATTTTACTTGCAATTGATGTACCTATGTATGTAAGTTCGAGTCCCGGTTTCCGATTAAGCTGAAATTTTGCACGCATATGTGTATCGCGTGACAATGCAATAATATTAATATGGTACCATGAACCTGACCTGATGATGGAGTCGGAAGGTGGCCATAGGAACTCCTGTACTAAACAAGATAGACCTGTCGTGTTTGGGCTCGTTTTACTTGTCTTGGCTAGCACTCTGCTGCTACATGATATCCAGGATCTCAAAAGATTGTATTTAAAAAAAGTTATATCTTTATTATAATTTATCAGTGCATAATTTCTATTTTCAGGTCTGGTAGTATATCTGTGGTGAAAATTTTGCGAGTGTTCAGGGTGCTGAGGCCTCTTAGGGCCATCAACAGGGCCAAGGGCCTTAAGGTCAGTAATGATTATCAATTTCATAATTCTAATACAAAGGTTATATAATATCAGTCTAAACTACTATTAGAATTTTCAGATTTATTTTTAATGACTCAATAACATTTTTTGTTAAAACGATATTTAATTACTACGATAATTAAATTAAAATTATTACAATAATCTGTTAAAACGATATTTCTTTTGACTTCCAACATTTTTGAGAACGATTTCTGACATTTTTTTTTCCATGATTATAGCACGTTGTTCAATGCGTGATCGTTGCCATCAAAACGATCGGCAACATATTATTGGTAACGTCGTTACTGCAATTCATGTTTGCCGTCATGGGAGTGCAAATGTTTAAGGTAGGGGGCTCAACCTCAATGTGCAACTCCTGAAGGTTTCCAACCATTGCCGAGTCTCTATCCATTCCCATATCTGGGTCGAAATCACGAGTGACAACACATTGTGCAGTGAACCCACCATTTTCACTGTTTGATTTCTTGAAACCATTTACACCTTTGGGTAATATTTCTTCTACCACTTCTATCCTTTCTTCCCACTCATTTCTCATGATTATTTTATGTATTTTTATTTATCAAAGCTTAACAACCGTATCTGTTTCAAGCTTCGACGAACTCTTGTGCTAACTCTATATAAGCTGCTGAAGCTTCCATTATATAAAATATTTGGAAAGCTTTGCTATACTTTCTTGTGAAATTGTGATGTGACTAGCTTCATCTTTTTCTTTATCTTCTGCAAACGGTATACTGAAAATACCTACATTAAATCCGAAGGTTGATTATATTCTAACAAAGACTAAAAATATGCATGGAATAGGCAGAATCGTAGTATCAAAATAATCATGTCATTATGTTTCTTAGATAATTATAAGTTCAGTGTCGTCAAATTAGTTCAAGCATGAATTACTAAACATCCATCGAACCCAAAGGTGTAGTTTTATCCAGTGTTTAGAAAACTAAATCTCGTTAAGTGTTAGACAGCATTACTATCCCCCTACCTTGGCGTTTTAAAATACCGATACGATTTCTAACAAGTTTTCCCCAATAGTTAGATACCCATTTGTAATTACGCCCCTATGTGATTAAAATTGGTTTGCTTGTCCCCTATGTTCCGATGCTGCGTGGTTACCGGATTCTTTCTGGAACGTTCCTTGCTCGTGGTAACGTACATCATATCCTTGCGACTAACTTGCACTCTCTGGCCCTTGATAATGTAGTATGTGGTGAAATGTGTGATAGTAGCAATTAAGACTATAGGAAATATAATGCTAGTTACGTATTTATTACAATTTATGTTTGCTGTCGTTGGTGTACAGTTATTTAAGGTGAGCTTAGGATTTGTTGTTGCATCGATGTTGTTGCTTTATGTTCTTTTTTCAGGGTAAAAACATATGCTTTGGATGATTTAAACCTTTTAGCATGTTTTGTGTCTAATCTACCTGAATTAGAACTGTTGCATGTGTTCAATCTGTTAAGTTAGTGAAAGGAATTAGAAAGCTTAAAACTAATTGTAATCTAGGACCTTCATGATAATGTTTTTGAGTTTTTTAGCATCAAATTTTATTTTATTGCCAATTGTAATAAGCTTTTTATACAACATGCGGAACGCGTCATGAGAAATGAGTTCATTAAAAACCATTCATTGATAAATAATCATGAGTTTGTCAACATATATTACTGGCTGTCATTTAGATGTTGTGGCATGGAATTTACTATTTATTTCACTACAAGAGATTTAATCGCAGAAGTTTTCTTTTTCAGGGAAAGTTTTTTAGATGTAACGATATTTCTAAAATGACAGAGTCTGAGTGTCAGTAAGTATAACATCAAATCAAAATATATATCTATCGTAGACTTGATAAAAGCATTCCAGCAAATTTATATTATTTTCAGGGGGACGTATTTGGTTTTTGAAAATGAAGATTATGTGGTGCGAGATAGAATATGGAAAAGAAATGACTTCCACTTTGATAATGTTATGAAAGGAATGTTGACTTTGTTCACCGTATCTACTTTTGAAGGGTGGCCAGGGTAAGCATATATAGATGACATTTTAATCTTCCCAAGATGGCGAAATAAACCAGCTTGAGATGTCTCAGCATCAAATGATTTAATTCGAAGTAGATAGTTATATATAAGTTCGTTCTATTAAAAACGAATTATATTTTTCAGGTTGTTGTATGTATCAATTGATTCGAATGCTGAGGATCGTGGTCCCATCACTAACTTCCGTCCAATTGTTGCAGCCTACTATATCATTTATATTATTATTATTGCCTTCTTTATGGTATGTATCAATAAAAATAGTCACCTAAATCATGACATTATTAATAACGTTATCGCTGAAATGTTCTATTTTTATTTATTTACTACTATACTTGAATGCTCATTATATTCTAGGTTAATATATTCGTCGGTTTCGTCATAGTGACATTCCAAAATGAGGGTGAGCAGGAGTACAAAAACTGCGAGTTAGACAAGAACCAACGAAACTGTATAGAGTTTGCATTAAAAGCTAAACCAATACGAAGGTAAGATTTTGCAAGATATTTAAAAACCTATTTAACTTGCAATCAAAAATCGTGTCTTTAGTATCTTAATCTTTATCATTCTTTAAGGTGTTTGATTTCATTTTTTCTCAAGGTACATCCCAAAGCATCGTATCCAGTACAAAGTATGGTGGTTTGTGACGTCACAGCCGTTTGAATACGCCATCTTTGTCCTCATTATGATCAATACGATCACTCTCGCGATGAAGTACCACAATCAGCCACCGGAGTACAGCAAGGCTCTCGATATGCTCAATATGCTGTTTACTGCAGTTTTTGCTTTAGAGTTTATATTCAAACTAGCTGCGTTTAGATTTAAGGTTAGTATTGCCAGCTTTTACAAAATATAAATACAAAATAATTTATTCACAGAAACTTTTACAACAAAATTAGTGATTAAACGCCAACGAATATTTAATTTCAATAATATCAAATTAAATAACAAGTTATACTAAAAAATTAAATGAATTTTATAATTTGCATTAAAGTACTCGTATATTATCATCACCAAATCAAAAATAAGGTTTTACAGATTGATTGCGAGACTTGCAAGTACAAGTACTTTATAATTTAAATATGTACAGAGCCCTTAGTCCAGGTTTTGCGTAGTTTACTTAAACTTACGCGTTCGCGTGTGGCTCCATACATTTTGGTTAGTTCTTCCTCGTTTCCGCCAGGGGCGCTGTACAAAAATGTATGGAGCCATACGGAAACATCTGTAGTCTTAATTTTCGTGTAAACCTGGACTAACCCCTCTGGTATCTCTTACTTATAGTAAGTAATAATTATTTTTAAAGGTAACTATTGTATAAATAATTATTATTTACTAAGTAGTAACTACTCGAGTTTCGACCACATTTGGCGATCTTTCCGAGTACAAGTACTGTATCGCAGGGCTCAAACTATTATAATGAATTACCGGACTAAGCATATTTTTAGGTTTTGTTACGAATATTTCAAATAATTGACTTTTTAATCTTCTGTTTACTATTTAGTTCTAACTTAAGTTTGTATGATCCAGAATTATTTTGGTGACGCGTGGAATACGTTCGACTTCATCATCGTTTTGGGGAGCATCATTGATATTGTGTTCTCTCAAGTAAACGAACTGAAGAATCAGGTAACTCTACCTTCATGCACACACTATCCACACTGAACACACCTTAGATATACACTTGGCAGTAAAATATACAAAGTTCTAAAACTATGAACTGTCGAGTGTTTTCAATTTGTACAACTATAGTTTCACCTTCACTTTATGCTGGATGGTTTTGATAAAGACTGTGATTTTTGTATTATTTTATTTTTTAATAAATGATTTAATTATTTTTTTATGATTAAAACACTCGAAAGCTAAGGTTACATTTTTAAGTTAATATTATACATGGATATTTCTAATCAATTAGCATCCTTTTAGGGGCTTATTCTGTACTCAAAAAAAAATCAACCGTTCCATACATTTTGTCGCGGGTGAACGATATTTTTCTATGGAACAACAAACATTTTTGAGTTTTGGCCAAAGTCGCAGAACAAAACTTGTTAGTTTTGATGTACAGAATGAGCCCCTAAAAGGATGCTAATTGATTAGAAATAACCCTGTATTTTAGTTAAATTTGAAAAAAGAAATCTAATTTTCTTTTACTTTTAGATTCACCTTTCGCATTTTTCTTTCAATGTAATCGTAAGACTAATATGATAATGAAATGAAATTATAAATTCTTATTTTTTAATTTTTTTCAAAAGTATTATCAAAACCAACCCATCAAAGTTACTGTCCCCAGCATGGACGATAGATGTCGTAATAACAACGCTATGCAATCTCACTTTTATCTCAACGGTGGAGGGTTCACAATTGAGCGGCAAAATTGATTTCAGGGCGCCGGAGGTGTTAAAGCACACGTTGTTAAGGTAAGGAACAAGCTTGACGCAATCGTCTTTAACCATAATAATAAAAAAACTTACAAACATAACATTGAGAAAAAACATAGCAGAAAAATGCTTTTAGTTCTAGAAATTAATAAATGAAATTAATGTTTGTAAGTTACTAAAACCGTAACTAACAAAATCACTAGTGACAGACATAGCAAGAATCAAACAAAAGAAATGGAGGAATAATTTGAAGTTAGCATAACTTTTTGTGCAATTTTTGCTTTTTCTGTTGCTGAAACTAGCTTAGTAAAACTCACAAAAAATCAGAAGAAAGACGTTTTAAACAAAACCAGCACTGATGTAGATATACGTACCTATTTAAATGAAGTAATAAATGCTTTTTATGTTGTATAAAACGACGCGGCTAAAATGAACAACTGTAATGCTTTAGATGTTAAACATTGGGACAGTAACACTGAAATACGCAAACTTGTACAAAATGGCAAATGGATATACACCGACACACCTTTTATTGTGGCACTTATTAGAAACACTTCACTAAACCGTTTAAAGTTGACTTTAGTCATTACGTTATTTTAATTGATATAGGTATTGTGTATTTCTTTTCTGTGTATATACAAATAACGTCGTAATTGTTTTGGAGGAAAAATATGAAATTAAAACAAGGACTACGTGTTTAACGAAGACACATTAATAGTATTAGAAGTTTGAAATTATTCAGAGTAAAAGGTAAAATAAAAATACAGAAATGTTAAAGTTATTTGTGATCAAAAAATCGAGATAACAAGGATAACAAGGTTAAGGTTGTAGATTTGAATAATCACTGCTTTAGAAAGTATCAAAAAACGGAAGAATAACACAAGACAGCAAATCAGTGGTAGTTACGAAGTTATACCACTTTACATTTAGTGTTGAACTATTTTGTTGGATAGGTCATAATTAAAACCACACTCATAAAGATTAATAAAACAAGATAAATAATAAGGCACAAAGTAGGGTTTAAAAGAAATTCAAAATTGTAGCAGCTTTCAAATTAATGTTACTATTTGTGGAATTTAGAACCATATACTATTAATATTTACGTGCAGATAACTTTTTAAGAAATTGTATAGGAATTTGATTGATGAATATTCTTAAAAGTAGTTAGAATACCCAGTAGTATAGCTTTAATTGATCCCCTAACATCTAATTTAATACTACATTTTCTTTAGTACCTAGATACATATTAATTTTATTTTAAAAATAACAAGCAAGTGTACCAATGGTCGTCCGGTAGATGAGTGACGATATTATGAAAATACCTCGACAAATACTCGACGCGAATAAACCTGGTCACGATAACTACAAGACCGAGACAGATGGCACAATAAATCCTATACTCAGCACGCCTAGCATGGCAAAGATACAAATTGTCTTTCCACCAATGTATACCCTCGGATCTTAGAAATAAGGACTAAAGTAATAGAAACCGTACTAAAATAACAATAGATATAGTGTGTAATAAAATAACAATAGTGCGTCACTTTGTCCCATTTTAAAAAAAATTAAAAATTGTTAGAAAAAGATGGACATGCACCCGAACTTACGTAATTTCGAAGGGTTTCACAAACTAGCATTGAGCTATCTCGGCTGTCCAAATTCAAAGAGGTAGAAAGTAGGAATGTAAAATGATCAGAGATTTGAACCTACTTATGGAACAAGATGGTTCAAATTTCCGAGCATATCGATCGCAATAGACAAAGTATAGTCCAAATTTCGAATTTAAATAAAGCTACGGATGAGGAAGATAAAGAACTTGAAAGTGATTCTTTTTTAATTTCACCTTTACGAATTTCCAGGAGCACTCCATTCCGTCGATAAATTTCTTTCGCCTCTTCCGTGTGATGAGACTGGTGAAGCTGTTGTCCCGAGGAGAAGGCATCAGAACCTTACTCTGGACTTTCATCAAGTCGTTCCAAGCGCTGCCGTATGTTGCCTTGCTGATCCTCATGCTGTTCTTCATTTATGCTGTTGTTGGCATGCAGGTGAGCTGGATCATTATTAATTTATTTATCTATTTATTCAGCTTTTGGTACAATACTGTACTGTACCAGCCTTTTTAATAGTCCACTGCAGGACGTAGGCCTACCCACGAAGGGTGATTGGGCCATATCCACCACGCTGGCACAGTGCGGGTTGGTTGATTCACATACGCCATCGAATTTCTCCCTTGGTCATAATAATACGTAGATTGCCCATAGGTGGGTTTGAACCCACGAACTCACGATTGTAAGGCGGGTGTCATTACCACTAGACCACCACGACTTTTTTTACTAGACCACCACGGCTTTTTTGTAAGTACAATGCATACACTTAAATAGCGTAACGAGAACACATTAATGATAATGGCATTATATCTCCTGAACTGTTAAATTCATTTTAACTGTTACACATCTTTGTTTTAAACAAATCTTAAGTGTATTTCCTCCGTCGACTTGGCATTTTTCTGTTATAATTTCCTCTGTTGTGTTGTATAGCCATTAAAAATGGAGTGCACCTGAAATAATTTTAACTAATCCGTCATGCATAATTAATCCGTTAAATATTGAACAAATATAATAATTATAAATTTTAAAAACAATATTATTATATTATTCATAATGTCATTATTTCCTCCGTCACTTTTTGCTGACAAATACAATCTGGATATCTTTAAGACACAGAATAGGCCCTATTACACAGGGTCTAGGTCGTTGCTTTAAGACAAGAGTGAATAGGTATCTTCTAGGTCTACATACTCCACCTTCGGCTACAACATCGCTTTCCATCAGGCGAGTTGGTGGCCAAATGCAGCCCTATTAAGTTAAAAAAAAAACATGTTTACTATTCGATACGTGTTTCGCCTCTAAACGAGGCATCTTCAGAACTGTTCAAGCTCACTCACAAGAAAGTGTGAAATGTGTTTTAAATTGTCCGCGGTCGGTATAAGTCAGTAATAGGAAACTAAGATGTGCAAAAATACCCCTAAGCATTTTCTATAATACTATAATTGTTTTTCAGGTGTTTGGCAAAATAGCAATAGATGACGAGACGCCCATCACGAGAAACAATCACTTCCAAACATTTCCGCAAGCTATCCTCGTGCTGTTTAGATCTGCCACAGGTATGACATCTTCCCATCTAGATCTTTGATTATGTGCCCGCGCGGCGCTGTACCGCTCCTCCAACTCCCTGGTCTCAGCGGCGAGAGAGTGGGATTCCAGTCCCCTGCATCGAACGTGGAGAGCGTACCACGATCCCGTTATTCATTTTTGTTGACATTTTAATATTTATATTGTAATTTTAATTTAATTCATTTCATTTCATAATTATTTATCTGTCTAGATACCGAATTAGCTGAGCAAAACGCCCCAAAACATATGGTCCATATATGGTGCCTATCCATACAAATTTTGACAGGTTTGACATATTAAGTACGCGCTCATTGTCAAAGATCTGGGCCGTTTCCTTTGTGATTAATGTTTATGTTTGTCCATCTAGACAGATGTATAATCAATGATCTAGATATTTGGTTCATAAGACTCCTCTTGTCTAATTCTTCTAACCTTTTGTCAACATCCATTCTTCTTGGTATCGAGAAAAGATCTTAGCTTAAAACTGAGACTCACATTATATTCAATACAAACCCCTTATTACGAAAATGTCCCTCTCACTCTCGCAAGTAATTGGTGTGAGAAGAACAAAACGCGAAGTGAAAGGACACCCCGCGAGTAGGCATTAAGGGACCAGCAGATCCGATAATGGATGCCTGCTGTTGGTTGAAAGCCCTAAGTTCGCAATCCTACCATGTTTTCCATTGGTGCACGGCATGTTCGACCGCGCTGACAACCGGCCACACCCTTACCTTCAAAACATCGCTCTACATCACACACGGCCCTCCGACGAACGTGACTGGCATGCGCTCCCTCGAAATCTTCTCCTGGACGAGCTGAAGGATGGAAACGAAGAGGAAGTAGACGACCTAGCACGAAGCCCTCGAATAAAGCTCAACAAAGCCGTGATGGCTATCCAGCCAACCGGCTGTAAAGGCGCTGAGATGCCATTTGTCCGTACGGTTGCCTGATGGCGACTCACATCCTCTGCACATTCCCTATGGACTGAGCTCCATAGCGTCCAGCTCCAGAAATTAGGGTCTCCTCTAACCTGATTCCTCTCTTCACAAAAAAGAAGTCGACCCTTTTTTTTTTGACCAAGGAAATTGCTTTATTGGTGTCGGAGCCACGGGCGTGCTTCCGTACTTCTCCGCGGCCTCTACCAACCCCCTACGAGCTCCGTAGCGTTCAGCTGCAGAGAGTATCTCTTCGAATCTGATCCCTCCCTTCACAAACAGGAAGAGGGACGATTGATTGATCTTCATCATTTGTGTGTTCCAGGCGAGGCGTGGCAGGACATCATGATGGGCGTGTCTCCCGACCCCGAAGTGAAATGTGACAAGAACTACCACGATGAGGAGGGCAGCGACGAAGACGCCGGCTCTTGCGGCAGCGTGCTCGCCTTCCCTTACTTCATCTCCTTTTATGTGCTGTGCTCGTTTTTGGTAAGACACATACCGTATTACTTCATAGCTATCATCTTCCAAAACTGAGCTATCTTTCTGAATCATCATGATGACGTGAAGTGCGACAAAACTACCACGATGAAGACTCCGGCTCCTGCGGCAGCGTGCTCGCCTTCCCTTACTTCATCTCCTTTTATGTGCTGTGCTCGTTTTTGGTAAGACACATACCGCTTTATTTCATAGCTATCATCTTCTAAAACTGAAGTATCTTTCTGAATCATCATGATGACGTGAAGTGCGACAAAACTACCACGATGAAGACTCCGGCTCCTACGGCAGCGTGCTCGCCTTCCCTTACTTCATCTCCTTTATGTGCTGTGCTCGTTTTTGGTAGAACTCATACCGCTTTATTTCATAGCTATTATCTTCTAAAACTGAGGTATCTTTCTGAATCATCATGATGACTTGAAGTGCGACAAAACTACCGCGACGAAGACGCCGGCTCCCGCGGCAGCGTGCTCGTCTTCCCTTACTTCATGTTATTTTATGTGCTATACTCGTTTTCGGTAAGACACATTCCACCTCGTTTCATAGTCATCATCTTCTAAAACTGAGCTATCTTTCTGAATCATCATGATGACGTAAATTCGACAATACGAGTTATTCTGTAGCTATTGACTCTTTGCCTTTTCAATCGTGGTCGGCATGGTAGTGCCGTGGTGACACAAAATATTGTCTGTGATGTGTTTTCAAGATTTATATAGCTCATAAAAATTGTTCTCCACAAGTTAACAGAAAAATCTGGGTGGAGCTTCGTTGTCTATTTCAGATTCTCTGTTGTTGTTTAAGATAAGATAAATAATCATTTAATTCCACAAACACAAATTACTTAAAGGAATCTTAAGAATAGCATGTAGACAAAAATAAAACGAAGCAAAGAAAAATAATTCCTTATAACTATTTCCAGCGGTCAACACACACTAGGCTCGAGGGCCCGTATTGTGGAGACCAAAAATACGAAATATTCAAAAATTGTTTGATAAGTTGTGGAGGTATTTCGTAACATTAAAAGCACAACCCTGACTTTACACAAAAATAGGTTAAGTTCTTAAGTAGCTTTACCTAGTGGTAAAACTTAGTAGTTTTGACTTAACATTGTATTTACATAGATATTTTTTGTTTCCAGATTATTAATTTGTTTGTGGCTGTCATTATGGATAATTTCGACTATTTAACTAGAGACTGGTCAATCCTGGGACCACACCACTTAGATGAATTTATAAGGTGAGGACATTTTCTTAAAAAATCCTGTTCTAATCAGACTGGGACTGGTGACCTCAAAGTGGGGTACTTGGAGGTGGGGTACGTGGGGTAAACGAGCTATGGAGATGGCTATATTCGGAATCTCTCTACGAGATCGAATCAGGAATGATGAGATCCGTAGTGAAACCAAAGTAGGTGACCAACATAACATAGCTTAGCGAATGGAAAGTTGAAATGACGGCAACAAGGCATATAATCACGGAGGACTGATGACTGGTGATGACCGATCTACTAGACAAGTTCTCAAGTAAAGACTACATATCGATGAGCACAGCGTAATAGGTACACTTGTGGACACCCACAAGGTGGACGACCTCTAAGACAGCAGGTCCACGCTGAATGAAAGACGCTTCCAACTGGTTTAATGCCGGCTGCACACACTCGCCGAGACGTCTCGCCGAATGTCTCGGCCGTTGAAACTCTCGACGAGAGCATACCTGTACACACTCGTTTTATCTCGCGAGACCCAACGACATTCTTTGACTCGGGGCAAAATACCGACACGCGACCGAGACCGACCGAGGCAACGCGCGAGAGAGCGAGACATGACGAAATCACCATGTACATACTCGCTCTCGGCCTGTCTCGTGGTTTCTCGGCGAGTGTGTACAGCCGGCAGTATTGGAGATCTATGGGAGAGGGTATGTTCAGCAGTGGACGTCCTATGTCTGATATGATTATGATCAGATTGAATTAATTACTGTTTTGATGTTTTCAGATTATGGAGTGAATACGATCCAGACGCAAAGGGTAGAATAAAACATTTAGATGTAGTTACGTTGTTAAGAAAAATTAGCCCGCCTTTAGGTGAGTATTTTTCGATAATTTCAATTATTTGATCGTAGAATTTAAGTAGAGTAAACAAATGAAAGAAATATTAATTGTATTTTCGTAACTTCCAAAAGTAACACCTGATACAGGTGGAACCAAACATCTAGGCGGCCGTGATGTTAGCTACAAGTTGCGGACCCGGCGCGATAGCCCAGTCATCGTGCCGCTGTTATCTCCGCGCCACACAAGTTGATAGATGTGAAGTTAGCCACTAGCTGCGCAATAGCCAATCAACGTGCGGCTTCTACGTCACGTGAAGTCAGGATTGGCTATTGCGCACAGTTGATGGATGTGAAGTTAGCCACTAGCTAGTGGCTAACTTCACATCCATCAACTTGTGTGGCGCGGAGTATAAGTAGATTGTAAGAAATGTATCAGCAAGTGGGTAACTCCACTTAGTTATAGTGAAGTTGAAAAACTGATACAGGTTCCATAAATGTGCACTCACATACACACACATACAACCGCACACACTAAGAATTTGTATAAAACGTAAGTTGTTGTATTTGTTTAATTGCTTTGCATTGTATAAATAACTAAATAACTTTCATCAAAAATTTAATTATTTCGTGTTACGATGTGCTATACTAAGGAAGAGCGGGGACTCCTATTACAGGCATATCTTGCTTAAAGGGAATCCCCAATGTATTATTATTCTAAAAACTTGAGAACCGAAATAATTTTTTTTTTTTTTTTTAATAAGTGAGTCAAGATTGGCTTATCCGCAGCTTGGAGCTAACATCACAGCCGGCAAGATGGTTGATTCGGCCGATATCTTGTAAACAAATTCCCGCCACCTGTCGGCAGGTTTCGGCAAGCTGTGCCCGCACCGCGTGGCGTGCAAGCGGCTCGTGTCCATGAACATGCCGCTCAACTCGGACGGCACGGTGCTCTTCAACGCCACGCTCTTCGCCGTCGTCAGAACCTCGCTCAAGATTAAAACTGAAGGTACCTATAGTCCTCGCCACACAAGTTGGCGGATGAGAAGTTAGCCGCAGATGACACTTCGCCTTGATTCGCTGATTATTTATTGCACATGTGCGCACAGTGCCGCGAGGCGTAGTGGTGAGCACGAGCGTAGGGAGCGCGCGGAAGGCGTAAGGTTCGCGGGCGGGTGTGCCCCGGCGCGAGTCTCTTTGGCTCCCGCGCTTTCTATATTCTGCCTTTTGCACAGCGTTCTGCGCCTCATCTCCCATCCGCCGACATGTGTGGCGCGACCTATACCTCGCTAGAGAGATTGGTAAAGTCAACTAGAATCATGGGTTCAACAATTTATCACTCTACCGGCCACCCGCGGTCACCCGACCGCAGGTGGCATTTTCCAACTGAGCGCTACCGTGATTCGGATGACACGTTAAATTGTAGGCCCCGGTTGTTTTAGCTGTTTAGCCAAGTCAGAGTGTGTGTTTAATGTGATTTTTTAAATACAGCCTATTTGTAATTTAATTTATTATGAATGGCCTGTAATTCAATGTGACATACATATTACCAATAAAAGTGATTTCGATTATTATGATTATGTTTTACAAGCAAACCGATATTATTCCAGCAATGCAATGAAAATAGCGATACCGTTGATGATTTCCAGGTCGTTTACGGCCACGGCGACTGTTTGTTCGGCTACTTGATAGGTCCTCACATGACTGAAGTAGGTAACCAATTTTAACGGTGAAAGTTCGAGAACAGGTCACCAGGTGCTACATGTGAGGACTCTGTCAACAACTCTATCTAGCTCTTTCTATAATAGGTATAATAAGCGCAATACAAATCAAAGGATGGAAAGTTATGCGCAGAACGCTGCGCAAAAGCTGAAATATAGGTAAGCGCGGGAGCCAGAGAGACTCGCGCCGGGGCACACCCGCCCGCCAACCTCATGCCCCCCGCGCGCTCCCTACGCATTGTGCACACATGCGCAATAATTAGCGAATCACGGCGAAGTGTCATCTGTGACTAACTTCACATCCACCGATTTCTGTGGCGCTTATATCATTTTACCTACTCAAATTAATTTTATTTCATGTTTGTATATTGTATTATATTTTTATGTAACATTTTTATTCGTAGTCTTTAAGCATAAAAAATGTAACGCCTAGTATTAAATGCTGTAAGTTACATTTTTTTGTAAATAAACGAATTGAATTGAATTGAATTACGGTCCCAACCTTGCTACAAATCCTCTCAATTTAAAATAGTTGCTCTTCTGCACCAACACCAATTCAATCAGTACCATTCTCAATATCGTCTTTTATATAGGAAATATCGACGACAGCAATACGGAACTCCGAGCGGTCATCAAAAAGATCTGGAAGCGGACGTCCCCCAAACTCCTGGACCAGGTGGTCCCGCCTCCAGGAGACCCCAACGAGATCACCGTTGGCAAGTTCTACGCTACGTTCTTGATCCAGGACTACTTTAGAAGGTCAGTCAGTTTTCCATCCATCCATCCATCAGCCGCAGGACGTCCACTGCTGGACATAGGCCTCCTTAATTAATTTCCAAAAAGGCCGGTTGGAAGCGGCCTTCATCCAGCGCGTTCCTGCGATCTTTATTATATCGTCAGTCCACCTAGTCGGTGGACGTCCTACGCTGCGCTTGCTGGTCCGTGTCACATTCAGTCAGTTTTATATTCTCAATACTGTGAAAAGCTTACACTTATGTAGAGGGTCGAATGCTTTTGCCAGATCTTACAAAATTGTTAAAAGTATGAAACCAAAATTGTTGAAGAAATTGAACTTATTTTCAGAAAACTTACTACGGATTTTTGTATTTAATCGGGCGATGTATTTACTTAAAGTTTAGGTATTTATGATATGTTTATTAGTGACAATTACAAGATTGGTGTAGGTAAGTTTGTGATGTTAGGTTCATTGTGATTTGTTGAAAAATAAACCAATAACCCCACTAAAGGTGACATTTAGTAAAATGTGATAATTAATTGGACCCGACGATATTTATTTATACCTTTTATGTTTTGTTTACTTTATTTTGGTTTAGTCGAAACTGACATCAATATTTTTATTCCATAGGAACCACGCGTAAGTAACGCATCTTACGGAACCGTATGTCGTTAGGAAATACCCTTTTTAGAGTTTTGTATCATATAAATTCCACATCTCATAGATCTAATAAATAATAGTGGACCAATGATAACTCCCTGAGAGAAACTTAAAATTAGAAATAAAGTTTTGCCCCTGCATGGATTAAAAGCTCCTAAAAATATAATCATGAGCTTGAAGACCATCTGACATTGTATACGAAGCATGTATTTGAATTCCCGATCTTGTATTATATTCAGTTCCGATGTTACATGTTGTTTTATAATGAGTTGAACCTTGTTTAGATTTAGTTAAAACATTAGGTACCTGTTTAGTTTTGTCCTTGCAATAATCGATGTAAATCATAGAGAATAGTTGACTTGGAACTTCTTAGGAATCGTTATCTATGGTAACATTGTTGGTTGTAGATACTTTGAGCAGTAACACAATTTCTTCATACAGCTTTTTGTTTCCGAAGATACTTTTTTAAATATCAGCTATGCCATCATCGAAGATAACTTCAATAGTAAAATAGATACAAATAAAATCACTTAAATGCAGCCTGATTTACATAAAGAACATAAATTCATTTTAGTTCATACTCCTAGTCAGACCATACGTACCTACATAGGATTGCAATCCAAATGAATGGCAGCTTGATGCTTTAGAGGAACTCTTTTTTATATCTTTCACTTTACACATAGCTTTAGCTGCACAAAAAAACTATGGACTTGAAGTAAGTATTGAAAACGTAGAATAAACATGCAATACTGCAATCGATTTTAAACTGTGTAATCTGCTACTCAAGGTTCAAAAAGCGAAAGGAGCAAGAGATGAGGCAAAGTGACGAACAGAACCATCAGATGACTCTACAAGCAGGTCTGAGAACGTTGCATGAAGCAGGGCCAGAGCTGAAGAGGGCAATATCCGGGAACTTGGATGATATCGCGGGAGAATGCGACGTTCCTATGCATAGAGTAAGTAACAAACTATAGAATATTCTAGACCTTGATAACTCAGTGCAAAAACGAAACTCTTGAACCATATTACCAATATACAGGGTTATTTCTAATAAATTAGCATCCTTTTAGGGGCTTATTCTGTACATCAAAACTAACAACTTTTGTTCTACGACTTTTGTAAAAACTAAGAGGATGCTAATTAATTAGAAAAAACGCTGTATAGCCGGTAAGAGAGAGAGTCGATTATTCAAAAAGTAAAAGAAACTGATTTCGATAAAAAATATAATGACCTCCGAAATACTTCGCAGGTTGTTCCATTAAAACGAATTATCAGAATCAGTTCATAATTCAGAACCTCCTAATTTGAAGTCTGTTAAAAAGTAAAGACAATTCTAATATACACCTATATCTGCTAACCAAGATAAAATGAAAGAAAAATTAAACTCTGAAACCAAATTAACCACCAATAATTATTTTTCACAAAAAATGGCAAAACCTCCTTCCATCGTGTACAAAATTCGAATATTTCGCTCGAATTGTTTACATTATTCTTGATTTATCAAAAACGGCTCAGCCGATTTCTGTAAAATCTAAATGAGACCACCTCGGGAATATACCCTTTCAAACTAAAAAATAATTTTTCGATTCGGTTCACAATTGGCGAAATTATCGATGAACATAGTACACACGAACATAGAACCTCCTCCTTTTTGAAAGTCGATTAAAAATAGAATCTAACACAATTACAAGTTTATAATCTACAACTGAAGCTGTAATCCATGTGAGCGCAGAAAATTGTCGTCAACGTAATGATCTATTTTCAGAGAAACCACTCGTTATTTGGAGGAGTGTGGTCGAGTATACGAAGACATGGACCGAACAGACACTTCCATAGAAAGAAAAATGGCGACACTAATCCAGGTAAATTCATAGAAAATTTCGGATACTCGTACGAACAGCCAGAATGTGGAACGCTTTGCCTGGGTCTGTCTTCCCGCTAAAGTACAATGTGGGCGTTTCCAAATCCCGAGTAAATAGGTATCTTCTAGGTAAGCGTGCTACAACCTAGAACGCTTATCTGCTGAACATCAGGCAGTATGTGGTCAAACGCAAACCTATTCAGAATACAAAAAAAAAAGATACGATAAGTTCGAAATGTACAATGATAATGATGTTTTTGTTTCAGAAAATGTTGGGAATCATTTAAGTTCCCTAATGCAAAGAGAATTAGGACCTTCTGGAGGACCACTAGCACCTAATATGTGAGTATGAAAGTAATCATTACTCGTACATAGGTTCTACAACTTTTTCTTACAATGAATACCCATTTCTTATAGAGCAAACGGACAACCGAAAGAACAAATACCACTAAGGCCACTTATATTCAACGGCGAATCCGAAAAAATATACCAAGTACTCGAGTAAGTAACCCTTCTTTATACCAACATTTTAACATCATTAATTACTATACTTACTAAAAATAAAGACTTGATATGAAATTAATATCTAATAGATCATAATTCAACCGTCTAAAATTAGTAATGCTTATATTGCAGAAAAACCACAAATGATCTTAAGAACGCTATTCAAGGTAGTCTAGTGTGGTTTGAAATTTTCTTACCCCTCTCTTTTACGCACGTAACACTCGCATCTTTCTAACACGACATTTGTTTCACTGCATCCGTGTGGAATCCGGTATGTACTAACAGTAGTCAGAAGTCTAATTACCCAGAGATGCTCGGACAGATAGGCTTGGCGTTCGGCTGCGTCAATTACTTGACGACGCCGAACGAAACAGCACTCCCGGTCACAGTCACGCAGCCGACTCCCGTCGAGCGGCCCAAGCCTTCCGTGTCCCGACAGAAAGTGCACCCGGAGGATTCCGTCACGTCATCAAAAGAGATGCTATCGCTGCCGAGAAAAGCGTCGCCGGAAGACAAGACGCCATCGCCGAACGCTTTTGAAACGATACAGCCGAAGATATCGCCGCTGCTAGCGAGCGAGTGCACACCGACGACGGAATCGAAGACGATGACGTTGTACGGATACAACGCTGCGGCGAAGCTCCCGTTCGCGTTTTCTCACGCGAAGGAGCGCGCGTGCCGCGGCGGGGAGCGGCGCAGCCTGCGCGCGATCAAGCCGCCGGTCACAGGTCGGATGGTGCGCAGCGCCTCGTCGGGGGCGGCGGGCTCGCATGTCCCCACCGCTCGGCTTGTAGAACGCCCGCACTCGCCAGGTCCGCACTTCGCTGGGAAGCTTCTTTCTTATACTCGTACAACTTAACTTTGATCCGAACACGTCAGAATTAATCCAATAAAATATGGTCACAAACTAGCATTTCTCAAACGCTATTCTCCAAACTGAGTGGAATGAAACACCTGTCTTGGGGTATACATATATTATTTTACTGACCGACGAACCAAACCGGAGGAGGACTCAACTCGACGCGTATATTTTTTTTATGTGTAACCACGCATAACTTTTTTCGTAGTAGTCCGATTTCAATAATTCTTTTTTTATTGGAAAGAGTATACATTTTTGATAAATCAACAATAATGTGAAAAATGGAAAAATGTTACATCGATTCGTGCGAAATATTCGCGAATTCTGTCACGGGTGAAGTCGGTCATGCTATTTTTTGCGAAAAATATTTATTCTTAATTATTTGCACGAACTAAAAGGAAAAGAACTTTTATTTATGAAACTTTGGTTCACATTTTTGGAATCGCTTTAAAGCAAAATCTTTATTCCTGACCCTCTTATTTGAAATTCCTACGACTGATACGATGATGAAGAATGACGAACAAAATGAGTCAATGTAGTAATAATTTGTCTATTTTGGACAGTCTGTTTTTATTTGAAGGAAGCTCTCCAAGGAAATAATTACACTCATAAAATGTAATATCAAGCTTTCAGGAAGTCACTTAGCTCCAATCGAGCCGGAAATTTATGGGTATAAGAAAAAACAATTAATTTTACACATGGTCACAGTCACACATTGCTTCTGCAAAATTTCATATTAGCAATATCTCACAAATATTAACGACACGAATATGTAACACAAATTTTGCACTTTCAAAGAGTAACAGGTAAATTATTTATTAAAAGTTATGTTTACCGCATATTTTCTTACTTACACATTCTAAAAGCTTTATCCATATAAAAATTTAATGCAAAATATGTATAAAGTATCATCATGAACATAATTTGTAGCATGTTAACTAACATCATCTACAAAGCTGAATAGTGTTGCATTTTAGAATAGACGAGGACTAGAAAGCTTTTAGACAAACTTGTAAAATGGTTTTGGTTTATAATTTGCACGTCGTTAATTTGGAAATGAAATCATCAAATATTCACGAGGACACCGATTTAGATTTGAATGTAAATTAAATTGAACCATTGCTTTGAATTAATAACTTAGGCTAGCTTAAATAGGCTTACTAACTAGAGAACGAACTTAGAACGGTAGTAGATGAAAGTAAAGTTACTTCACTGAACAAGGTATGTTGGCTTATTTATTTTTATGTTGTAGGTTATGAAAGATCGTCTTAAGAACTATACTGTACCTGAACTGGAATAAGTAGAGTCGATAGCATAGATCACATTAGCTATTAAAAAGCAGATTCACTTTAAGATGTAGTCTCGCAGTCACCTGAGAAAAGAAGTCATCTACGTAAGTAGATCGTGACATGTTTCCAAATATGATTACAGGAGGCGATAGCATAGGCCGGAGCGTGGTGTCACTACCGGGTAGCCCTCGAGCTAACAACTCCTCAGTTCCTGTAGTAGGCTCTGCAGAAAGTTTGGTCACCAGGGTAAGAATACCATACAACTGCATTTGGTGATATGCTAAGACCAAATCTACAAAATGTATTTAATAACTTGGTCAAAACATTTGAAAATGTCACTGTATGATGGGTGTATGATTCAATAATTATTTATTATCTGTACAGGTACTTGCAGAACAGGGTTTAGCTGCGTATTGCGACCCCGAATTCGTGAGGAATACCTCCCGTGAAATGCAAGAGGCACTTGAAATGACGCAGGAACAAATGGACAGGTACCAACATTAATGATACAAAAAAAATTGTGGTGTAGCAGTGTCATGAACACAGCCGTCTGTTGTACGTCAATACGTTTACGTAAACAAAATGGCGGCAATCCCTTTTCCACTCCCCGCGATGCGTCACAGTCCTCATGCGTAATGAATTTTTTGATCTTTTAGCTATCCAACGGTGTAATTGAATTTAGGATAGAGATGATAGATCTGAAGCTGCAGCACCAAACTCTATCCCTCGATTTTGTTTTCATTCGTTTTTTTGACTTGCCTCCCTATATTGCAATTTTAAAGACGTACTGTATCAGCCTTTTTTTTAATAGTCCACTGCAGGACGTAGGCCTACCCACAAAGGATGGTTGAGCCATTTCCACCACGCTGGCCCAGTGCGGATTGGTGGATTCACATACGCCATCGAATTTCTTAGGTTGCCTCACGATGTTTTTCTTCACCGAAAAGCCAGTAGTGTGAAATTCCGTACATAATTTCCAAAGAACTACCTCAGACCACCACGTCTTAAAAGACGTATTCACGTAAAAAATGTTACTGTTATCGGTACATATTATGTGGCACTAATATCAAATAATTATACTTTTTTCAACAGGGCCGCACACCAGCTCATGATACAAGAGAGGAACCTAAAACAAGCGCAAAATCAACAACCTCAAGTTGTAAGTATGCAGTCCGTCCCTATCGCTTGTAGCCACGGTTGCTTCCTAACTTTCCATTTAGGGAACTAACAGCTTCACGAGTGTGATGAATGTATAGGGTACTATTTGGGTTATAGGGCGACATCCTAGCCCGCCAGTACCACCCGTTCCACCAGCCGGCTGCTATGCCACCACCGGTCTACAAGAGGTTATAGCAGCAGCCTCACAGGAACGCGCGCCAAACCGCGCGGACTCACAACATGGCGTCGAAAATGATGCGAAACGTCACAAGCACCACAGAAGAAAGCGAAAACGGAAGCCTGTATTGGTATAAGGAGCTTTTATTAGAAATTCTTCATTACATTATTTAATGTGAACGTTTCAATGTTACTCTACTTCAGTTTCGCCATATCTGATAGAACAATTTAAGAGTGTTGAGTCTTGATTATCCTGTACCAGCCTTTTAAATAGTCCACTGCAGGACGTAGGCCTACCCACGAAGGGTGATTGGGCCATATCCACCTCGCTGGCCCAGTGCGGGTTGGTGGATTCACACACGCCATCGAATTTCTTCTACGGACGTATGTAGGTTGCCTCACGATGTTTTCCTTCACCGAAAAGCCAGTGATGTGAAATTCCGTACATAAGTTCCAAAGAAACTCATTGGTACGGGACCGGGATTGAACCCACGACCTCAAGAATGACAGGCCAGCGCAGCGTTACAACCACTAGACCACCACGGCTTGACTATCAGAGATGGTGAAATGGGGTGAATTTGTAACTGATGCTCAATATTTTCGGTTTCTTTTCAATGCGTAACTAAAGTGTAACTTATGTATATGATATTCTAGTACTGTGACTAACACAGAAAAAGTGAGATTTCTAGTTAGTAGGGTACTTAGTAACTCGAACATAATGTTTTTAAAAATTGTACTTAAAGTACCCTAGCTAGTACCCCTGTAAGAACTGAAAATGTAAGTAGCTTAACGACGGGTACATTAGAGAAAATTTAAAACGTTACATTAGAAAAATATATTCGAATTCTGAGAGAGAATAAATTTATCTCACAATAATGTTTAGAGATAAAAACGATACGCATAATTTCTCGTTATTCTTAGTAGGTAAGTTGTGTTGCGTTAAGTGCAAGTTGCAATTATTACTTATAGAATATTTAACTACTTTGTCGTGCCTAACTTAAATTATATGGCCGAGGATATTTGCTAAAATGGCACTTGTTATTTAAAATGCTATTTTAAAATAGCAACTGCCGTATAAAAATTGCATCTTTTATAGAAATTATTGTTCTTCTTTTTGTCCTTTAGATAACATTCTAGGTGTTATTTCGTTATCTGCAAATGATAGAGATGTTTTGTATTTGTTTTATTTTGACCGCGTCCGTGACAATACCAATTCGGAAGACTTGTTAAGTACTGATTGGAAACCTCAATATTAGGAAAATCCAATTTTGTGTAGTGATATAAGGCTGGATATGTAAAAATCGATTAGGCCATCTTATAAGCATATTGTATAGCGGCAGAAAATAAGTCGTTTGCAGCGCATAGTAGCTGAACACTTCCCACTTTTATACGCGGTATATTTAAACTCAATTTCAGAAGTGGGATATTCAATTTCTGTTTAGAAAACTGACAGCCTAAATATTTCTACAAATCTAGCCGTTACTTAGCTTCGACCACTATATACAAACTAGACTTAGTTCTAGTTTTGCCTAATTGTAAAAAGATGAAAGTCTGATTTTTCATCTTCACAGTATACTTACTATTTTAAAATTAGCTGTCTTTTAAGACGTTTTAGTAAACATTTTGTATGAACATACTCCAAATATAGCGCACATTTATTTTAAACGATGTCTTTTCGGGTTGTTATTAATTTTTCTCTGTTAGACATTATTATTATTTTTTAAGACACAATTTTAAAGCTGTATTTTAAAATTTTCTCGTAATAGAAAACTTATTTATTTGATAAAAAATAATTGTTTATCATAGATATTTATTATTATTACGTAGAATTACCTTGTGATGGTAAAACCAAATTGTTGTTTCGCCTTTAAACGCCAGCTAGTCCTGGCCAAAAGGACATTTGTTACTAAGAATTATATATGGTTTCTAGGTACTTTTTTTGTAATTATTACGCTATAAAAGACAGTAGTGAATAATTTTAGAACTTACATTTGTTTTTGTGCGAAGTGGCATTTATTAAAATTGATTTTGTCATTTAACACATGTAAATTAAGGATTATTTTTGATCACCTTTAGTCAAAAAAGTTATGATTAGGCGACACTTTCGTAAGAGTTTGATGTAAAACATAACTTATAAAAAGTTCTACGCACAAAACATTACAACTGGAACTTATTTTCCAAGAGCAAAAATTATGTACAAATGATGTTTTTTCTCGCAAAAAAGTTGCCACAATCGTCTGAACGACGTTTCCATCCATTTTTCCAAAACGTGTATTTATTTATCAACGCTAATTCGTTGTTTGATTCGTGTGTGTGCACTGTACACTGTACACATATACATATTATTTTCAGTGCACAATACTACTTTGGATTCCAGTTTTATATTTTTAAAACTCTTCAAGCAAATATCTACAGAGCCACAGTCCCTAAGTGAACGTATTAAAATAATGTCCGAGCGCCGTCATACATACCGACTTAGATATTTAAATTAAATAATTCACAATGACCCGTTTTCTCGAATCTCGACCTAATTAGTGCCAGAGCACTTTGGCATCGCGCAGCGTTGTAGTCGGCTTGCAATCGCCTTACGACTAACTAAAAAGCCTGCCCACTACGTAGCTTGGGCAGGGTTTTGGCTCGGACACTTTTGCTCGATTGTGACTATAGATATTTGCTCTTCATAGAAGTTTTAACGTTTTAACTTCATATTTTCTTAGGAAAGTGTTGCATATCATAACTACATTAGCTCTGTAAGCCCTAGTAAGTGCCCTTTTAATGTTTCGGTGAAAGCGACCTAGTGTAGAGTTCACGTCCTTTCCATCGCCATATTCCACATTCCTATAGTGTTAAGGACAAAGTGAAATCAACCTTATTGCATTAGACACCTTAGTTTAAAATCCTTTGTCAAAACAATAGTTCAGAGCGGGTTACATTTTACTACAGAATGAGGCAAACTTACTATTAGTTGGCAATTTTTAGATTGGCATAAATTTATTTTGAATTTTTGATACCCGTTTCAATTGAAATTTTATATGTAATGATGCATGAAATAAATTTGTTTTAGAGTAAAGTGAGATATGTTTCCGTTTTTCCTGGACTTATCTACTTTATACCGTGAGGTATTTAATTTTTACTTTTAAAGGTTTTTTAAAGTTTTCGAATACATGTATAGCATATTCTTCCGTTTTAGGTACCTAGTTTCAAGTGCCAATAATTTCTTGTATTCATTTACAAAAATCCTTCCTTGTTACAGTATTGAAATATATATTATATCTATTTCTTACCTATTAAAATTTTAAAAACTTATAAAGTCTCCTTTATAAATTTCGCATTATATTCCTACCCCTTCATTTTGAGGTAGAAATGTACAAGTCTATAGATTTATCTAATATTCTTTTAAAATTTGTAAATACTGTACAAAATTCTTCACTTCAAAAATTTACATTTTATTAAGGACATTTTTATAACTCTAGCAAAATGCTAGCTATATGCTATTTAAATTTGTAAATAAATTGTGTAAATATACAAATTTAAGTCAAAAATAATATATTTATTCCGTCAATCATACTATGTTGAGATATTATTAATTATCAATATTTATTGTTTAAAATTGAACATTGTAAAATTGTTTTCATATAAATAAAAAAGTGACAAACAAAAATTGTTTTCATTCGAATATAATTATTTTTGGCAAAAAATTGCATAACCGACTTCCACCATATACAGAATTCTAACAATTTGCACGAATCGAGTGACATCCATGTTTATTTTTGTTGATTAATCAATAACAGCTCAGCCAATTTCGATAAAATTTAAATGGGACCACATCGGAAGTATACTCTTTAGAACAAAAAAAGAATTTTTAATTGGTTCACAATTGCCGAAAAAATCGATACCCAAAAAAAATACATACAGACGAACACAGTACCTCCTCCTTTTTGGAAGTCGGTAAAAATAACATCTATATACAAGTTTTTCAAATCACTTAGTGCTACATAGATTTAAAAACAAATCATTCTAAAAAAGTTTGATGTCGAAATTTGAAAATAGTAGGCTTTCTTTTTAATTTGCCAAAAAAGTTCATTTTTGTGAATGTAGTACATGGCCTCTAGAGTATGTGCAAAAAGAGAACCGTCGTGGCGTTACGGTGAACTAACAATATTTAATCAGCAGCCAAGGTACCAACTATACTTGGTAGACGCGAGTACTGATGAAAACCGAATTGGTGTTTACCAAGCATCAAACAGTTTTAGTTGTACTAGCAATGACAGAGCAGTGTTGTCAACATAACAAAATTAGTAAAATGGCACACGGGCGACCTCACCTACGACGCTTCTCTTTTTGCACAAACTCCGTCCTTCCGGCTATAATTTTGAATATTGTTGTAATTAATTATCTCCTAGATTGAGAAAAGAAGATCATCATCCAAGACGGAAAACAGGCACACGGGAGAGGAGGCCTATACCCATCAGTGGGTTGATATAAATAAATGCAATGCTTAAATACATCAGAATAACACATAGGCTATACCTAATTTATGAAGAGATTACGTGAACCAAACTCAATCAGCTAGTCACTACATACTATAAAACAAAGTCGCTTCCCGCTGTCTGTCCCCATGTATGCTTATACCTTTAAAACTACGCAACGGATTTTGATGCGTTTTTTTTTTATTAGATAGAGTGATTCGAGAGGAAGGTTTATATGTATAATACACCTGTGCGAAGCCGGGCCGGGTAGCTATAAATAAAAGCTTGTAAAAAAGAAAACAAAACTTACTGTCCAATAATTTATTTATCAATCAAAGTCCCTCTAACTCGCTTCTCCGTCGCCTGCGCAGGAGTCTCCGCCTGTCTCTTATTCATTCCTTTTCTCTCTAACTGTTTTTCTATAATCCTCGCATTATTTGCATAACTGTCTGCAACTTCCCGAGCTTCTATCTCATCCTCCTCTTCATCTATAGTGGAAACGGTAACAGAACTGAACTTTCCCATGTTTTTCGTATGTTTGGTTACCATAATCTTCTTAGGCTGTGTTAAGGCGACTTGTTTGTAGATGTCGGTGACTCCTCCTTCTGGTGCGGTCTGGACTAGGGCTCCTCGCATGATGAATAAGACGTTGCCGTCTTGTGCGTGCTTGTAGTAGATGGGTATGGCACATTTTTTGCATTTCATTCTGTATTGTCGCTCGATGCCTGCAACAAGAATAGAAGACAAATTGTATAGGAATGCTCAAGGAGATCATTTCTTTTTAGGGTTCCGTACCTAAAGGGTAAAAACGGGACCCTATTACTAAGACTCCGCTGTCCGTCTGCCTGTCACCAGGCAATATCTCATAACCCGTTATAGCTAGAAAGCTGAAATTTTCACAGATGATGTATTTCTGTTGCCGCTATAACCACAAATACTAAAAACAGAATTGAAATTTTATTTTTATTATTTTATTTTAATTGGGAACCTTACTGCAGCTATGTTACAGAAATAGATTGGAAAATATTTGTTGACGGCTGACTGCAGGGTTCCACAAGTAAGTTGAAATGAAGTTGATAGAGTAGACTGAAAAATATAAATATGTAAATAAATAGCTAAAGTTCGTAGGCCGGGTGGCAGTTTTTAAGCCGCCTAAAGGCCTCTGACATGGCTAAACGGCAAAACAACCGGAGCCTACAATTTAACATGTCATCCGAGCCTCTGACCATGCTGAAAGTTGCTCAACTTCAATGATGACTTACAAACACCTAGTGAACTATGCTATGAGCACATTCTAAAAGTTGTTCAATAATAAATAGCTGTGTTTGCACAAGTGGCAATCATCAAACCAAGGGCCCCATTGTGTAAATTAATAATAATTGTTTACCTTTTTCTCTCTTCAAGTATACTGTCTCATCAGGATCTGAGGTGATTTTGTGCGCGTGTTTGGAGCCGTCAATGACTCGAGCGCCGTCCGTCGGTCGCAGAGGCAGGCGGTCGATGGTGCAGTCCAAGATCAGAGACATCTGACCGCAAATGCAGTAGTATATGTGAAGGGGCTTGGTCTCATTGTATTCTTCCTGGTCCTTTGTATCGGAGCATACGATGCTTCTGGAGACTACCTTCGGCATTTTACTGAATGTTTTGTGGCCTAGAACACCTTGTCTTTAATGTTGTCTTGTCAAATAACTGGCTACTGCTTCAAAAATTGGCGATGAGTGCTCCGAAAGCTTCAGCAACGTGGCGTGATTAAAAAGTCAATTCATCTACCAAGTATTTGAGAAATTGAGACTAAACGGGATTAATTTAAGCCAAAAAATATCAACAACACATTAACAACATATAACCACGTAACAAACAAATCAAACAATCCACAGATCACTAGTATATTATCACAGAAGGCTCACAGAACCACAGACTATGAGACTACCAAACTACCATAGACAACTTTTTTTTTTCTTTTTAAGTTCCATACAATATTACAAAATATAAACATACAATTGACTATGAAATAAACATTTTGTACCAAAAAATCGACCACACTGACTAATATATTAATAATAAATAATAAATATTAGGGGACATCTATGTCAGTGTCACAGTAACAACTGTCCAAGTGACAGCTGTCAAACTTCAAAGTGATTTATCTCGGTTAATATCGAGTCTAGACCACTGCTGTCTTCACAAAAGTTATAAAGCTCGACGAGATCTACATTTCGGATGACAGCTGTCAAACTTCAACGTGATTTATCTCGGCTATTATCGATAATAAACTACTGCTGTCTTCACATAAGTGATAGAGCTCGACGAGATCTACATTTCGGATGACAGCTGTCAAACTTCAAAGTGATTTATCTCGGTTATTATCGACTCTAGACTACTGCTGTCTTCACGAAAGTGATAGAGCTCAACGAGATTTACATTTCGGATGACAGCTGTCAAACTACAACGTGATTTATCTCGGTCGTCGAAGACAGCAGTGGTCTAGACTCGATATTGACCGAGAAAAATCACTTTGAAGTTTGACAGCTTTCACTTGGACAGCTGTTAGTGTGACACTCGTGACAAATCACACGAGTCCATACTCGATTGGGCTGTGAAATATTTTTCATGTCATTTTCTAACGCGTGCCATATTAAATCAATGCATCTCTTTCAGATTTTATCGAATGACCACAGTAATCCTCTAGAATATCTGTGATCAAACGAAGAACCAACAAATACACTTTCTGATTTATAATATTAGTAAGAGTTAGCGGGGGAAAAGTTGGAGCGCTGACGAAACACACGATCTGGTTTCGCGGTTGGATCACACAAAATCAGAATGTTTTTAAGAGATTTTACTCATCTTCAGCTTAAGGTTATCCACGGTTATCCCTAAACCTTTTTTTTTCCGCTAAATGTCTAGATGTCATCAGTGTCTAAGGGAACACTGGTCGTGGCGTCGCGGCGACCGATGTTGCCAATGTGGCATGTCTGGTAATGATATCTATATCGGTATAGATATCATTATGCTATGGCCACATCTGCGCCCTACGGCGAAGTTATCGTCACTGGAGGCTCATTCACTAATTCAAACTGTAGTAATTGGTTGTTCACGATTTGAACTACTACCTGAAGCTGGGCACACACGCTGCGATGATCGCATCTATTCATCAGATCAGTCCAGCGAGGTCCTAATATAGTTGCATTGCCAGTAGGTAGTTATTGAGGAATCAAAATGAAACCCTTATTTTAATCGAAAAATATTGATTTAACAACAAAAATATTGGCATCAATGTTGTAGAAAATCAAATTTTAAACAACTTTTGTTCCTAAAACTTCTGCTGTAAAATTGAAATAACAAGTTATTGAAGAAATGAAATGGTACAACCAACTATTTAAAAAAAATATCGATCCTACAAAAAGTTGATGGGAATCAAAGTTATAGAAAATCAAATTTTAAACAACTTTGATTCCCATCAACTTTTTGTAGGATCGATCGATTTCTGCTGAAAAATTGAAATAACACAAGTTATTGAAGAAACAAAACGGTACAACCAACTTTAAAAAAAAAATATCGATCCAACAAAAAGTTGATAGGAATCAAAGTTGTAGAAAATCAAATTTTAAACAACTTTTGTTCCTATAACTTCTGCTGAAAAACTGAAATAACACAAGTTATTGAAGAAACAAAAAGGTACAACCAACAATTTTAAATAAAATATCGATCCTACAAAAAGTTGATGGGAATCAAAGTTGTAGAAAATCAAATTTTAAACAACTTTTGTTCCCATAATTTCTGCTGAAAAATTGAAATAAGACAAGTTATTGAAGAAATGGATTGGTACAACCAACTTTTTAAAAAAAATATCGATCCTACAAAAAGTTGATGGGAATCAAAGTTGTAGAAAATCAAATTTTAAACAACTTTTGTTCCCATAACTTCTGTTAAAAAACTAAAATAACACAAGTTATTGAAGAAACAAAATGGCACAACCAACTATTTAAAAAAAATATCGATGCTACAAAAAGTTGATGGGAATCAAAGTTGTTTAAAATTTGATTTTCTATAACTTTGATTCCCATCAACTTTTTGTAGGATCGATATTTTTTTTAAATAGTTGGTTGTACCATTTCATTTCTTCAATAACTTGTGTTATTTCAATTTTACAGCAGAAGTTTTAGGAACAAAAGTTGTTTAAAATTTGATTTTCTACAACATTGATGCCAATGTTTTTGTTGTTAAATCAATATTTTTCGATTAAAATAAGGGTTTCATTTTGATTCCTCAATAACTACCTACTGGCAATGCAACTATATCAGGACCTCGCTGGACTGATCTGATGAATAGATGCGATCATCGCAGCGTGTGTGCCCAGCTTCAGGTAGTAGTTCAAATCGTGAACAACCAATTACTACCGTTTGAATTAGTGAATGAGCCCCCAGTGACGAAGATTCGCCGTAGGGCGATAATGTGGCCACGCCATTACCGTGACGCAACTGACATGTCACCTCCAAGGAATTTTTAAACTATGTAACTGGAAGGTTCACTCGACGTATCTCCAAGCTTTTTATAAAAAGGAACTTGAACCTTATCACAACATGAAAACGTTCTTTTTTTAATGAAATATAGTAAAAAGGAAAAACGGTCCAGAGAGAGACTTACTTGTAAGATGCTTTGTCACATTCACACAGTTGCTATTATATAATAAAGATGACATGGTAGAAACATCAGGAACATTAGGAATAATGTAATCTCTCTTAAAATGAGGCAAGTGTAATTTTTTCTGCAACTAAATCAATTAGCTGTCATTATCATAGAATAAAAAAAGTTATTTTACATTCGAATAAAAGTTATTGAAAGATAAGAGTCATATGGGAGTAATGTGATGGCAAAATGCTGGTAACTCATTGCAAACCAAAGAAACAATATGGCGAATTATGCCTCTCTGTGATTGGCGTAGAAAGATCAGAAAGAGACACGGCCACTTAGTATTAAGTCTCTATCGGACCGCGTTTTTGTAATAGTGAGCCTTCCAGATACGTAGTATGTAAATTCCTTGGTCACCTCACATTTTCCCGCCCATCGGCCGATCATGCGATGTCACTTGAAACCACGAAGTTTTATGTAAAACTTCATGCTTGAAACCTCCTTGGAACCTGGAACTGGAACGCAGTAGCTTGGAACCAATCAGCAGCGTTTGTCACAACACAAGCGTTACCCCAGGAATGTTGCCACTTCCATTCCTAGTCCTTCGAAATGAAGTGGCACTATTTAAAAATAAACTTAAAGCTATTGTCCCGTTACGGCCATCTTGACATACATACTACAAAGTCGCTTTCTCTGTCCCTATATCCCTATGTATGCTTAAATCCTTAAAACTACGCAACAGATTTTGATGCGGTTTTTTTTAATAGATAGAGTGATTCAAAATGAAGGTTTATATGTATAAATAATACATCTGCCTGTGCGAAGCCGGGGCGGGTCGCTAGTAATATATAATTATAATAAAGTTAAGTCCTACCAGCCGGCGGCGTGTGCGGCGGCGGCCTGAGTGGCCTGGATCCACGGACTTTTAGAAGTCTGTGCCTGGATCACAGAGCTATTACAACTTACAACTAGTGGCCTGGATTCTTATCCTTTTAGCCGCTTTTTTATTTGTTCCTGAAAGTCATAATTCTATGTAGGCTACCCCACATAGAATTATGACTTTCAAGAACAAACCTACGTACTGTGTACGTGGAAGACAGAGTCCCTCCGCACGCCCCCGCGCCGACTAGTCAGCATTTGGCATACCCCTTTTAAACCCTGGAGTGTTCCATCACTCTAGTGTCGGGGCAACGCGGCGGCTCTGACAGCGCCAGCCCCAGTCTGACTCCACATCAGAGCATGCGCCCCACTTCGCACCGATGACGCTTCAATTTATTTACAGTAAATATAGCATTACTATTAGATACATTATTAGACTTACATCAAATACGCTACATTTATACAAAGTTATACTCGTAATGCTATTTACGTGGATATTTATGACGATGTGTCGTAACATCCTCCACCTCTGGACCAAACCAGCAAATGAGCGTCGGACAGCACCAACTGCCCTGGTCACAGTGCAACGGTCAATTAAAGTGGCTGTGCGCCTGCCATTGCGGCTTCAGAGGATAGGGAGAGCGGCGCGTCGCCATATTACCGACGCTTCTCTTCTCCTGCAGCTCCACCGTGTCCACCGTCAAAACTATGGCGAACCCGTTGAGGCCCCGGCAACGATACACCAGCACACCCACCTCAGTTGCAGTGCCCTCCAGAAGGCACCCAATCACTCAACCTACTGGCTGCTTTATCCGGGCTCGGAACTTTGAGAAAGCCCGGAGCTGTCCCCACTAGAGTCCTTCTTAACTGCTACACCGTAGGAACCCCGGCCCACGACAACCAAGCCCCCCGCTACAACAAGGTGGCAACCCACAGGAGGAGTATAAGCTGAGCCTGCTCTAAGAAACAGGAAGGAGCAAGGAGGTCAATATAGATTGGTCGTTCGTTAACGTACGATGCAATACGTCCAGTTTAAGTTGACCTCCAGTTAGTCTATGTTAGTGTTACCAACTTATCTGACCCGGTGGCGGCGTCGCTACTGTCGTAATGCTGACAATATTTTGACGTTTCATTTTGGCGTCGTTAGTTCCTCTTTCGGCCACCGAGTTAGTCGGGTCCACAGAGCAGCAAAACTAGGTTAGAAAGGTGATCTATTTCTTTCTCTCTTCTGTGGTCGGATCACATAAGTTGGTGGCACGGTACATTGTAAGGAGCAAACCACAGAGTAAACAATAATGTAGATAGGTCATTATCATTGAAGTGTATCCAACTATGCCTGATCCAGTATAAGCTGACCCCGGCCTAGATTAGGTACATATTTAAAGAGCACAGTGCTTCTTACTTACTAGAAGTACTTCTCAGAGTGCTATGAATAAGCCCAGTCGCGCATGTGAGCATATACAGGGTTATTCCTAATCCCTAAAAGGATGCTAATTGCATCCTTTTAGGGGCTTATTCGGTACATCAAAACTAACAACTTTTGTTCTGCGTAAGTTATCAAAACTAAGTTGTTCCATACATTTTGTCGCCAGTGAACAATATTTATGGAACACCATTTTTTTTTTCGTATTTTGACAAAGGTGGCAGAACAAAAGTTGTTAGTTGTGATGTACAGAATAAGCCCCTAGAAGGAAGCTAATTGATTAGGAATAACCCTGTAATGCCCTGTATATAAAAATTTTGTGTCAAGTTGTCTGTCTGCTATGACCTCTACTACTGAACCGATTTTAACGTTTTGTACACTGTGTAGTTTGATCCAACTTGAGAAATAGGATAGTTTAATCTAATTTTTATCGCAATTTTTTGGCTATATTTTTATTATCATACCAAAACATCATTTGGCGAAGATTTGGCGTGTCAGCTAGTCATCTAATATCTTATGCTCTGGGGGCGTACTTCCCATGGAAAACAACAAAACATTCAGTTATAATAAGAATATATTTTATCAATACACACATGATAACTATTTTAGAAGAGCACATTTCACCAATTCCAGTCGAGTACATACATACAAGGTAGACGGTGAGCCAGCTACGAAGCAGGGATAAAATTATTGAAACGGCTAATTTTTCTGCGATTTTGTGGTTTGTCCCAAAATAAAAGATTTTTTGAAAAGATCTCTCTTCTTTCTATGCATACCAGTTTTCCGCCAGGTCTGCGAGGCAATTCTGTTAGGCGATCTCGTTACTGACGTGACACATTCTTGAACCTCTCTCGTTTTTCTGACAGTTCTGACAGCTCAAAACTGTCAGAAAAACGAGAGGTTCAAAAACGTATCAATTGAGTAACGAGATTGGTTAACAGAATTGCCCCGCTGGTCTGGTGTGCTGAAAAGAACGAAATATGTCACACCTCCTCATTCAGGGTTGTTGGCCATCTGTAGGCTCCCCACTTACACATATCACTTTCATATGTCTTAACTCGACTGTGAGTTAGGACATGTCGTTTCATATGATGTGCCATTGTTGCTTTGTAATCACAAATATCACATTCATACGGCTTTACCCCAGTGTGAGTTAATTTATGTTGTTTCAGATTACGTGCATGTTTTGCTTTGTAATGACACATATCACATTCATACAGCTTTACCCCAGTGTGAGTTAACTTATGTTGTTTCAGATTACCTGCATGTTTTGTTTTGTATTGACACATATCACATTCATATGGCTTTGCTTCAATGTGAGTTGACTTATGTTTTTTCAGAGTACTTGCCTGAGTTGCTTTGTAATCACACAAATCACATTTATATGACTTTACCCCAGTGTGAGTTAACTTATGTTGTTTCAGATTACCTGCAAGTGTTGCTTTGTAATGACACATATCACATTCATACGGCTTTGCTCCAGTGTGAGTTAACTTATGTTTTTTCAGAGAACTTATCTGAGTTGCTTTGTAATCACACAAATCACACTTGTATGGCTTTACCCCAGTGTGAGTTAACTTATGTTTTGTCAGAGTACTTGCCTGAGTTGCTTTGTAATCACACAAATCACATTTATATGACCTTACCCCTGTGTGAGTTGCGATATGCTGTTTTAAAGTATGGGTCCTTGTTGCTTTGAATTCACACATATCACATTTATATGGCTTTACCCCTGTGTGAGTTAACTTATGTTGTTTCAGATTATCTGCCTGTATTGATTTGTAATCACACATATCACATTCATATGGCTTTATACCAGTGTGAGTCAACATGTGTCGTTTCAAATTATTTACTACTGTTGATTTGTAGTTGCACATGAGACATTCATACGGCTTTACCCCGGTGTGAGTTAACATATGTCTTTTTAGACTACCTGCTTGAGTTGCTTTGTAATCACACTCATCACATTTATATGGCTTTACTCCTGTATGTATCCGACTGTGTTGTTTAAGATCATAAATATTTGCTGATTTATATTCACACATGGAACAGTAATGTAAGTTCCGTTTAGTTTTCCGTGATCCTGCCTCAGTAGGCTTTGTGGGGTCATCTGGACAGTTAGGGTCGTTTGCTGCGTCTAGCGAAGTGTTCCTGTCTTCTGTATCCATTGTTCAGGTTGTAGTATGTATTCACAGTTCCCGCTTCCCACGGCAGTATGACTTGTACACTTGTACTTGTACACAGACTAAGATACTACGACTTGTACAACTACAACACGCGTCTGTATATTGCAATTTTGCACGGAGATCAGAGTTACCAATACCTATGACCGTAATTCCCCAAACACCACAGTTGAATTCCCCAAATCCGGAACTTCCGGAAGATTGATATGATTTTTAAAAGTATTGGTTGAATTATATGAATCGGCGGATGTGATCAACTTAATTATATTATGTGGACAAGTCCACAAAATGTATGGAAGCTGATATAATAATAATAGAAAAATCTAACCACAACATTCGTTACAAGTCGAGAAAGTACGTCTTTTTCTACATCAGTTGAAATAAAAAAGAGCCCTACAATTTTTTTTGTGTGTAAGATGTTCCCCTTATATTTATTTCTTTATTTTAAATTAACTTTGAATTTCTTTGGATCAATAAAATATTTGACAGAATAAGTACCTATGTAGATTATCTCTGTGAACTCTGCATAAAAGTATTTTTAGCAAATAGACCAAAATCTTAGTGATGTTTTTGTAATATTGCTCTAACTGGATGCACCAACTTTTTATGAGTTCTATATTTTTAGCAAAATATGACATAAATGTGGATGAATCAGGTAATAAGGCATGTAAAAGAGCGATGACAATACTTTTTTTTATACTACGGCAAAAACAAAAATAAATGTAAGCTTCATTTTCATTTTCCATACAATTTTTATTAATCATTTAAAAAATGGAGGGATAAAATAATATAAATAAAATATTTTTGAGAAGCCCATAAAGCAAGCTTTCTAACGATACATAAATATCATCTTGGTTAGAATTTCCTCTGAATAATATACATACCATATGTGGACGTTTTTTTTACATGCTGTTCTTAAATTAACATGTTTTGTATAGTTATACGTAAATGAAGTAGAGGCTGAATCATAAAAGTAGGCGGATGTGAAGTTAGCTCCAAGTTGCGTGAAACCCAATCAACCTGCCGATTCATGTGAGCTTCATTCAGGATTGGATGTTGCGCAGCTTGTACACAAATAATAAAATTGCAATACCTACCTATACTTTATTAGTCGGAAATCGGCATAGAACTCTTACACTGTAGAAATTGGTGATAGAATTGATCTCGATTCCCCACTTAGCATTTATTCATGCCTAGTGCGAAGCCTGGCTTCACCAAAGGTATCTCACCTATCGGGATCCTAAGTATGTATTTTTTTTCTTCATATTCCCCGCATACATTAAATTCCTAATGAAGGTGGAATTCCCCGCATTTGGGGAATTCGCCACAAATCGGTAGTCCTGATGGGAGTCAGCCATAGTCAATACTTATTTTTATGGAGTCATCTTATTTTTTTTTTTTAAATAATTTATTCATGACCATGGATACAGAGTCCTTCAGTCGAAGTCTTAAATAATAAAAAATTTACAAACATAGAAGAGAAATAAAAAATTAAACTTAACTAAATCTTTTCAACAGTATTTAAAATATACTTATAAATAGGTTTGTAAAAAACTTCACTTTTTAGTAAATCCTCAATACGGCGGGGAACACTAATTGAGTTACGAGCTGCTATGTCACTAATGTCACTGGCTAAAATTAATCGTTGTAAATGGAATTGGGGACATTGAAAAATTATATGGTTTATATCAGCATGCGGTCGGGAACAATACGTACAGTTATCTTCTGGGACTATATTAATTTTGTGTAAATGAGCTGGAACCAAGCAATGTCCAAATCTCAGGCGATTTATAACTGTTATAAACTTTCTGCCACAATATTCAAATTTGTTGTACCAAGGAGTAGTAGGTAAGTCTTTCTGTATTTCTGCATACCACCTTCCCTTATATTCTGTTGTAACGTGCCAATATTCTTTCCAAATTCTGAGTAAATCCTTATTAATTGCACAATAGTAATCTGTGAAAGGTACTTTTAATATATCTGTGTGATCTAGATCATGCTCTTGCCGAGTAGCCAAATCTACTATTTCATTGCCATGGATGCCACAATGTGAAGGAACCCATACCAATTCTACATGTTTTGATTTACTAATCATTTCTATAAGTTCTCTAATACTATATATAATATAATTTAACTTATATGAGAAATTACTGTTGTTCAAAACAGACAGAACACTTTTAGAATCACTTACTATTAGTATATTTACATTTTTTTTTACAGAGTTATTTACAAATGTTAAAGCGGTTAAAATTGCATACGCTTCTGCAGTAAACACACTGCAATTATTATCTAACTTTATACAGTGGGTTTTATTCATTTGTGGATCATAATATGCGGCTTTAACCCCTTCATCACTTTTAGAACCATCTGTATATAAAATATAAAAGTCTGGTTTATTCTCTATAAATTCTAGAAAATCAAATTTGTTATTTATTACATCTAAATGACAATCTATACTTAAGCAATTAATCAAGGCATTATATGGACATTTATATGTTGGCCAGATATCATGAGAACAAATGTTTTTACTGATATTTTTTAAAAATGACATTATTGTTGTGATTTCAGGCAAAACTCCCGAAACAAGAGATGTGGCTGATAAGCTTGATGTTTGAACTGATTGTGATATCTGTGGATGACATAAAACATTATTCAGCACTATAACATTATTGGAAGTCAACTCTTTCAAACAGAATCTATCAGCCAAAAGTAAACGTCTCAGGATTAATGGAGGTATACAGTTTTCAATTTCCATAGAATTAATAGGAGTGGAACGCATAGCTCCGCTAATAATTCTTAAAGCCATATTTTGTATTACATCGAGTTTTTGTAATAAGGTGCTACTTGCATTCATATAAGCTAAACTACTATAATCAAAATGACTTCTTACTATACTTTTATACAGCATGATCAAGGTTTTAGGATCAGAGCCCCAAAAAGTACCAGCTAAACATCTTAAAACATTAATACTTTTCATTGCATTGCTGCAGATATACTTAATATGCTCTTCAAATTTTAACTTGTTATCTATTATTACTCCTAAAAATTTATGTTGATTACTTACAGGAATGATTTCATTATTGTATTTAATTTTAACAAAAGATTGTGCAAAAGGATCTTTACTAAAAACAATAACAGAACTTTTATCAGAACTAATATCTAATTTTAATACATTGTTGTAATAATGGTGTAGCTGCAGCAGTGCAGAATTCAAGTGATTTACAGCCATATTTAAATTTTGACTTTCAGAGTATAAAAGTAAGTCATCGGCAAATTGTAAAATTTTAACATGTGATGTGTTAACATACTTTAAAATTTGAGATGTATATAGAATATACAAGAGAGAAGATAAGATAGCTCCTTGCATAGTTCCTTTACTGACGGATTTTGGTCCATGTAGCTTATTATTAAATTTAACATACAAGGTTCTGTTATTCAGAAAATTAAATATCCATTTCAATAATTTTGTTGGCAGACCTAACTCATTCAAAACTAGAAGAAGGCTCTTAATGTTGACATTATCGAAAGCACCTTTTACATCAAGAAAGACGCAGATTACATTAGAGTGGCTGAGCTTTGCTTTTTTTAATGTTGAGATTAATGATACAAAACTTTCAGAGCAACTTTTACCCTTTCTGAATCCAAATTGTGTGTTAGGTATTTTAGAGTTGGTTTCAACAAAATAATCTAAACGTAATTTTAACATGTTTTCAAAAAGTTTACCCAGACAGGATGACAAAGATATGGGTCTGTACGATGACGGATTATTTGCAGGCTTATTAGGTTTTAAAATTGGTATTACACATTGAGTCTTCCAAGATTCAGGAATAACTGATGCATTCCAAAGTCTGTTATAAATTGCCAATAAAATGTTCAGAGCATTTGAATGTAAATTTTTAATAAGTTTATATGGAATGTTATCCATACCTGGTGTAGTATCTCTACGACTATCTAAAGAAATGCGAAGCTCATTCAGTGTATAAGGCTCATTTAAGAAGGAAACGCTATTGTCAGACCTGTCTAAAATATTTAAAGTGGTAAAATCGGTTGATGTTGAATCTGCTAATTTTTCTAGAAAACTTGGTACCCATTCGTCATTTAGAGTTTTGTTACTACAATTACTGTTAATCCTTTTAAATTTTTTAACATAATTCCATATTCTAGTAACTGGTGTCATTCTGTTGAAAGAAGTACACAATTCATGCCATGATTTTCCCCGTTCCTCAATTAATATCTTTTTCTTTTTAGCATCAAGACGCTTGTAATTAATAAAATTGGAAATTGTTGGAGAGTGATGATATGTCTTAAGAGCTTCTTTCGACTTTTGAACTGCATCCTCACATAGTGTGTTCCACCATGGAGCTGGTTTTCTCAGAATTTTTGGAGTGTGATTAGATTTCTGCTTAGGAATACATTCATCTCTGATTTGATACAAGATATTTATAAAACTATTGTATAATTCATCTAGATCTGTATTTTCCAAATCTAATTGCGAAAAGCAGGTTTCAGATAAAGTTTTAAATTTTGACCAGTCTGATTTGTTGTACAAATATTTTTCTTCTACAGGACGAACATCATACACCGATGGCTTCACATTTACATCCAGTAGAGTCGGAAAATGATAACTACCCATTGCATCATCATGGACTTGCCATTCACAGAGAGGAGCTAACGAGCAACTAACTAAGGCTAAATCAATTGCTGAAGAATTCTTGTTTGGATATTTAATTGTAGTATGATTACCATCATTTAAAACACACAAGTCAAACTCATCTATGAGATTGTACAAAGAATTACCTCTACTATTATTTTTTAGACAACCAAATAAAATGTGATGGGCATTGAAATCTCCCATTATGAGACATGGCTTAGGAGTTTCAGTGAATACTTTTTTTAATTTATTAGTATTAAATTTAGTAAATTCGCTGTTTGGGGGACAATAAATACACAACACATGTAATTTACCTAATGATGTATCAAGTGCAATGCAAATGTTCTGAATTGATTCGTAATATGAGGTATGAACAACTTCATATTTAAAATTTTGTTTAATTAATATAGCTACCCCATTATGTTCGTTTACAGACAGTTTGTGAATCAAATTATAGGATGGAAAATTTGGAATTTTACTGTTTTTCTTAAGCCACGTTTCATTTAGTAAACATATATCTACATTTTGTTCAGTTAAAAACTTTAACAATAGCGTTTTTTTACTATGTAAACTTTGAATATTGAATTGTGCTATACGAATATATGTGTCCATATAATTAAATTAAATTAAATTTGACAACAAAATTTCTTTAATTCTTTTATTTGTAATGGGTTCATTCTTGCTATTTGCAAGGGCAACAATGGACTTCACAAGGGCATTTATAATTACATCGTTATCAACAATTTCTTTGGCATTGAGATCTTGGAAGGTTTTTTGTCTCGGCTTTGGTGTTAGAGCTGGGAAGGATGTTCTATCAGAGATTTGTGGCAGACTTACCGCATTGGCATAAGACATTTTTTGTTGTTGTTTAATTTTCTTCTCTTCTATTTTTTTCTGCTTAACAGGGCAGTCTTTCGACACGGCAAGGTGAGGGCCAGAACAATTGACACACATTATTTCTTCCACATCACATTCCTTGTAGGAATGCCGTCCTGCACAGGATGAACACATCTGCTCTGCTCTGCAGTTCTTAGCTGAGTGGTTGAATCGGAGGCAACGGTAGCATTGCATGAGTGGTGGAAAGTATTTATGAACCTGGTATCTGAATAGCTTGATGTATACATACTGAGGTAATGTGGTGGCTGCAAAAGTGACAGCCACTGTTCCAAGAGGAGTCAAATTTCCGTCTACTTTTCGCATAAAGCGTTTGATTGAGACAACATCAGCATCACAAGTAATATTTTTGTAAATTTCTTCATTAGACATTGTCAGCGGAATATGCCTGATGACTCCTATAACTTCAGTCATGTAAGCAGGAATGAAAGCTTTCAGCTTATATCTGTTCAGGAAGCTATCCATCTTTAAAAAATTGTTAGCTGGAGCTGGCTTTTTGAAAGTGACGCCAACCTTATAGGCATTTATTCGGTGGACACCTACAATGCCTTTAACATTTTCAATGAAAAGATTTGTCAATATTATGGGGTTTTTATTACCAACCTTTTCTTCTTCTGTGGATTCAACGTAAACCACGCAGTCCCCACTGTGATTTTCGGGGAATAGCCTCTTGTAGAGGGGCTTCTGAAATACTTTGTAGCCATCATTGTTCGTTGAGGATTTTGCAAGTTTTCTCTTCTTTCTCTCTGCTGTAATGACGGGGTCCTCCCCGTCACTAGCAACGCTCATGACGTTATTGTTGCGCCGCAACACCCAACACAAATCTCAGAGAATTGCAAAATTAAAATTTATGAATAATTGAATATTAAAAACGCCCGCTTCTTTCGACTTCCCGCCAAAAAGTCCTTATGGAGTCATCAGTCAGTCAGTGATGCCACCTTAGCCTTTTTGGGACTAGATGTAGCTCTTTTTACTGTAGGTAAACTCGTTGTTCAATGATTTAGCCCGGAATAGGCAATCTAGCCCTTTTTTGCCCTTTTCATTTTCTTAGAAATTTTGCACCAGAAACAAAAATTTTCGCTGTGCTAACATTGCGATAATATTTAACTTTCGCGATTTATTTATATATATGTGATAAAATGTTCTTCTTATAAACTGTCTAATCAAAGATATGGTATCAAAACACTATTATTTCAATGTTGAATGTGTCTAAAAAATAAAAAATATCTGAATAAAATTCTGTTAAATTTTGAAAAATGTTTTAATAAATACCTAATTGAAATCATTAAGCTAAATTATTTTGTTTTTTTTTACTGCAAGTCTTTTCTTGATAATTTGTGCTCCATCTAACTTCTTCAACAGCCCCAACTGAGGTGGCAATGTCAACACTGCACTGCAGTCAGTGATGTCACAGTCACTGTCTGTCACTAACGTATGTCACTGTCAGCAATCCATTCATTCACAGACTACTCTATGATCCATTCAAATAATTTAAATTATCTCTATTTACAATCTTTGTTTTAGACAAATTAAATAGTAAAGTTGTAGTGTTGTAAAGTTGTTGTACCTCTAGGTGTACTGATCAATAATGTCTACAAAAGTCGCCGTTGTCACCGGAGCTAACAAAGGTATTGGATTTGCAATAGTCCGAGGACTCTGCAAGCGTTTTGACGGAGCTGTTTACCTCACCTCAAGAGATGTCGAGCGCGGCAAGAAAGCTGTGGAAGAGCTAAAAAAAGAAGGTTTAGACCCTAAGTATCATCAGCTAGACATTACAGACAAGCAAAGCCTGGTGGAATTCCACGATTACATTAAAGGAAAATACGATGGTCTCGACGTTTTAGTGAACAACGCCGCTATGGCATTCTCTACTAAATCTCCGGAACCTGTAGCTGTACAAGCAGAGCAAACTCTTCACGTCAACTATTTTTGTTTTGTGTCTGCATGCGACCAACTTTTTCCGCTACTGAAAAATGGCGCCAGAGTAGTAAATGTCGCAAGTTCTATGGGACATTTGAGTCATATTCCTAGTGAAGAACTGCGGAAAAGGTTTACGGACCCTAATCTAACTGCTGCTGAGTTGTCTGCGCTTATGCAGAAATATGTAGATGCTGCAAAAGAAGGCACCCAGGCTAAAGAATGGGGAAATTCTTCTTATGCTGTGTCTAAGGCGGGGATGATTGCTGCCACCAAGATACATCAAAGATTACTTGATGAAAGAGGTAACAT
Organism: Hypomecis atomaria; assembly: GCA_964007245.1. Classification (NCBI taxonomy): domain Eukaryota; kingdom Metazoa; phylum Arthropoda; class Insecta; order Lepidoptera; family Geometridae; genus Hypomecis; species Hypomecis atomaria. The sequence continues at coordinate 2,291,542 of OZ023305.1, forward strand.
TATGTAATAAGGAAATACAAATTTTATTTACTTACCATAGGTAATTATGTTTTACATCAGTGATGCTTACGAACACTTTGTAAATACTGCATATGTTTGAAAATTTTACAGGAGGGAAAAAAAAAAAGAACCAACCAATATTTTAAGTGAAATTGTGTTAAGCAAATAGACCCAACAAATCTAAAAGTTCATTTCTAATAATACTGTGTGTTGGCCAAATCAAAATTTTGATGGCTGTGATGTTAGCTACAAGCTAGTTGAAGGCGACAAGGTTTGTACAAGTTGCTAGTGTAGCGAGCACTTCTACTTGAGCGAGAGAGAGATGAGAAACTCAGTGGCGTTGCATGACTCTCTTGCCTATGTACGCACTGGTGTACTCGCCCCTTAAGACGCTGTCTGCGTGAAGTGCAAGGAGTTCCTACTCAAAGATGCCTGAAGTAGCTGATCTGCCGCCGACGTGCAGGGGTCTCGAAGTAAAACTCCAGAATGTTAATTAATCCTTGGCTTTAAGTAGCCTTTTTATTCACAAAACAATCCTGTACAATTCAACCGTTAACTGTACACTCACTTTTCACTACTAGTTAACTTGCCGAGATCGAATTGTGGATTGTAACTGTTCGCTTTTCAAATTAATAGTGACTATCAGGCAATCCGCAGTCCAGAATGTTCTATGAATCGAATTCGATCGAATGGCAAAAAATAGGTAAAAATCTAATCTGAACTAATTCGATACTGTAACTTAAACTATTTTATGTCTGAATTAGTGTTGATCGCCGACACTTGTATACTGCGGAAAGCCTAAAACTGACTGAATCTAACTAACAGCTGCACAAGAATTGGGTTATCCACATCTTGTAGCTAATAATATCACAGCCGCCAAGTTGTATGATTCCGCCTATACCTAACTTTTCTCTAAGATTATCTTAGACTGTCCACTGATAATTATTAGTAGACTCCACACTCAGCTAAGCCGGTCTCTTGGAGTCTTTACAAATAAAACACACTTTATAGGGGGTCTTTTCAAATTACATTGTTTGAAAAGACCTTATGGGTTCAAGAAAAGTGCCCAAATATTGATGAACAAATAAACCCTGCAAAAAAATCCGTAAAATATGGGGAATCCCTAATCTTGATCATTAGTAAGTTCTTACAGTATAGGCTGGGTAGCGAGCCTTGGTGTCCGAGTTTTTAAAAAGCCTGAAGACTGATATGGACGATTGATAATTTGTGCTGGCTCAGATTATTGTCAAAATGTTTTCACTTCATGTTTCCTTCTGATGTACAAGGGAATCATTCTTCCATCGTAACAATATTTGTTACAAATTCTAATTTGAAGTGGGGGCGATAAGTCCTGCATTGACGTCCCGCATGGGGTATCTTGTGCATTTCCCCCTCCAGCGTCTACCCGAGCCAGCCCAGCTCCTTAAAGTAAAGGAGCGTGGCTCTGGGCCGCTGGCATAACTGCTCCAGTAGCTTAGATGGTGAATGAAATGATAGCGATGTGGATGACAAGGCTGATGATAATGATTTGAATGATGATTTGTTACAAATATTTTCATTGTAAATACCTAATCTGATAAGATTATTGTAATCCTTATTAGCATTTCTTATAATCAATGTACCTGTTTACTGTAAAATAATAGCCAGCTAATCTAATAAATAAAAAACTGATATCCGACTGATGAACTGTGGGGCAATTCTGTCAACCGATCTCGTTACTAAGGTGCCACGTTCTTGAACATATCTCGTTATCAGAGAGAGGTTCAAGAACATATCACTTCAGTAAAGAGATCGGCTAACAGAATTGCCCTGCTGATTTTCGTTATTTTTCTAAAAGCAATTTCATGCTACTATTTTAGTAAGTACATATTTTATTTAATCTTTATATTTAACTAGTTGACCCCGCGAACTTCGTTTCACTTCTCGCCTTTTAAATCTTCCCTAGACCTCCACGAACATTTCAAGACTAAGATAAGATAAATCCGTTCAGCCATTCTCGAGTTTTAATCAGACTAACGAACAACAATTCATTTTTATTCTTTATATTTAATTTAATTTAATTCATGTTATTGATTGTCTTTATTATGTAGTGTATTTCTTTCAGTGTAGCAACTGTATTTTTATTTACTTACACCACCATCCTTGTCATCTATAAGTTTCCTTACATTCAAAGGAGGTTGTCTGAAGAAATCGCTTTTATCGATAATACTGCCTTTTGTGTTCGCAAGGTCTACTGTTCTGAGAACACAGAACAGGAGAACTCAAGAGTCTGAGAGCCACAAGTCTTATGGGCCCCATTCACCATCAGTCCAAATGGATGACATCCATTCGATGTTACGAGTTTGCGACTTCGTCGTTAGAAATGGCGACTTTTCATTGGTATAGCGAGCGCTTTAGCGTCAAAAATAGTTTAGCAACTTGTCTGATTACCTTCAAACTAAATCATCTGTGGATTTATCTTTATGTACATAGTTTTTCTGGCTACCTATATCTTCAAACAATGTTTGTGCAAAAAATGAAGTCTAAATTTAAATACACTAAATTGGGCATATTAGCCACATTCATTTGGATGTCATCCATTTGGACTGATGGTGAATGGGGCCTTCAGAAGAATTGATGGGGATTTTAATACGCCCATTTTTGGGCAGGCTAAAACCTTTAAGGCATACCCCCTCGACTTAAGTATACATTTTTATTTCAGGTATAAAATTAAACGCCGTTCACCCGGGCTACGTTGACACAGACATGTCTTCACATAAAGGCCTCCTCACCATCGACCAAGGGGCTGAAGCCCCTCTGTTCCTGGCCCTAGACGCCCCCGACTCAGTGCGCGGCCAGTTTGTATGGTACAACAAAGAGGTTGTAAACTGGGACGGTGCGAAACCTGCAGAAGCTATGGGTTACGTAAAGAAATATGTTGACACACTATTTCAGAACTTCATGAGCAAATTCTAGGCTGTTAGTTTTTTAATAGGCATGACCCAAGTGTAAAAAAATCATTATTATAATTAGCCCGTGAGTTAGATTATCAAAAAATACTGAACACGTATTTTTTCTTTTGTCAATAAAACAACAAATGGCAAAGATAAACCTTGTCAAAGTTCTGGAGTGGGGGTCGTGACGTCACGTCTCTCACAAACGTCTATACATTTGTATGACACTCGTGACGTCACGCGGAACTTTAACGGGCTATATCTTCATCAATTTTTGTGTAATTGAGAAAACAAAAAATTTTTGTACTTAATCTATCTCAGAGATTATCAAACTTATTTCTTTTACCGCCCCCTTTGAAAATCAATAACCACACCAACGCCTCCCTTTTTTTTCTGGGCCCCTTAACGCCCCCCTCTAGGTCTCCAACGCTCACAAGTGGGCGTTATCGCCCACTTTGAGAATGACTGATCTTTCTGATGGACTAATTATTTTTTTAGTCATCATGCATATTTTTAACCCCCGACGCAAAAGAGGGGTGTTATAAGTTTGACGTGTCTGTGTGTCTGTCTGTCTGTCTGTCTGTCTGTGTCATAATAGCGCCCGAACCACTGAACCGATTTCAGTTTAGTTTTTTTTGGATGAAAGGAGACTTAATCGAGAGTGTTCTTAGCTAATGTTTTATAAAAATCGATTGAGCCGTTTAAGAGTTATGGTGGGTTAAAGTGGGGATGGAAGAACCAAAATTCTACAAATGTGCCCAAAATTTTGGTTGTCAATTGAAAGTTTGTTGTCAAATATTTTTGTGTCGGGAGTTTTTTAAATTTTTAATTTACAATAATTATAGTCTTTATCAGTTGTATAAGATATGAATATGAGTTATTCTAAATAAGAACGCAGGTGTAAGCCGAACGGAGATCACAAGGCAAGATGTTGTGCATGAGGTTACACGGTAGCAAATCTATTATATTAGTGGAGGTGAAGAGCTGGGTTTTGTGTAGCTTGTAGCTAACTTCACAAACGACATTAAATTTGTTGTCCGCGCCACAGAAGTCGGCGGATGGGAAGTTAAGCGCAGAACGCTGCGCAAAAGGCATAATATAGGTTTGCGCGGGAGCCAGAGAGACAAGACGTCGGGACACACCCGCCCGCCAACCTCATGCCTCCCACGCGCTCACTACGCCCGTGCTCAACACTTCGCCATTTGTGTCGGTGTTGTGCACACATGCGCAATAATTAGCGAATCCCGGCGAAGTGTCATCTGCGGCTGACTTCTCATCCGCCGACTTGCGTGGCGCTGATTATATATGAAAGTTAACAAGACTTTAAGCCCGATTACAGAGGCGCCAGCGTAAATTAAATAGCAACGTAAAAAGCGTTCTCTCTATCGAATGCTTAAAGTGAAAAAGAAACAGAACTATGCTATTTTGCTAATATAATTACGCTGGCGCCTCTGTAATCGGGCTTTAAGTCTGATGTAATGAAAATTATTTTTTCTCAAACTTTTCACTAAATACCACTTACTGTTGTGCAGTTTTAGTATATTTATGTTGTTATTTTAGTATGGTGATTGGGACTGTGATATTTTACATGGTATTGTTCTGATAAATGAAACAATTTTATAATACTGTTGAACATTAAAATGCTTTGAACATTAAGCTTTGTTTGATTTGTATCAAAATAAGCGACAATCTATACCAATGAAATATAGAGGAAAGATTTGATTGTTTGTTTGCATCGAATAGGCTCGGAAACTACTGAACCGATTTCTGAAATTCTGTCACTGTTGAAAAGCTACACTATCCCCGGTGAACATAGGCTATATTATTTAAAAAAAAAGTTAGGGATTCTTACTATTTGGCTTTTGTACCCGGGCGAAGCCGGGATGGACAGCTAGTAAATAATATTTATTAAAAATAATCGGCCAAGTACGAGTCGGACTCGCACACGGAGGGTTCCGTACTGTATGGGAAAAAATATTATAAAATATTAATATTAATAATAAAATTAAAATAAAATAAATATTTAAGGGGGTTAAATATTTATTTTATTTTAATTTTATGATTTATTATTGACGTGAATGCAAAACTAAATATTCTGTGAAAATTTCAAGCATCTACCTGTTACCATTCTATAGAGCGAAAAGCGTCTAAAAATCAGGTTTGTTGTATGGGAGCCCCTCTTAAATATTTATTTTCTTTTCTTTTTAGTATTTGTTCATAATCTGTGAAAATTTCAGCTACCTAGCTATCATGGTTCATGAGATACAGCCCGGTGACAGACAGACGGACATCGAAGTCTTAGTTATAGGGTCCCGTTTTTCCCTTTGGGTACGGAAGCCTAAAAATACTGCGTCCATCTCATATCAGAGTTAAATAGATGCTCGTGCTTACCAGCTAGCTTAGCATATGACCACGAAAAGACTTTTGTCGACGTATAAAAAGGTGATAGATATAATACTTCACCATAACTCTGTTTCGTTCTGTCACGTCTATAGAATTATTTCGTGTTGCATATGCTAGCTCGGTTGCAGGGTTAAACTTAAAATGAATAATCTTATATTTAAAAATAAATATTAAGTTCCTGCACAGAGTTACTTGTTCCCCTGTACGACGAAAGAGGGTGATATAGACCTTCATTACGAACAACTTTTACTATGGAACCAACAAAAGATTTGAGAAATCAACTATTTCATACATTCATCGATTCCGAGTTGCAATTTTTATGAAACCGGATTTATTTTTCGAATTTTGTGTTGGCTCCATGGTAAAAGTTGTTCGTAATGACGACGTTCTGAATCACAGAAGAGATCTATAATAATACAGTCACAAGTAAGAGCACGTCCGCACAGTACGGGAATAATGAGTAGACTAAAAAGTACTATACTCGGAATTTTAATTCGATAATCTGGAATCGAATTTCGATTCCAGATTTGACATTAGCTACTGTCATTTTTGACAGTACATACTGTGTATAGTGCTGTGTACACCGCCCTAGCGTTTATCACTGACCAATCGCAGTCAAAAAATTGTGTGAGTGAGATAGCGCTCTATTAACTCGTCTCGGCGAATAGACTATAGTTCGGCTTAGGGTAATCAAATAACCCTGTATTATTATTTTCTTTCAGACCCTGCAACAAGTCTTATTTATTTATTATTATAAATTACAGTAAAATATAGCTTTACAGATTATATAACATCCAATATGCTACATTTTATACTTTACCTAAAAGTCTTGTTCCAGTGAATAGTTATTTTATTATTCTTGAATTTAATTTAATTTTACGGGATCAAATAAAGTGAAAAATTACCGCGCGCAGAATCAAAGATAGGTAATTAGGTATGTTCCGTGTCAACTTCCTTGGTTCTGTTCTGTGTCACGAAAAGAAATTGACAAGTCGGGGTAACATTTTTGGGAGATTAGCGTCCATTTGCAACTTTGCATAGCTCATTTTATAATATATTTTGATTAGTACCTAATTGATATCTTAATTAGCTCCTTATGTATTGCAATACTTAATCACTACATAGTATAAAACAAAGTCGCTTCCCGCTGTCTGTCCCTTGTATCCATGTATGCTTATATCTTTAACTAGACGACCCGCCCCGGCTTCGCACAGGTGTATTATACATATAAACCTTCCTCTTGAATCACTCTATCCATTAAAAAAAACCGCATCAAAATCCGTTGCGTAGTTTTAAAGATTTAAGCATGCAGACAAACAGACAAAAATAGCGACTTTATTTTATACTATGTAAGGAAACTACGCAACGGATTTTGATGCGATTTTTTTTAATAGATAGAGTGATTCAAGAGGAAGGTTTTTATGTATAATACACCTGTGCGAAGCCGGTGTGGGTCGCTAGTAGATTTATAAATTGTTTTTTCCAAGAAGATAAATATTTGAAGAATACAAATTACAAAGTTTTATGAAAATCCCGCTTCACCACATCTCTAAATTTTCAATAGGTTCATTCATTCATTCATTCACATTTGCGCGGTATATTTTTCGAAATTCAAATTTAAATCTATATAATGATAAAAATTACTCTGTGTTTTTTATTAATTTATTAACAGCTTGTGGATTACTCTAGGCAATATTTAACCAGTGTTTCACGTCAATACGCATGCACGAACTTGCATCTACAACAGGTAACTATTTTATGTATCTATTTACCTATTCTTAATTCGCACGATGCAGTGTACATTACAACAGTTCATATACTACTAATTCAAGTACAAAACATTGAGTAATGATTACACAAGATATGGAACACTTTGTGAACACACGGAAGAATCGGCCATATACTTTTCTGAACAGAACACTCCTCTATGTAAAATTCTCTCCTATAAAATCCCATTTTGATATTTTCAAGTCTCCCGCAATCAGTAAAGTTTGCGCGCGCAATTGCGCATGGCTTCAAGGCGCACCGCGATTCAGGGTGCGTATGGGAAACAGGCATTTTCTATAGTATGGTGATATTTCGTATCCTTCACAGCTGTTCTTTGTCCAAAGTAAGTCCATTTTATTTTGTTTTTAATTCTATTTTTCTTCCTTAATTTGCATTTTCAGTAGGGACCTCTCGTTTTACACCAAGGTTACTTTGAATTCTTATCCAGGCAATATGCGATAATTCATCGTGCTCTACATCTAACTAATCGATATCTTTTGTTTTTGTTCCTATTAGATGTGTATCGTTCGTTACTAAATATCTACAGCGTTGTACCAGCTGTAACTTTACGCAAAAGTTTTTGTTGTATTGTGGAGCATATTTAACGTTCCTATAAAGGCGTAACAATGTAAAAAATCTTCAAAAACCTAAAATATAAAAAAAAATTACGTAAATTAATCACAATGATTTTTTTAAGAGTTAATCGTAGACTATATTTACTTCCTAATATTTTTGCACATTTCAATAATTTTGTTCACTGATTTCAGTCTATGTAGGACAGTACACTGTCTTACCGAAACGTCGTGCATTTAAAACCAGGACAAAACGTGGCAAAGAAATAAAATATATTATAAATATTACAAGCTGTTAACAAGCTAGGACCAAAATGGCTGACGATATATCTGAAGACGAAGAAGAGCTAGAAATCAATCTAAGACAACGCGTGAGGCTTTTCAACCTAAGTGAAGATGGTACCAAATGGTGCGAGAGGGGTATCGGACAAGTTTCCGCGTGCTATTTCGAGAAAAGTAATGAAACTTATTTGCTAGTTAATGCAGAAACCGATGACTCGCTTCTTTTAGAAAGTAAAATACAGCTGGACACAGCGTACATGAAGCAACAGGGAAGATTTATTATTTGGACCGAAGATGAGCAGGTCTTAGGATTGAGCTTCCAAGAAAATGCTGGCTGCGACGATGTGTGGGAAATTATATGCCAGGTAATAATACAGTTAATAATCTCATATCAGCCTATAGACTATAGGCAGACCGTTTAACTTAGTCCTCGCCTGCGCGGTACAGGGGCGCGGGGGTATGACGACAAAGGGGACTGAGACATGTGCGGGCGGTGGTCCCCGCCGATTCTTTGCTTTCTACTCTAGACGAGGCGGAGAAACTATAATGTGTCATTGATAATTGTAGGTACCGGTTGTTTTAACAGCTTAGCCATGTCAGAGGCCTTCAGGTGGCCTAAAAACTCTGACACCAGGGCTGGCTACATGTCAGAGGCCTTCAGGTGGCCTAAAAACTCTGACACCAGGGCTGGCTACCCGGCCTATACGAACTTACTTACTTTCCATAAAACCTTTTGAATTCGATTTTTGAGGAATTAAATTGTTTTGCGCAATTTAATGAAGAAGATGCACGGAGGACTAAAGGCTGACGTTCTTGAGTGGAGATCATATACCGGCAAGCGCAGCTTAGGACCAATACCTAAGGTGGATGTATGGTATGACCTCAATACGACCACGGATTTCGCTTGATGCCAGCCCAGCCGCTTTCAAGCGTCTTATTGGAGATCCATAGGGGATGCCTATATGTCTGATAGTGACCTTACTATAACTAAAACGATGACGATGGTGCAAAATTTAATTATGATTAATCTAACTCAACTCCTACTAAAAGCTTAAGCTTGACAATTTGACAAAACAAACAACATTAAAAAATATTTAGTGCACTCACCAAGCCTAATTTTCTAACCGACTGCGACTTTCAAAAAAGAGATTCTCAATTCGACTGCGAGTTTTTTAAGGGAAAAGTTCTTTAAGTAAACGGCGTTGTGCCCTTTTTGGGATGGGAAAAATGTTGAGCTCGCGTCCGAACATGACGTGACTGATCAAAATTCATAAAACGGAGCTCGGAGGGAGCAGTTTTCACTTTTGCCGGCACTCTTAGAAGTGCAACCCGTTGATTTTTGTATATGTTACAGTCATAGTGATTAAATAGTTATTATACATAATGACTGGTCATTATGTATAATATCTACTCAATTTAGATAAAGTGATAATTGACACAAAATTAATCACATTAACTAGCTATTTTATATAATATCTTAGAAGACTTGGATAATGGAATAAAACAAACTCGTAATAAGGACAGATTGTCTCTGGCGCTTCGCCGGCCGCTGCCGCGGCACGCTCGCTTCGCTCGCTCGGCTCGCGCGTTGTTGTCACTGTTCAAACCTAACCTAACCTAGTAGGCAGATCAAGAGTCCAAGGAAAACTATTACTAGGTTAGGTTAGGTTTGAACAGTGACAACAACGCGCGAGCCGAGCGAGCGAAGCGAGCGTGCCGCGGTAGCGGCCGGCGAAGCGCCAGAGACAATCTGTCCTTATTACGAGTTTGTTTTATTACATTATCCAAGTCTTCGATGATATTATATAAAATAGCTAGTTAATGTGATTAATTTTGTGTCAATTATCACTTTATCTAAATTGAGTAGATATTATACATAATGACCAGTCATTATGTATAATATCCAGATTTATTACTTTGGCTGTAACATATACATACTATTTAATAATATAATCTAAGACGTCACACGACTTTTCCGTCAATTATGAATTGATTTTGATGATTTCTTTTTGTTTGGTAGTTCAAACTTTAGGATTGGTCACATTTAAAGTCGAAATATATTGTGCGGGTTTTGAAAAAAAAACAACAATAATTGCTTTTAAGGGAGGAATTGGGGGAGACCTTTGCCCAGCAGTGGGACAGTACAGGTTAGATAAAAAAATTAAAAAATGCTTTTAAGGAAGTCAGTTCTGCCATTTTCGGCGATGAATAATTATGTACTTCTAATTTATTTCCAGGTACAAGGTAAAGATCCGTACGTTCAATTGGCACCAGACATAGTAAAAAAGGAAGAGGTTGTAGAAGAGGAACAAGATAACACTATAAAAGAAGAAGTTATAACCATAGAAGAAACTATAAACTCCGAAGAAACACCTGACGACGTTGCTAGAGAAATGTGGTTCGAAGAGATGCTTGATATAGAACACGTAGAACTTTCTACATACGAAAGAGATGTTCTAGAACAATTGATAGAACTAGTGAATAGACTGGTCTCTCCAGCGCCTGAAGATAAAGTCCCCCCTCCTGCAGAAAGCCGGCTTTTAGATCTGTTCCATATAAGTGAAGATATAGAAGAGAATGAAGGATTGCAACAGCTACACGAAACTATATTGTATTTGTTGTCTTTGAATAGAGAGAGGCAGCAGTAAGTAGAATAGATGTTATTAAAAATGCGAAAATGAAAATGTCAATAGTAGTAGAAATAAATGTCTGTAATATTTGTGAATTATATTTTAAAAAATCTAATATCTACAGTAAGCCCGATTACAGAGGCGCCAGCGTAAATTTAATAGCAGCGAAAAAGCGTTCTCTCTATCGAATGCCTAAAGTGAAAAAGAAACAGAACTACCTATGCTATTTAGCTAATATAATGATGATGAGCTAATTACGATGGCGCCTCTGTAATTGGGCTTATTGTAAGATTTAGATATCGAAATATAATTTAAGTTACCTATGTACGAGTTACATAAGTATCTATTATATTTTTAAGTTTTCGATCAATAAAATGCAGATTGCAGACCACATAGTTACCGCGCAATGAATAAAATAGCTCGGAACTCTGGAGGTTAGTATTTTAAATAACCTTCATGCAAGCAGAGCACGTTCAGTGCTAGTTTAGCGTCTTGAAAAAGGAGTCGATGCTTGAAGATTACTTTATATTAAAACAGCAACAATATGTTCCACTGATATATTATTAGTTGGCTTCAGGAAGTTATAAATAGCTTTTACAATTTAAATTTACAGAGAAGATGCGATAATTAACTTGCCAACTTGGCGGCCATCACAGAGAGAGAGAGCATACCTCAAGGGGGACAGAGATAGTCGATTATTATAGAACTATCTACAGACTATACTATATTGGGGATACCATTACTAAATTAATAATATTCCCAATAAACCATTATTTTAACACTTCCCCTCATGCGTAACATGAATGAAAACTTTCAACAATGTAGAACAACATACACAAATCATATGTGTAAACAATTAACAATTCAAGTTAACTTAACAAAACTACATTGTTTCTACTTCATGTCTAGCATGCCTCCATTATGACAATAAGTTACATATTCATTAAAGTAACACAACACTATCTCTGTCACAGAAATACATTAATGACTCTACATTACAAATATTGATGGCTCACAATATATGCAACATCTTAATAAGAATTTGGAACGTCTATTTATTACACATTTCTTAAACCTAAGTCAGTTATAAAAACATTATGCTTACAGCTAGATAAAGGTTTCGTAAAAATATCAGCCACCATTCTTTCGGTAGGTAAATAATCAATTACTACATTCTTTTCCTTAACAATATCTTTTACAAAATGGTAGCGTAAGTCAATATGCTTTGTCTTTTTATGGCAATATTCTTTTGTCTCAAGCAACCTAAGAGCACTTTGATTATCGCTATAGATTCTACAATTTAATTGTTTCTTAAAAATTTCATACAAAAAATTTCTAACAAAACATATTTCCTTACAAGAATCTGCTAAGGCCAAGTACTCACTTTCAGTCGTTGAAAGACTGACACAGCGTTGCTTACGTGACTCCCAACATACAGTAGAGTCACCAATTTTTACAACAAAGCCACTATACGACCTTCTATCAACGACATTATTGGCAAAATCTGCATCAGCATAAACAGTTATATCAAAATTACCGGATTTTTCAAAAACAAGTTTCTTATTAATTGTACCACTCAAGTACCTCAAAATCCGTTTTGCAGCCAACCAATGATGTCGCTTGAAAGCTGTGTTAAACTGACTTAAATGACTAAGAGCATACATAATGTCAGGTCTGGAACATACGGCCAAATACATTAAGCACCCTATCAATTCCCTATATGGATAAGTACTGTCTGACAGAGTGTCATCATCTGTGGCCTCGTCCAATTTGTTTACAACCATAGGTGTAGAAACACCTTTGCAATTAGTCATACCAAAACGTTCCAATAACTTCCTTATATATTCAGATTGGTCAAACATTAAGGTACCACGGGTCTTATCTCTATGTATTCTAATACCCAAACAATTCTTAAGAGTACCTAAACTTTTACAACTGAATTCCGATTGTAACAATTTATACAATTTAACCTTTTCATCATTACAACACGTTACAATGTAGAAGTCATCGACATAAATAGCCACTAAAGTTAACTTATTGTCATTATTTTTAAAATAAACACATGGTTCACACTTGCTTTGAGTGTAACCGTTGTTAGTCAATAGAACATGAACATTATTATTCCACAGCCTGCTTGCTTGTTTAAGACCATACAGACTTTTATTTAACAAACAAACTTTTGTCTTATCATTTGAAAATCCTAAAGGCTGTTCCATATAAATACATTCATCAAGTTTGGAATTTAAAAAAGCTGTATTTATATCTATATGTTCTATATCCATGTCAAGCTCATTAGCTATACAAAATAAAATTCTAAGTGAAGAGTGTCGTACAACAGGTGAGAAGGTATCCATATAATCTACCCCAGGTTTTTGACTGAACCCCCTTGCCACTAAACGAGCTTTATATATTGGGCAATCACCTGAATCATCAGACTTTAGTTTATAAACCCATTTGCAACTTACTACGTTACAACCACTCGGTCTGTCCACTAATTGCCAAACATTATTTTTCATAAGTGAATTAAATTCATCCTGCATAGCAGTTAGCCATTTTTCTTTATCAGGGCTTGCTAATGCTTCCTCATAGGTTTGTGGTTCATTATGAAAATTGACCAAGAGAGAAATGTCTGATGAATCAGATAGATCATAGTCTACATACCTTACTGGTTTATTGTTTCTAGTAGAACGAACAGGTCGCTCGCTAACACTACTAGGAACCTGTTGTGTAGAACCTTCCCCTCGAACGACTGTTTCGTTCATGGAAGTATCACATGGCACTCCACCATCTCCACTGTCGCTACTGTCGAGCCACTCAGCGCTTTGGAACGAGGACTCTCCTGAAACGGGAGATAAATATAAATTATCATTTGAATTATCATTATCATTCATCATATTCACATTGGATTTAATTACATTATTACTATTATTAATATCACAGTTATTTTCCTCAATAGTATTGTCAGAATTCCTTAAAACTTCATTGTGCATTTGCACCTGACAAACATCATCATTATTATCAACATTCTGAATGTTACTAGGCATTTTATGCATATCACTAGTACCTTGAAATTGGTGGCTTTGCATGCCAATTTCAGAAATAGTATCATTACATACTTTCTGTGTCTTAGTATTGCTCTCTCTGCAGTGGTCAACAAACTGATTCTCAAAGAATGACACAGTTCTAGAATAAATGATCTGCCTTGGATTAGAAGGATCAATTAACATATATCTTTTTGTATGTTCACCATACCCCACAAAAATACAACGCTTTGATTTCGAATCAAGCTTGTCACGCCTCATACTTGGAATTAATGTCATAGCCATACAACCAAAAACACGGAGATGACTAACATCTACTTTACGGCCTGTCCAAACTTCTTCAGGTACCTTACCTTCTAAAGCAGCTGTAGGGCTTCGGTTCTTCAGATATATGGCGGTAGATATCGCCTCACCCCAATATTCCTTAGGAAGTCGAGCTTCACTAAGCATGCAGCGAGCTTTCTCAAAAAGAGTTCGGTTCAGCCTTTCTGAGACACCATTCTGGGAAGGACTGTATGGGCAGGTGGTCTGATGAACAATACCCTCACCTTCTAAATACTTGGAGAACTCAGCATTACAATATTCTCCACCTCTATCGGTTCGCAGACATTTAACAAAACAACCAGTTTGTTTCTCGACAGTTGCCTTAAAGCACTTAAACTTGGACAAAACTTCAGACTTACGTGTGATTAAATAACCAAATGTTTTCCTCGAAAAATCATCGGTGAACGTGACTAAGTACCTGGAACCACCCAGACTACTCACCGGCATGGGACCCGCAACATCGGAATGGATAAGCTCCAACAGCTGTTCAGCACGCTTGGCTTCACCCCTAGGAAACTTCTTAACAGCCTGCTTCCCCTCAACGCATGACACACATTTAGGAATGGTTGCATCATACTGAGTCAAGTGATCCATACCTGAAACTAGCTTACGGAGAACACTTACCCCTTTATAACTCAAATGTCCCAGCCTTCTGTGCCAACGCTCCGATGAACACATGGTCGCCTCAGTGTCTGGCAAACTCTGTAGCTTCAACACAGCTTCCATGTCAACATTCATGGCTACATCTGAATTCACCTGTGAATCAGAAACAAAAACACCACACACCTTGTCCAATACATAAATTCCGCCCTGTCCAGTAGCAGTAACTAACAATGAACTTCCCTTGGAAACATAACACTTATTTTCTTTAAAGTTTATCGATAAACCCTTCTCACTTAATTTACTGACACTGATTAAATTGGTTGAGAGAGTTGGTACAAACATAACATCTTTGATAAGTTGTGTTTTATTTCCTATACAAATGTTCACATCGCCAATACCTAGACTTAACATGGAATTCCCATCTGCGGTGCAAACTGTCTTCGTGAAACTTTTGAAATTATAATACCACTGCATATTATTGCACATGTGTGCGCTCGCCCCACTATCAAGCAGCCAGGTCGTGTCTTCAAAATTTCTGCTTGTCGCTCCAGTCAGTAAAGCCATATCTTGCTTATTCTTTGACTCTAAGTGTCTTTTATACATGTAACATTTGGATTTGATGTGTCCTGTCTTCTTACAAAAATGACATGATATCTTCTTCTTATATTTTGACAAGAGAGCTAATTCACCAACTGGTTCACGTTCACGTTTTCTTCTGTGCTCTTCTTGAAGAAGTCTCATCCTTACTATTTCACTACTGACACTCCCGGATATCGCAACAGCTTCAAGACTGGATACTACCACATCGTAATCTTGTGGTAAGCCCGATAGTATCAACTCGGCAACTTCGGCATCTTCCAGTAATCTTCCTATGTCGGTCAGTTGCTGAACTCATTATGTGTTCTATATACGCCTCCATGTTGTTGAAATCGGTGTAAGAAGCACGATGTAATTGTCGTAAAAGTGTAACTCGACGACAAAAACCTTTATCTTCAAATGTTGAGATTAATTTTGTCCACGCTTCATGAGCGGTCGCGGCATTTCTCACGTACTGAATACATGACGGTTTAACTGATAAACAAATTCGTGCGCTCGCCTGTCCCGGGATGGATCAACCGAATCCGTAGTATCAACAGACTGCCACAAATCTTCCAAGATCAGGGCATTCTTCATCTGAAATTTCCATAAATGGAAATTAGCCACGCCGTCTAATTTCTCGAACATGTAATGGCGGCTGTCTCCGCCGGTATTTGAGGTTAGAACATTATGTACAGCATCGCCACCACCAGTACTCATGTTGCCTTCTTTTCTGTCTGTCTTTCACTTCGAATTCGACCCTTTTTCAGAATCTGGGCCCATAACCTCTGGAGGTTAGTATTTTAAATAACCTTCATGCAAGCAGAGCACGTTCAGTGCTAGTTTAGCGTCTTGAAAAAGGAGTCGATGCTTGAAGATTACTTTATATTAAAACAGCAACAATATGTTCCACTGATATATTATTAGTTGGCTTCAGGAAGTTATAAATAGCTTTTACAATTTAAATTTACAGAGAAGATGCGATAATTAACTTGCCAACTTGGCGGCCATCACAGAGAGAGAGAGCATACATCAAGGGGGACAGAGATAGTCGATTATTATAGAACTATCTACAGACTATACTATATTGGGGATACCATTACTAAATTAATAATATTCCCAATAAACCATTATTTTAACAGGAACTACAATAATAAAAAAAAAATTATGAACTCCATAAGGACTCAAGAATATCGCGAATGCGAAATAATTTCATCCGCCAGCAACAATACTCTTTAAAAAAAGAACAGCTTCCAAACTTTAAATTTAATGTAAGTATACATTTTTGATTTACAATACCTCACTCTATGACTAATAAACTAATAAAAGATAAAGTAAAAGGAGAAAATATAGTTTAAATTTGATATTATCGAAGAACATAATAAATAAAAATGCAAGTGGAGTCCCTCCGCGCGGAAGAAGTGAAACTACGGCGCAACAGTGCTTTCATATCCCCTCCATAGCGTTAAACGTTTAACGCAACCTTGTTGGAAGTCGCATTAGAAGTTTCACTTCAAAAAAGACATGTTTAGCCCTTATGTAAGAATCCTGATGTATTTAAATTACCTAGTTGTTTCAATCATTTATTATTCTCGAGATCGTGTAACGAGTTCGTTGGAATTTATGTGGCAAGATTTGACATAGCCATATAGGTAGGTACAGGCACCCTATATGCTGTCCGATCAACGATAATTATCATAGCTAGCATCGGAATTCACAGATGTATTTAAAACCTTCCAAACGACGATGAATTAATATATCACAGGAGCATAATTTGAACACTTAACAATGTAGTTGGGTAATTTATTTATACTTACTATGTATTTTGCTTTTAATTTAAAAATGTATGTATGCAATTAATTCGAATGTATAACCTATGTTCCATTTTAGGTAGCTGAATTCACATAGGTAACAGTAATTAAAAACGTTTAAAATTCTGAAGATCTTTGATTGAATGGCATCTACCTACCTATCTATGCAAAATAATATAGGTACCTAACCGATTATATCTGGCCCGGACCGTGAATTTAGGGGGCTCTGGGCGAATACTACTTAGAGGCCTACCTAGACTATGGGTTTGATTAATCGCAGGATTTGCAGGGCTGCAAACTTTAAGATTTGTTTAATTTAAGAAAATCATAGATTTTTTTTGCATTATCTTCTATTTTTGTCTTGGATTTGACTTATCTGGGGTGCTTTGGAATCCACGGGACCCAGGGCTGAATCCTGAAAAGTCATATAATAGATCCGGCCCTGCATTAAACGAGGATGCGTTTAATAATAAAAATAATGTGCAAAAACAAAACAAGTCTTGCTTACAACGCGAAATGCAAAAAATCCCCTTAGGTATTTTTGGATTTCGCGTTGTAAGCAAAAGATTCTTAATTTGTCTATTGTTAGCTGATGCGTGATTTCATAGGTGTACTATAATAAAACTCTTTATTGGTAATGTATTCAGTGTATAGGGGTACTACAAATCTCTGAGGCTGATTGACTATTTTATAGTTTGTTAATACATAAACATAATGTTATTGAATCAGAATCAGAAAATTTTATTTGCACCACCAAGTAACTTAGAGTATTAACATACACAACTTATCATATATGCTTACTATACTTAAGTCTACTTGAGGACCCTGTTTAATAGGGTGTTGCAAAAAACAAAGTAATCCTTATAAGCTAAATTTAAATGTAAATTATAGTAAGTTATATAAACTTTGATATGTCTAAGTATAACTATAATAATATGTATTATTATATAAATGTAATTATTACCTAGGAAGTATATATTGTTACCTAGGAAGTATATATTCTATCCTAAGTTGTGCCGTAATTAAATAGTAGCCGTAGATATAATTAGTAGGTATTTACAGCAAAGTTAAATTTCCGGGCTCGCACTTTACATTCGTTCTTTTTCATCGAAATATATAGTCTGTGTAAGAGAAACTGGGATACCAATATGGAAAGAACGTCGAGACGCTCGGGCTCTTGAGTATAATTTTCTTTGCGCTCGGGAGTCGAGACTCTAATAAACGAATTAAACGAATGCTATATAAATTTTATAAGAGTAAAAAAATACACAAATCTATCATTCTACTGCAAGTCAGGAAAAACCTGATAAATTGCGCTCCATATTGATTTTTTTGATGACATGTACAATAAATAAACCTAAGCCAAATAAAAGTATGCTAAGCTGATGTTTTTCGAATTTGCCGCGCTGTTTGAAAGACGGAATTAAACTTAGCGAATTTCAAAAAACTTGTTGGCAGCACTGTTACACTGCCAAGCCCTCTCGAGTGTAATTTTCTTTGGCCAAGCCAACCAACCATACAAGGAATCAACCAAACACAGAGCCAACATCTATAGTAGTCTGTGGAGCCAACCAAGAAGTTGTCACATACAGGGGTGCGTTTACGCACTCCAGATAATATTTATGCTGGATAAAATTTATTCTGAGAGGCGTCCGTGAACGGCGTCATAGCTCTAGACCAATCATAGCACTCAAATCTATTACGAACCAATCGCATCTGTCAAACTCTTGAACGAGCTGTCAAATCGATTCGATAACAACTGGCTGCCCAATCACAGACAAGATAAAATTTATCTACCTAAAAACCTCGATAAAACTTAGCCTAGTCAGGAGAAAAATTATACCGGTGGGAGTGCGTGAACGGGGCAGATTAATTTTTAACTAGGAGGTTTTTTCGCCTGACGGATGCCCTAAACGGGTGACATAGACTTAGCCATGTTAATTTTTATCTTAGTCTAGAATGCGTAAACGCACCCCAGTCATAGTCAGATTATCTATGCGTTCAGTCTCGGAGGAAATATTTCCTCCGAGCGTTCAGTACTCTTTGGTTGTCACTTTACTAGTTTCTAGTTTCACTAGGTACTTGTCGTAATAAGCTTTAGTTATTTAGTTTGTGCTACTAACTTGTCACAACTTAACTCCTAACCTCATTGTAAATTCGTCAATTGAATTAAAAGTACTCAATGGTAATAGATTCAAAAAAAGCTTAAAAGACTGGCTCATTAGTAAGGTATTTTACAACATGAAAGAATATTTTGATATACATGTACAATAAGTAGTGATTATTACTATTGAATTGTTTAAATCTATCTACTTGTCCTTTTACCATGTAAGTTGTTTAACTATTAATATATTTTCATGTAATAGTTAAGTAATATATAAATTATTGTATGTTTGATCCAAACAAAACTGTTGTTTCCAACCTATTATGTATACTTTACCATCTCTGTACACAGTTTTTACAATAAAATTTATTCTATTCTATTCTATTCAATGCAAACAAATTGAGTTTGCTGTGTGTATCAGAATTCTATACATTTTCTAGTTCTACATCTTTGACTTTATAGAACAAGTTAAAAGGAACTCTAACTAAAAGTTTCTGTTGTGGTACGTAAGGTTTAATTTTTTACAAGTTCTATAAATCATTAAGGAATTTTATTTATTAATTTAGGTACTCGTTACCTGCAACACTTATTTTTATACGATACGCTTTAATCAAAATTATCAAAGTACAAACAGTTATCATTCATTCATACCTTAATTCAAACCCATTAACATCGCACATTGTTTCGTGACAGATTTCGCTCAACAATCGCTGAAAATGTCCACGAAAGTTGCCGTAGTAACCGGAGCCAATAAAGGCATTGGATACGCTATAGTCCGAGGACTTTGCAAGCAGTTCGACGGTGTTGTCTACCTTACATCCAGAGACGTCGAGCGCGGGAAGAAAGCAGTTGAAGATTTGAAAAAAGAAGGCCTAAATCCCAAGTACCATCAGCTAGACATCACCGACAAAAAAAGTGTGGAAACTTTCCGTGACTACATTAAGGAAAATTACGGCGGGATCGATGTTTTGATCAACAACGCCGCAATAGCGTTCAAGTCCCACGCGCCGGACCCTGTCTCAGTCCAGGCAGAGCAAACTCTTTTCGTGAATTATTACTCCTTGGTGTCGACCTGCGACATTCTTTTTCCGATTTTGAGGAACGGCGCTAGAGTCGTGAATGTTTCTAGTTCAGCTGGTCATTTAGGGAATATTCAGAGTGAGGAGCTGAGAAAAAAGTTTTCGGACCCAAATCTGACCGTTCCAGAGCTATCAGCACTTATGCAGAGGTACATAGATGAGGCCAAGCAAGGAACGCAGGTGAAGGATTGGGGCGGCTCTTCATATGTAGTATCTAAAGTGGGAGTCATAGCGTTGACATTCGTTCAGCAGAGGTTGCTCAGCGATAGAGGTAATTATTTATTTATAGATAGTAATTACTACTTATATTGATAAGTAACACACATGACCTTTGGAGTCGTGATAAAAAATATCTTGTTAATTCAATTAAGTTGATAAGATGACAAAATAGGTTGATACTTGATATTGTAGGTATCTTTCGATATTTTTTGCATAACCATGATAATGCTTTAAATGGTGTGGTAACACTTTATCATGAAATGTAAAGTACTTATGGGATTAATGGTCATCAGCTTGTCAAATTCTATTCTAAAATCAAAAATAAATTTAGAACAATTTTTATTTCACAATTAAATGCACATGCAAATTATATCTAACATCAAACTATAAATAAGTGTAATATCACAGAATATATAATTCGTACCTTACGGTACAGAAATTTCACTCCCGAGTTTAGGTGTGATAAATGCAAGCGTCCGGTTACCGGACTAATCTCAATAGGCTGGCACTCGCTCGACTTGTCACGCACCCGCGACACAAAAGTCTGTCTCGTTTCGCGTGTATTACTTTCACAGATAAAGTAGTACCTCTGATAGCCCTAGCAGATTGAAGTGAGACGGCAGACAGTTATTGTACTATGAACGCTATATGCAATGCAAAAGGTTGAAATTAGGTTTTTTTTTTCAGAATAGTAGGTAAATATCTCGGGGATATTGCGCCGCTTGTATGGAAGTGAGACAGGCCTGATACTATGCATATAATATGTCCTTCTTGTAAAGTTACAGTTTAAAACATGAAAGATTTGACTCAACATCACAAGTTACGATGCACAGCAGAGTAGGCTCTGTTACTATCCAAGGACCCCTTAACTTGCCACTTAAAAACCTTTTTCTTACCTTTCAGGCATCATCGTAAATGCAGTACATCCAGGGTACGTAGATACCGACATGACGTCTCACCGAGGCCAGCTGACCATAGACCAAGGCGCTGTGTCTCCCATATTTGCAGCATTGCAAGTCATTAAATCCCTCCCAGGGCAGTACATTTGGTACGACACGAGTCTTGTCGACTGGAATGGCACTAAACCTTGAACATAACATGAGACAACCACAAAACACAAGAAAACAGAAAGACGAGCTGCATTTGAATGAAATGTACTGTGCTCAAAATTAATATCTGTAGACAACAGCCTTCACTCCAATTTCATGGACAGATCCGAGTCGGATCTGTCCATGAAATTGGAGTGAAGGTATGAAGGTAGTGAAGGATCCGAGTAACTAAGGCGCGGACATGTGCAGTTTCTTTTTTCATAATTCAGATTTAGAAACCTAAATGCTTTGCTTACACCCAGCTTACATACTAAATGCACATATGACGAGTAAAACATTTTCTTATTTTTATTAAACGGCAAATGTGTTTATCTGTAAAACTGATTGAATAAATTTCCAAAACAAAAATGGAATGTTTGCACCCTATTTTGCAGAATTTCGAATCTGAATTCCACATTTGGAAATGAAATGTGTACGGCTCATAGACAATAAGCTAGGAGGCATTCTTCCTTCCTTCCTTTCAGCCATAGGACGTCCACTGCTGAACATAGGCCTCCCCTATGGATCTCCAATAAGACCGGTTGGTAGCAGCTTGCATCCAGCGCGATCCTGCGGTCTTAATGAGGTCGCCCGTCCACCTTGTAGGTGGACGTCTTACGCTGCGCTTGCCGGTACGTGGTCTCCACTCGAGGACTTTTCGACCCCATCGGTCATCAGTCCTTCGCGCTATGTGCCCTGCCCATTGCCACTTCAACCTGCCAATCCGCTGGGCTGTGTCGGTAACCTTGGTTCTTCTACGGATCTCCTCATTTCTGATTCGATCGCGCAGAGAAATTCTGAGCATAGCCCTCTCCATGGCTCGTTGGGCTACTTGAAGCTTACTAATAAGGCCCATAGTGAGAGACCACGTTTCTGTGCCGTAAGTCATCACTGGCAACACACTCTGGTCGAAAACTTTCGACTTGAGGCACTGAGGTATGTCGGACGAGAAGACGTTACGCAATTTTCCGAACGCTGCCCAGCCGAGTTGGATTCGGCGATTGGCCTCTTTCTTGAAGTCGGACCTACCTAACTGGACCACTTGTCCTAGGTAGACGTACGAGTCAACGACTTCAAGAACCGAGTTCCCAACTGAAATAGGGATGGGCACAACATGGGAATTACACATGACCTTTGTCTTGTTCATGTTCATTTTAAGACCCACCTATTGAGATACTCGATTGAGGCCTTCGAGCATCGTACTGAGTTCCTCTATCGACTTTGCCATGACCACGATATCGTCGGCAACCCGAAGGTGAGTGAGGTATTCGCCATTGATGTTGATGCCGAATCCTTTCCATTCCAGGAGCTTAAAGGCGTTCTCAAGAGTAGCAGTAAACAGTTTCGGAGATACAACATCTCCTTGTCTTACGCCTCTCTTCAAAAGGATCGCCTTGGAGCTCTCTTCCTGTACTCGGACCGACATAGTGGCGTTATTATACACACACTTCAACACTTCGAAATATCGATAGTCAATACGGCATCGTTGAAGAGACTCAAGCACAGCCCATGTCTCGACCTAATCAAAGGCTTTCTCATAGTCCACAAACGCTAAGCAAAGTGGCTGGTTATACTCCTCGGTCTTCTGTATAACTTGCCGCAGCGTATGTATGTGGTCCATGGTACTAAAGCCTTTTCGGAAACCGGCTTGTTCGGAAGGCTGGAAGTCATCAAAACTGCGCTCGAGACGATTCGTAATACATAGGAGGCATAGTCTTCTTTATTTTTAAGGCATAATAAGGTTGAGCTCAAGTGTTTCTGCTTCTTCTTGTGTTTGAAAGAGACAACATACTGTGATGATTGTTGATATTCATTTACATTAGATATAAGAATATTTGCCTTGATTATATTTTTTTACTTTTTTTGCATGGACCAGTTCTGTTTTCTACTTTTTTATTGCACAGTCTCTGTATTTTATGAAATAAAGTTTATTATTTTTAAAATCTGTGTTTGTTTTTCTAATTTATGTTAAGAATAAATTAAAAGATATATGGATTAAAAACAAACACAATAATTAAGTAGTTTCTTATTATTTATTTACTGAACCATTACACATAACTTATTATTTAAAAAAATAGACAATTTTTTTATTTTCATGACTTAAAATGTGTACAATACATTGTTAAATGACACATAATCTCAAAATATAATTTAATAAAGATAAAAAATTAGAACGCCCTATCCATTCTCTTGCATAGCATACGCACCACGACAAAATCATGTCGTGCAAAAATGAGACATACTAATTACTAATAACTTTTTGACTCGTAACAAATGGTGTTATGAATAAATGACTTAATGACTATAACCATAATTATGCATAGCTTTGTCTCTTTGCGCGACAAAAGACAAGATTTCATCATGACACAAATGCTATATTAGAAAACCTATAGCAAATCAGCGTTTTTCTAGCACAAAGCGT
Organism: Hypomecis atomaria; assembly: GCA_964007245.1. Lineage (NCBI taxonomy): Eukaryota > Metazoa > Arthropoda > Insecta > Lepidoptera > Geometridae > Hypomecis > Hypomecis atomaria. The sequence goes on from OZ023305.1 coordinate 2,315,396, forward strand.
TATTCTATAAAGAAAAATGTAGGTAAAGTTGGTGCAAAAAGAGAACCGTCGTGGCGTTACGGTGAAATAATAAGATTTTAACAGCAGCCAATGTACCGACTATACTTTCTAGACGTGAGTACTGATGAAAACCGAACTGGTGTCTACCAATTATCAAACACTTTTAGTTGTACTAGCAATGACGTAACAAAATTAGTAAAATAGCACACGGGCGACCTCACCTACGACGTTTCTCTTTTTGCTCAAACTCTATTTTGTTTATAAGCAAAATGTCTGTGAAAAGCGCCGCCAGGGCGAAAAAAGAAAAACAATTCATTTTTGTACCTACATCATTTACTCTCAAGTACTTGAGTTCAATGATAAGTTGCTACGGTTCAATATAAATTGATACTAAATGTAGGTACAATAATATTTATAATTTCAGCTACAGGACGCGTCCATTGCTAAATTAAATTAACAAAAATAAAATTAATTAGGAAAGGATAGAGCGTAATTATTGTTTGTGTGTTTTATACATGACTTTTTAAATAGAGGAAGACGTACGTTCTTGCGCTTTCAAAACACTGGTACAAATTGACTGATTAAACATGATAGTTTGTGCAAAAAGAGAAGGGTCGTAGGTGAAGTCGCCCGTGTGCCATTACTAATTTTGACGCTCGGGAGTCGAGACTCTAATAAACGATTTAAACGAATGCTATATATTAATTTTATAAGCATAAAAAAATACACAAATCTATCATTCTACTGCAAGTCAGGAAAAACCTGATAAATTGCGCTCCATATTGATTTTTTTGATGACATGTACAATAAATAAACCTAAGCCAAATAAAAGTATGCTAAGCTGATATTTTTCGAATTTGCCGCGCTGTTTGAAAGACGGAATTAAACTGAGCGAATTTCAAAAAACTTGTTGGCAGCACTGTTAACACTGCCAAGCCAACCAACCATAGAGGAATCAACCAAACACAGAGCCAACATCTATAGTAGTCTGTGGAGCCAACCAAGAAGTTGTCACATAGTCATGGCGTGGCCACATTATCGCCCTACGGCGAAGTTTTCGTCACTGGGGGCTCATTCATCTAATTCAAACGGTAGTAATTGGTTGTTCACGATTTGAACTACTACCTGAAGCTGGGCACACACGCTGCGATGATCGCATCTATTCATCAGATCAGTCCAGCGAGGTCCTAATATAGTTACATTGCCGGTAGGTAGTTATTGAGGAATCAAAATGACACCCCTATTTTAATCGAAAAAATTGATTTAACAAAAAAATTATTGGCATCAAAGTTGTAGAAAATCAAATTTTAAACAACTTTTGTTCCTATAACTTCTGCTGTAAAATTGAAATAACACAAGTTATTGAAGAAATGAAATGGCACAACCGGCTATTTGAAATAAATATCGATCCTACAATAAGTTAATGGGAACTAAAGTTTAGAAAATCAAATTTCAAACAACTTTTGTTCCCATAACTTCTGCTGGAAAATTGAAATAACACAAGTTATTGAAGAAATGAAATGGCACAACCGGCTATTTGAAATAAATATCGATCCTACAAAAAGTTAATGGGAACTAAAGTTTAGAAAATCAAATTTCAAACAACTTTTGTTCCCATAACTTCTGCTGAAAAATTGAAATAACACAAGTTATTGAAGAAACAAAATGGTACAACCAACTATTTAAAAAAAATATCGATCCTTCAAAAAGTTGATGGGAATCAAAGTTGTAGAAAATCAAATTTTAAACAACTTTTGTTCCCATAACTTCTGCTGTAAAATTGAAATAATACAAGTTATTGAAGAAATGAAATGGTACAACCAACTATTTAAAAAATTATCGATCCTGCAAAAAGTTTATGGGAATCAAAGTTGTAGAAAATCAAATTTTAAACAACTTTTATTCCGATAATTTCTGCTGAAAAATTGAAATAACACAAGTTATTGAAGAAACAAAATGGTACAACTAACTATTTAAAAAAAGATCAACCCTACAAAAAGTTGATGGGAACAAAAGTTGTTTGAAATTTGATTTTCTACAACTTTGATTCCTATCAACTTTTTGTAGGATCGATATTTTTTTAAATAGTTGGTTGTACCATTTCATTTCTTCAATAACTTGTGTTATTTCAATTTTTCAGCAGAAGTTATAGGAACAAAAGTTGTTCAAAATTTGATTTTCTACAACTTTGATGCCAATTTTTTTTGTTAAATCAATATTTTTCGATTAAAATAGGGGTGTCATTTTGATTCCTCAATAACTACCTACTGGCAATGCAACTATATTAGGACCTCGCTGGACTGATCTGATGAATAGATGCGATCATCGCAGCGTGTGTGCCCAGCTTCAGGTAGTAGTTCAAATCGTGAACAACCAATTACTACCGTTTGAATTAGATGAATGAGCCCCCAGTGACGAAAACTTCGCCGTAGGGCGATAATGTGGCCACGCCATCATAGTCAGATTATCTATGCATACAGTAGGTACTCTTTGGTTGTCACTTCACTAGTTTCACTCAGTGTTGCCAATGCTACGGCAATTACCGTGTTCTACGGCTTTCAGGCCAAAATATCACAAAATGCACGGCCTACGGCTGCAACCCTATGGCCGTAGCAGATTCTACGGCTATTTGCAAATTCTGCGGTGTTTGATTAATTAACTCCGATGCACGGATATCGTCGTATAGTGCCGTCACATTTACCCAAATATTATTTGACAGGAGATTGAGGAGAACGGCACTATATGATTGTCGATTTTCGAACATCGGAGTAGAGTCCGCGCCACTACTGATGTCCATATAAAATTTTAACCACAACCGATTCCAAGAACATCGCTAAAGCACTCAGTGTTTTATTTATTTATCATTCAGAGTTTATAGAAGATATTCGGGATTTGTACCGGGTATCATTAGTTTAAATGAAATTTCAAGACATTCAAAATTATAATTTGTTTTTTTTTTTTTTCAAACGAATAGAAAAAAATCAAATATAATGGCGCTATTTTAAGCTTTTTAATGTGGTTTTTAGCATTTTTTTTTAAATTTTGACACCATGGTCTTTTTCCATATAAACACGGCTTTTTTACCGAATGTATACGGCCGCCTAAAAAAATTCATTGGCAAGGCAACACTGGTTTCACTACTTGTCGTAGTATCCTTATGGACCGGCCACACATTCGCCCTACGGCGAAGTTATCGTCACTGGGGCTCATTCATCTAATTCAAACGGTAGTAATTGGTTGTTCACGATTTGAACTACTACCTGAAGCTGGGCACATACGCTGCGATGATCGCATCTATTCATCAGATCAGTCCAGCGAGGTCCTAATATAGTTAAATTGCCGGTAGGTAGTTATTGAGGAATCAAAATGACACCCCTATTTTAATCGAAAAATATTGATTAAACAAAAAAAATATTGGCATCAAAGTTGTAGAAAATCAAATTTTAAACAACTTTTGTTCCATTAACTTCTGCTGAAAAATTGAAATAACACAAGTTATTGAAGAAATGAAATGGCACAACCGGCTATTTGAAAAAAATATCGATCCTACAAAAAGTTAATGGGAACTAAAGTTGTAGAAAATCAAATTTTAACCATTTTTTGTTCCCATAACTTCTGCTGGAAAATTGAAATAACACAAGTTAGTAGGTGGTTATTGGGCATTCTAAATCAAAGTGATTTAGAATGTCCAATAACATTTGGATTTAGAATTCCCAATGACTTTTTTGATTTTTTTGAAAGTGATTTAGAATGCCCAATAACGTTTGGATTTAGAATTCCCAATGACTTTTTTTGATTTTTTGAAAAACACTGTGATATAGAATGCTCAATAACCAATTGGAAAGAAAAGCAACTCACTTAGTGCCGTGCCAGCCAGTACTGCACACAAGAAATAAAATCATTATCTAACCATTACTCCACTACTACAAAATGTTGTGGCCGATTGCTCAAGGAATTAATCAGTCTCTAGACCGTTTGTTCGTGTCAAATATTTGGCACCTAGAGATGATATTCCTTCACAACACATATTTTTCCTAAGTAAACTCAAATCAGCACAGTTTTGTGAAAGATTACATTGACTATTCAATGTGGCTGGTTGCTCAGAAAACATTTCAACAGCCGAATCTATTTATAGATAGTTGTTGAAAATTTTCTCACAAAGTTGGGGTGTCTTTATTGTGTTGTGGCCGATTGCTCAGGGGATGAATCAATCTCTAGGCCGTTTGCTCGTGTCAAATTTTTGACATCTAGAGATGATTGTTCCCTCACAACACATTTAAAGCAAACCCAAATCAAAGTTAATCCTTCATTTATCACTGCACCGACTCGCGTTCAATCATACCAATCACAATCTGGAGCGCGATTTTAAACGAACTGTAAAACTGCTGAATGCGTAAAACCCGGTGTGACACTCGCAATACCATACTTCGCGTATTTTGCGATACATTTTGATTGGGTTATCATAATACATTTATGCACCATGTATTTATAAGTAATTATACACTTAATTTATGATTATAAAAAAGAGAATATGAAATACTTCGTATTACATTAGTAATAATTATATTATTAATAAGCTTTTCAAAAACTACAAAAAATCTATTTTCTATTCATATCATTATGCTAGAAAATCGATGAATAAAATTGGGTACATCGAATTTAATTAATTAAAAAAATAATATCCGCTATATTATTTCCTGAAAGTAAAAGAATTAAATTCCAGTCTCGCGAAAATTATGGGCATCCCAGCATAATATCAATAGGTAATGCAGGTGTTTTAAAAGCAAGTCAGCTTCTGTGGAAATATCATGTTACAGCGTATTCGAAGTAAATTTGATAATTTTGTTTGCCACAATCGGATAGGTAAGTTGCGCAAATGCCTGCATTTGTATCAGCGAATAATTGAACAAAAGGTGTTAAAAACATTTTTTCAAAACTAATGTGTTACTCAATTTATATTAAGTAAAAAACAGACTGGCTGGCACAGAATGTAGTATAATGGACTGAGATTCTGGCGTTGTGGTTTCGATTCTCTTCAGCCAATGCTGTTTTTGCATTCTACTAGATAGATCCATTAAAACTTTTAATTCAAAGAATTTTTTTGAATACTATACCTAAAATAATTACATTAATAATACACATGTTTTCAGTAATGCATTATGATCGTTTTGTTGAAAACTGCTTGTTAGCCACAAAAATTAGTTAAGTATTGCAACTTCATTTTTGCGGAAATGTTTGCCACCTCTGCATTAGCTCCCATTTCAATTAAGTTGCTTCATTCTGCGTGATCAAGTACTCCGTGCCGGTCCACTGCCGCATAACCTCAAAACTGGTTCTTTGAAAATCTGCTGCCGAACAAATCTTGCAATATAAGGATCCACTGTGTTGAAATAATGTTAGTAAGTTTTTTAATACTTTTCCTCTAATAGTAAAACAGAGTATATACTCTTTAAACGCAATTATAATTCATTATTCACAAAAAAATATCTATAAGTTATTATATAAGTTATTTACACATTGTCCTCATTTTTTTAGGTCAGATACCGAATATTTTGATACTCGCAAGAAGGCGCGCCTAGCAAAACGGGATTTCAGTGATTCGGAGGACGAAGTTCAAGCAAGGTAATATTTTAATTTATATTTTTTTCCTGAGTATTATATTTTCATTTTACAAGTTCTTTATTTACTTTAATTGTTTCAGCGCGGAAAAAATTAAAAGCAAGCCCCAACGTCGCCGAGCGCATAGCCCAAACGCCTCCGATTCAGAAACAGAACTCGCTGCACGGTAATTACGACTACTAAACCATAATAATATTTACATACGGAGAATTTAAATAAACAACTTTCGCTATTGTTGAATCAGTATGTGACCTAACGAATTTCACATGAAGTTATGAATTAGTTTAAAATATAAAAATATTTTATGCAAGTATTTATTTAAATGACACATACCTATTTTTGTTACAGTCCTTCGAAGAAATCTACTAAGAAAATCAGGGCAAAGCCGAAGCAGCGAATGCGGCAAGCGCCTAATCCAAGCATCCAAAATTCGGACAACGAAGGTTCTGCAAGGTAAATACTTGTTAATCTATTTTTTTCTGTGAAAATAAAAACTGCCATGTTTTACATGAATCTCGCCATAAGTATATTTTTATTTATCATGGTAGTTTTTAATATTCGAAAATTTTAATGGATTATTTTCTTGCCTATCTCGTATTTTAATTCTGTTTAGTTAGCTCAAGAAACAATTAATTGTTTATCTACCAATTTTTAAAAGGTTTTTAACGTATTTTAAAATAATTTATTCTCCTTGTTATTACAGTAAGAAGAAAAGTTCAAAAGCCCCAGCATCAGCAAAGAGAACGTCTGCATCGGGCAGAAGCAACGTCCTCGGTTGGCTGAACAACGACAGCGACGGCGGCTGGAGCAGCGAGCCCGAGTCAGTACGAAGGAGCCCGCCGCCGCCGGTGTCTTCATACACGCGACGCGTCGCTGACGGAGTGCTGCGCCGCACCGCGCAGCTCAATGGTAGACTTTTTGTAGAGTTAAGAGTGTACGATACCAATGATATTAGGAATGTAGAGCCCAAAAATCGTTGGGAAAAAGCGTCAGTAAACATCAAATATTGTTGTAATGAAGACGAACTGGAAAATCTAAAAAATTTTTTAAATGACATTAAGCCATCCTTTAACTCGGAAGGAACATTTTTTGCGGACAAAAAGAAGTAGTTCCTCTCAACTCAAAGAGTGTTAGAACGCCTTTATGTTTACATTTCTATTTCATTGAATAGTGACCACTGACCGATGCTCTTGATTTTATTTTAAGTGTGTTATTTAGTTTTTTTCTTTGCGGAGCGTTTTTAGTTTATTTTTATTCAATTTATTTAATCTCTCTATTTTAGGAAATATTTCCGTTAATAATGACGAAAAATAAGATATATTGCACTGTGTGTGACATAGAAGTGAACAATAAAGGCTTTTCAGCGCATCTGAAGAGTAATGCGCATAAAAATAATAGTGTTATTGAAATCAGTGATGGCATTCAAAAGATAAGCACCGCATTTCGTAGTCGAATAGCATCGTACAGAGTAGGAGCGGTGTCAGAGACGACCTCGAGCCAGCCGGAGTCAGCGTTCGCGCCCCCCGATCACTTCTTGCGTCAACTCTGCAAATCTGTACAAGCCCTAATCGAGGCAAAGAAGGCCGTGCATAATACAATCAAATTTAACTTAGAGTTTTTTGCTGAATTTTCACTACCGAAAAACGATTCCGTAGAAATAAAATCATTCGCTACGGAAAATACAATATTTTATAAGAATTCTGATTTTAAAGAGTACTACTCTCAAGCAGTTCGTAATATATGCACCAAGATTGATCAGTTTGAGCAAAAAGAGAGCGGCTGGAACTTCGTTAGAAACTTATACTTAGAAGTTAATATTAATAAGTACAATCCTTTGAGGGCTTCTAGTTTTATAGACCTGCCGCGGTGGTTGATAAATAAAAGAGCATGTATTAATATAAAAAACTATGACAATTTCTGTTTTTTATGGTCGATTATGGCGGCTTTATTTCCTGCAAAGCACAATAGTAGCAGAACATGTTCTTACCCTCATTTTGATAACATTTTAAACACTGAAAACATGACGTTTCCTGTTGGATTTTGTGATATAAAAACGTTTGAGAAAAATAACCGAGACATAAGTGTAAACGTTTATGGATTAAAAAAAATGAATGTCGTGGGTCCTCTTTACAAATCTCACCGCAAAAAGAAACGTCATATTAATTTGTTGTTTATAGAGAAGGGTAATCAAAATCATTACTGTTTGATTAAAGACTTGAGTAGATTACTTAGATCGCAAGTTACTAAACATCACAGCAAAATTTTTTTCTGTGATGAATGTATGTTGTTTTTTAGAAGCGAAAGTCAAATAGATGCTCATATATGTGGGGGCGTGGCTACAATTTTACCGGAAGATGGGAGTTTTATACAATTTAAACATTACGAGAGGATGCAAGATTTGCCTTTTGTTATTTACGCAGATTTCGAATCACTTTTAGAACCAATAACCACCACTCAGGATGACTTAGGTAACTGCAAAACTAAGTCTTTGAACAAACACATACCTGCTGCCTTTGGCTATTACATCGTTTGTTCCTATGACAGCACATTCAATAAATACGTTTCTTATAGGGGTAAAGATTGTGTAAGTAAATTTTTAAAAAATCTCCAGGCAGATGTAACTAAAATACAAGATCTTCTCAGCAAAACCGTTCAAATGATATTTACAGAAAAAGACTCAATAAAACACTTAAACGCAAAGTTTTGTTTTCTATGTAATAATTTGTTGTTTGATGATAAAGTTAGAGATCATTGTCACTTAACGGGAAAATATCGCGGGGCCGCTCATTCCTACTGTAACTTACGATTCAAGCTTCCCAAGTTCATACCAATGTTTTTTCATAATTTGTCTGGATACGACTGTCACTTATTTATACGCGAACTAGGTGAAATGGAGGGCGCAATAAAAGTTATTGCTAAAACTAAAGAAAACTACATTTCGTTTACGAAGTTTTTCGTTGTAGACAAAAAACGAACTGTCGTGGCTGTCCGCTTTGTAGATTCATTTAAATTTTTAGGCAGCAGTTTAGAAAAATTAGTTTCTACTTTAGATGACGAGGACTTTACACATTTGTCTCGTTCTTTTGCTTGCGAAAAACAATTAAATTTATTGAAGCGTAAAGGAATTTTTCCATATAATCATATGACTTGCTGGAACTCTTACGAAGAAGAATGCTTACCCCCGATTCACTCTTTTTTTAATACATTATGCAATGAAGTTATTTCTCAGGAAGATTACAACCATGCAAAGAGTGTTTGGAGAACTTTCAGTATAGAAAACATGGGCGAATACACGGATTTATATCTTAAATCAGATGTACTCCTACTAGCAGACATTTTTGAAAAATTTCGCAAAACCTGTAAAACGAATTATCGCTTGGACCCAGCATTTTATTTGACAGCCCCATCATTGAGTTTTCACGCCATGATGCTTAAAACTGGCATAAAATTACAACTTATAAGTAACTTGGAAATTATAAGAATGATTCAAAAAGGTATTAGAGGAGGCGTTTGCTTATGTTCTACTAGATACGCAAGTGCTAACAACAAATATATGCATAATTACGATAAATCTCTTCCCGATAATTATTTACTGTACATCGATTGTAATAATTTATATGGCTATGCAATGTGCGCCTACATGCCATGTTCAGATTTCGAACTAATATCTGGCTCAGATTTAACTATGTTTAACGTTTTAAGCATACCTGATGACTCCAATTATGGCTATATTTTAGAAGTAGACTTAGAGTATCCTGAATTTTTGCATGATATACATAACGACATTCCATTTTGCCCACAGAAGTTTACACCTCCAGGTTCAAAGAGTGAGAAATTAATACCATGTTTATATGATAAATTTCAGTACGTTATTCATTATGTGCATCTTAAAACCTGTTTGAAACATGGGTTGTTGTTAAAAAAAATTCATAGAGCTATAAAGTTTAAGCAAAGCCCATTCTTGAAAAAGTATATTGATTTAAATACAGAACTGCGAACAAAAGCCAAATCCGCATTCGAACAAGACTTTTTTAAGTTACTTAACAATAGCATTTTTGGCAAAACATTAGAAGATAGCGAAAAAAGAGTGAATATTAAATTGGTTAATCAATGGACTGATAAAAATAACAAAACAAAAAAGATGAATACAGCAGAACAATTGATAGCTAGACCTAACTACCATAGCTCAACCATATTCACAGAAAATTTTGTTGCTATTCAAATGAAACCGGAAACAATCGTACTCGATAAACCAATTTACGTAGGATTTACTGTATTAGAAATTTCGAAAAGCCATATGTATGACTTTCATTATTCAGTAATGAAACCATTTTACGGACATCTATTAAAATTGTGTTATACGGATACTGATAGTTTCTTATATTCAGTACAAACTAAAGATATTTACAAAGATTTAAATAAACATTTTCTATCTTATTTTGATACAAGCAATTATTCAGAAAATAACGTTTATGGTATATATCGATGTAACAAAAAGGTTCCCGGATTATTTAAAGATGAGATGGGTGGGAAGCCTATTGTTGAATTTGTGGGGCTTAGGTCTAAACTGTACTGTATAAAAACTCTAGATGAGGAACATAAAAAAGCAAAAGGAGTGAAAAAAAATGTTATCAACAAAATGAAGTTTAGTGATTATAAACAAGTTTTTCTTAATAATTCTATAGAATCAAAGAAAAATATTTTATTTAGATCCGTCAAACATCAAATATTTACCCAAGAACTGAACAAAGTCTCTCTTACTTCGAATGACGACAAACGCATTCTTCTGAAAGATAGAAAGTCTACTCTATCTTGGGGTCATCACAACTCCATTTTGTAAGGGCGGGTCTCGCTCCATGTTTTATAAATAAATTTCGAGAATTAAATAAAATAGTTTTCGAGATTTCGTAACGAGTCAGTCGGTTAGTGAGTGAAGAATCCTTATCGTAGCGCTCTCGCAAAGAAAAACTTTCAAGTACATAGCTAAAAAAATAGAATGCTTGGTTACCTAAAAATAGAATACTTGGGTACCTACTTACTTATGAGTTAAGTGAAAAGGAAGTTTTATGTAATAGTATTTTAATGTACTAGAATAAGATGGGATGGGTTTTATTGTATATCTAGTTTATAATGTTGTATAATTTTTTTTCTTAAATAAATGGTGATATGAAAATATATGTCTTGTTTTTTAAACAACCCTTCACAGAGTTCTTAGATAAGTAGTGATATACAGTCAGCATTAATGAAAAGTATTTACAGTTCTAATAATATAGCTAACAAATATTTTTATTAAACTTTGAATGAAGTAGGTACTATTGCAATTTTAATGCTGACTGGATCAAATCACAAATGAATAGGTATTAGTGTACCATACTGCGCTGTGGTGCAAGTTAAAACAAGTTTAATTAGTTTGATGAAATGCACTTTAAAATAAAACATTATTGCATTATTCATTGTGGCGCATTCAAGTAAGGTTGCTTTTTTTAAAGGCGGAGTAAGTAGAATTTCATTATTTATTTGCTTACACCTACTATCATCTTTTGATTTTTGTAAACTATTTACATAATTGAAATTGTTTCAGATGATGAGTGATGATACTATTTGTTTTTCACAATACGCGCAAACGTATGACGACCCGTTCCCTGAACCTGAAATATCGTCTGAAAAGAATAAATTTTCATCAAAACGCATGCCTGGATCTCGGCCTGGTGCATCGGGGAAATGTAAGCAGAAAAGACAAACCTCAAAAAAACTTTGTGGAAAATCGTACGTCATAACAAAACAAGCTGACAAAGCTAATAGATTGATCAAAATCAAGGTGGTAGATATAAGTGTTGACTCGAATAGAAATAGTGAAGTGGAAAGTGATACCGACTCTAATGTGATGCTGCAAGCGCAATATGTGACAAAAGACCTTAATGATCCTATTTTGGCAGAAACTGAAGGTATTATTCGTAACATTTCTAAAAAATTATGTGAAACCCAAAGTTTTTTCTATTAATAATAATAATATGAATATACGCACTTATCTATCTATGCATGAATGTTGTTTTTATTTTAGATGTGTACCTAGTAATTGTAATAAAATATGTGTATAAGTATAACTCGTCTTTTTATCTTCCCTTGATTATTAGATCGGTAGGTAATTAAACTCTGAAAAGTAATATAAAATATTTGTTTATTCAAAAATCAATACGATTCACAAATCAATTAGGCTCTTATCGTAATACAATATTTTTGAAGACATAATGCAGTTGAGGGCTCTCGTTAACATCATTTATTATCAATCACTTCATAATTTCGCATAGATATTTTGCATAGATTTTTTGTTCATAGATATCAAAGATTTAATGGTAGTAGTAATGCCATTAAAATCAAATAATTGCTCGCATTCGAGAATACAAAGATCTCACTAAGTATTATTTACAATTTTGCATGCAATTATCAGAATACCATTTATTTATACATATAGCATTTTTGAGCGCACAACATTTTTTGTGACTTAAGCAATTATAAAAATGTTCGCTATTACAGTATGTTGTATATAATGAATGAAAGTTAGGACAGCCTTTATCTTCAACGTCGATCAAAATACAATTGTCACATAACTCCTTCAACCATGTTTGTTTTTCAAGACCCTTCATAATTATTGTTTTATTCTCCAAAAGTTGTTTTATTATTCTTTTGAATTCTCTATAGTCAATATGTCCTTCCCTCCAGGTAATACCTCTGTTGCATTCAATCCAACCAATTCTTCTTTTTTCTTCCGTTGATAGTTTTGCATATGGGTATGGTGGTTTTATTAAAAAAACCTGAGTAAATTTTAAGGTTGAGATAGCAAGCTCTTTTAATATAAACTGATTAAGCGAATTTTTGAAACCTTGTACATCGACAAAAACTGATGAATTCATGATATTTTTCGAACTATGTTTGTTAACGGTTTATATTCCACTAAGCAATCATTCAAAATAAGGCAATATGCTGAAGTATGATCAGGTATCTCTTTATCACTCTCTAATTCAAGGCGAATATTTATTACTGGTCCAGTTTTTATGTTGTCGTTTTGTCGGGAGCAATCTATTACAAACAATGGTGCTATATCTTTAAACTCTTGGGCACTGAGCAGACAGCTAGATCTACGTCCATAGTAAGACTGTTGAAAATTTACATATTGTTCATATATTAAAGCAAAATTGTGTTTTGTAAAGTTGGTATTATAACTTTCATAAGGGTAATAAGTAGAATTCAAAAAAACTTTAACGTCACGTATGTCGCAGTGATCAAATTGGGACATATCTTTAAACCCATTATTTTTTCTATTAGTCTGCAACGCTAAAATAACATACCTAGGTTTTTCGATTTGTGATGAAGTTTTAATTGACCATGTATGTTTTGTGGTCTTAGGCAACATAGGGTACTCATAAAGATCCCAGTTTCTGAAAGCTAACTGAATAGGTCTATCTTTTTCTAAAAGCTTGAGTAAATTTATTTTTTCTCTATCTGACACTTTAACATGGGGCACTCGCCAAATCAGTTTGTGAATATCAACACTTAGCATTATCTCTCCCGCATTAAGTTTCAATGCATTAAGGTCAGTATTGCTCCGCAATAAAACGAGCTCATGTTTACAATTAACAATAACCTTGTTATAATCTTCTGCAAATCCCAAAATGTTCCTGAGAGGTACTGACGCCGCAAAATGACCTCCGATGTTGTTTTTGGTTCCATGTATATCCCAACCCCATACTTTTGATATTTTTGATTCTGTATCATTCATAGATAGCAACGATTTCATAGTTGTAGTTATGCCTGCATTTTTTACTTTATCTATTTCAACACCATTCAGTTCGTATCGTATGTCTTGAAACAGATACATTAAGGGATTATTTGTAAACTGTACGATAGGTACTGGTTCTTTGTTGTTATCATTTTTAACAACATTGATAACAGCCTCTACATACAAAGTACTTGCACATGGTAGTAAGTATAGGTCTTGTTGATTTATCGGAATTCTGATTTCATCATTCCTGTTGAAACTTGTAATATACGGCTTGTATGAATGAAACTCAATACTCTCGATAGAGTTATCATACGCAGGTGAATTTGTGATATTTAAGACATTCATTTTATAAGTCCAATTGATTTCAGAAATTGTCTATTGCCAGTCGATAGTTTATTTTTTTTATTTCGAGTATGTGTTATCTTTCTGATCGCTTGATTGATACTAGTCTCCCGAGTGCATAAAGTTGTATATTTATTGTAATCGATCATATTTTCTTAGATGCAAATATAACTGTATTTCTTCACCGCGAAAATTTACTAAATTGTTATTTATATCTAATATTCTTACATTTATATTATTAACGATATTTCTGTTTACAGGAAAATATATCGTATTTTTTGGTATTTCTATAATTCTGTAACCTGGTGGTACATTAGGAGCAAATTCATGTATAATATGACTTGGTTTCCCGTTAATATACGAGCCACTAATGATATCACATTCGACCCTCACCACAGTTGTTGATAGAATGTTCACTGGAAGGGGCGATTCGTGCAATATATTACTTTTAAGAACCACTTTACTAAAACCTAGTAAAGCTCCAATTGAGTTAGGTTTTTCAAAGTGAAGTTCTTTATTGCAGAATATAGATGTTTTAAGTGTATTATTATTACAATATAATTTAAAGACGCAGTTTTTCACTTTAGATTGTAAATAGTCGCAGATATCTTGAAGTTTGTAAGCCCCTTCAGGAATTTCAACAACTTCATTAACATCATAATACAGTTTATTGTTATTTTGTGTTACATTGGGTGTGGAATTAAAAGTAGAGAAATGTAAAAGAGCACACTCGTAGTTGCCATTAAGGTCCAAAGGAGGTGTATATATTGTAGATAATAGCGAACTATTCCCAGTAATGGACAGTGTGACAGACATTGTAGAAATGATTACCAATAAAACGCTTCTTTAATTATATAGCATCTTTATTCCAAAAATTATGTAAAAATTGTAGACATAAATGACCACATACAATAGTATCAAAGTTTTGAAAACGAGTATAGTTGTAATTCAGGTCTATTTTACCTAAATATTTTACTAATTCTTTCGGTGGTTTTAAATCACCGAAGCTATCAAAATATTCACAATATCTATTTATTTTTGCATAGGCTACCCAGTGTGTCCCACTACTTATATAATCGTCCAAGTTAACAATACCACACTCCACTGCCTTTGGTTTAGCTGGTAATCTATCTCTCATGTAAACTCCGCGGAAGTATGGTATTCTTTCAGCGTATTTGACAATGTCAAGATTTGTCAAAGCACGGTGAGGTAGCCGGTGAATTAGTTTTTTGTATGTTTTATCATTAACCCCTGACCTTTTTTGTATGGCTTAATGTATAGACCTTTCCCTATAGCTATGGCTTCCATAGTTTTGTTGTGGCGTTCCGATTCTTGTAAGTTATCTCTTGCATTTTTAAAATCGTTTATACTTTTTGCTACACCAGCTGCACCACCAGCCAAAGCGCCTAGTGCAGATAAACCGGCAAAAATTGGTATCAATGGTAAAATTCCTCCTGTTTTAGGCATTGGTATAATTCTTGGTAGTCGCACATGAGATTTTTTAGGTATAAGTTTCTTGGCAACTTCATAAGCATATTTGATAGCAGTTTTATTATTTTTGTGCTTTGATTTTTTTATTTGAGACCCTATGTTAGATACTATGCTTCTAAATTTCTTAATTCCTGTGCCAGTTCTGAGCTTTGTTTTCATAATTTTGCTGACCAACCATGACGCTATTTTTTCTCCTTTCCCAGTGTCTTTGGAATTTAATCTGTTTTTAGCCATTTTCAATAACTCTAAATCTGCTCTATGACGATCGCTTAAATTATTAGAATTAGAGTATGCAATATCGTGATATTTACAAGCTTCATCCAATTTATTGATTCCTTTGTCACCTCTCTGTAATCTTTCTTTTAATTTTGTACCCGGTCCACAATAATTATATCCTGGTAGGTGAAGCTCGAACGGTATATTATTTATTAAGTTATTAACGAGTCCTCCCCCTTGCATTTCTAAATAAACAATGAATATCGTGTTTCATTACTATGATTTATATTATGATAGAAGATTTATCAACCCAACTATTTTCATGATGAGGAAGTCCTAACCATTTCACTAAAAGTTTGTTTCCTTTTGTTTTTATAATTTGTTCAATTAAATATATATCAGGATACTTTGTTTTTTGCAATTCCTCTTCATAGAACGAACCTAATATGTCTTGTTTCCTTTGATCTTGTATATGGTATGTGATTGGGTTTGTTTTATTAACAGTTTTAATTGTAAATATTTCAGTTGACCAGTTAGGTGTGTATCCTTTTGCAAAACTACTCTTATATTTGCTTATTCGAACACAATCACCTTCTCTAAATTTATTTTTTAATAGTTCTTTTCGTTTTTTCTGGAATTTCTTTATATTGTTATTTACGAGTGATTCATTTTGCATATTAATATCAACAGGTTTGAATTTAGTCACGCGATGCTTACTGTTATTATAAGCAATTAAAATGTCTTCCAAACATTTTCCTATCCACTTATAGCTACCTCTATAACTGAAACTTTTGTATAATTTATTCTTTAATGTTCTTATCAATCTTTCTACTATGGATGCTTTTTTAGTTGAATAAGATGAATAATGGTTTATTTTTAACAAACGCATCTGTCTTTGAAACACGTCATTATAAAATTCTGTGCCCATATCAGTTTGCAAGTTTTGTGGTATACGACCACTACTTTTGGTGACAAAGTTGAATGCATCTGTTACTTCATTTTTTGATTTAGTTTTTAATGATACTGCCCAAGCATATTTCGTAAAGCAATCAATAACAACTAAAATAAAATTGAACCCATCATTGTATTTTTTTAGAGACTTAAAATCAATGAGGTCTGCTTGCCATAAGTCATCAATTCCCTTCAACAAAACAGAACGCCTAGGAAAATTTCTGCGTGCTGATTTGTGAATTTCATTTACTACTTGCTCTTTGGACATTTTGTGGTTTCTTAATCAACTGGTCAACGTACTCTTTAGTACAAAATTTTTTTTCAAACTGCTTAAAATTGATTCGTACATCTTCTTTTATTGCATTTACTAATGTTGTTATTTCGTCAGATATTCTTTTATCCACATACTTTTTGCTCACAGCATCTTCAGGTTTCACAGGATCTTTTATACCGGTTAATGAAGAAAATTGTAAATCAAAATCTCCTGCTTCAGTTTTAACCAAACAATTTTCTGAGTTAACCAGTAAATCGGATAAGCGTAATCTTTTATGGACATGATGTCCAAATTTATCGATATTCATTTTGATAACTCTTTGTCGCAAGAGGTCGAATTCTTGAATAAAATATATCTAATTATGTTCTTTAATTTATAATGCCGCTCTCACGTAACTCTTCTATAATTGAAATAATTTCATTATCAAGTCCTGTGTTGCCAGCATCTTTGGAGGCTATCAGCAACTTTAGTCTATCTACAAGCTCATTAGGATTATCCCAATAGACATAATCAGTATTTTTGAAATATTTTTTCTTAATCATTAATCCTTCTCCTTCTGTTAGATCATCAGAACTGTTATCTAATGATGATGCAGAAGATTTAGGTTGATCATGTGTCTTAAAAAGGGGCTTGATGATTTGCAAATACTTCAGACCCTTATTGGACTTTATTGGTTTACTGGGATCAAAATCACGTCGATGAGCATTTGTTTCTTTTAACATAATTTTGTAGTTTTGACAGTCATTATTTGTGATTAAATTTATTTGAGGAATCTTCTTAAATAGTAGTTCCATAAGTCCCGGTGTTTTTTTATAGGTACGACCAGCAATGCATATATTTTTTTCATTAATTACAACACGCGAAGTACCCATCATTAGTCTACCTAGTTCTCTTCTAACTCCAAATGGAACATCATCGAACACTTCTGAAGTTAGAGACCAAGATGAACAATCCTTGAGAGAACTTAAGGTTGAGTCGTCCGTTAGGACCGATGCTTCGTCGATATTTATTTTTCTAGTTTTGTCGCCATTTAAAAAATTGTCCTCAGCATTATTGATTTCTTCATCAGACGAATCTTGTGCAGAAATGATATCAGAATTTCTTTGAAGTGTTTTATTTAAATAAGATACCGGAGTAGAAAATTCATCCTTCATTGTGGGAGATTCAATCACCGTATCTGAATTAGATTTCGAAGTTTTGAATTGTTGATTGTCTTTGATAATAGTATTAAGTGGATCTGTAATAGGTTTGAAAACAGTCCCTAACATATTTTCATTATAGGATTCCATAAGACGCATGTCTTTTATTTTCTTTTTAACAGCATCTGCAACTTGAACAACTTTTGCTTTTAATTCAGTCTCCATTATAGTTTCACGTTATTTGTCTAACGAAACAAAAATTAAAATGAAACTATTCGATCATGGGAACCTTTTTATATTTGTTTGTTATTCAAACTTTACAAACGTGTCAAAGTTCATTCTATAGCAGCCATTGTTTTTTGAACAATCCTTGTTGATTATAACATAGTTGTAGGGTTTACACCATATTTTAGAACACATTTCTCGAAATTCTATCCACGTCATATCGGTATTGACATGTTCATCATAAATATGATGCAAATTTATATCATCTTGTTTAAATAATATTAAAAGGTTTGTATTATCTCTGACAAGCTGTTTAGGAATTTTGCTGTAAGTTTGATTCAAATAGAAACAGTCTATGTTTTTATGTCTACCCAAAGCAAAATAGTCCCTCATATTAGATTGGTTTTCACAAGCAACATCGTCAAATATAATTACTGAATCACATTTTGCATCATGCGGACTCATTATAAGTTCACCAGCACTGAATTTTTCAAACGATACATCCGGTACTAGATTGAGTACTTTTTCTAAAAACAAATATTTAGGTTGGTATAATGTTTTAGAATACACATAAACGTTCCTAAAACGTAAACCGCTTTCATGTAATAAGAGACCTATTACAACGTTCGTTTTCCCGCAATTCGAAGGACCACAAACTATACATCTGATTGTATTAGGCAGAAGATTCCCATGTCGGTTTTCAGATGTTTTTGATTCCGGACATATTTCGTCTAAATGCAACTTCTGAGATTGCTGTATGAATTTCATTTTAAAAGTAGTGGTTATCCGGAATTCCTTCGACAAAATGGCATAAATTCGTGATTTTATTTCTTATATACAGTACACACCGGCTCGGCACTAGGTGAGTTGCTTTTCTTTTCAATTGGTTATTGGGATTGGAATGAACGCAGTGAGGACAACATGATATCTTTGTGACGATAATATTAGTACAATAGCCTGGGGGCAATATAAGATTAAATAAAAAAACTTGTTATATAATTGTAAAAAAACATATTTTATTTCCCAAATTATCCTCCTCCTCCTTCTCATAACTCGTTAACATAATAGGAACACTTTTTAGGATAGAAATACATGTAAATGAAAGGACACTGACTAAAGTAACGAAGATGTAGCATCCAAGGATTGTCATTTTCTTCCCAGTCCTCTAGACCTCCACCACAATAGAAACACATAGTTCTATCTTCATCACCGGTGTAAAAGAATCCTGCATCCGCAAGTTGACTTGGTTTTTGATGTTTGTCCTTGGGCCAATCAATAAAAGTACAGATACGCGCTTTTCTTGAAGTAAAGGATGGAAACTGAGGATAGCTTTTATACTCGTTCAACATTTTTTAACTGTTCGCTTTTTATTAGCTTTGAAACATATAAAACGTGCACTCTGACGGAGAATTCAATTTTAACTAATATAATTTAATACTCACAGTAAATTAATACACAATGATTTAATGCACCTCCCTTATCTATAACCATAATTTGTCTGTCGTCATTTGTTTTATATTTTACTGCATGTTGTAGAGTTTGGAATCGCGCTCCAGATGGTGATTGGTATGATTGAACGCTAGTGTCGGTGCAGTGATAAATGAAGGATTAACTTTGATTTGGGTTTGCTTTGGGTTTGGGTTGTGAGGGAACAATCATCTCTAGGTGTCAAAAATTTGACACGAGCAAACGGCCTAGAGATTGATTCATCCCCTGAACAATCGGTCACAACACAGTAAAGACACCCAACTTTGTGAGAAAATTTTCAACAACTATCTATAAATTGATTCGGCTGTTGAAATGTTTTCTGAGCAACCAGCCACATTGAATAGTCAATGTAATCTTTCACAAAACTGTGCTGATTTGAGTTTACTTAGGAAAAATATGTGTTGTGAAGGAATATCATCTCTAGGTGCCAAATATTTGACACGAGCAAAAGGTCTAGAGACTGATTAATTCCTTGAGCAATCTACAGTGTTTTTCAAAAAATCGAAAAAAGTCATTGGGAATTCTAAATCCAAATGTTATTGGGCATTCTAAATCACTTTCAAAAAATCAAAAAAGTCATTGGGAATTCTAAATCCAAATGTTATTGGACATTCTAAATCACTTTGATTTAGAATGCCCAATAACCACCTACTCAAGTTATTGAAGAAATGAAATGGCACAACCGGCTATTTGAAAAAAATATCGATCCTACAAAAAGTTAATGGGAACTAAAGTTGTAGAAAATCAAATTTCAAACAACTTTTGTTCCCATAACTTCTGCTGGAAAATTGAAATAACACAAGTTATTGAAGAAATGAAATGGCACAACCGGCTATTTGAAAAAAATATCGATCCTACAAAAAGTTAATGGGAACTAAAGTTGTAGAAAATCAAATTTCAAACAACTTTTGTTCCAATAACTTCTGCTGAAAAATTGAAATAACACAAGTTATTGAAGAAACAAAATGGTACAACCAACTATTTAAAAAAAATATCGATCCTTCAAAAAGTTGATGGGAATCAAAGTTGTAGAAAATCAAATTTTAAACAACTTTTGTTCCCATAACTTCTGCTTAGGGTTTGTTCTGGAAATCGGTCGGTCTCGTACCCGGGAAATTCAGCTCGAGAAAAGTCGAGACATCGAGAAGTTTAAATAAACATTTTTACGCTTAGCTTTCTTTGTAAATGCGAGGCGGCAGCGGCATCCTTTGACAGCACGGCTCGTGTCTGTCGGTATCCTTTGTTTTTGCCGACAAACGCAAGCGCGACGCGGCCCCAGTTGTATTTTGTTCATTCGTGTTTCAACTCCCGCCGTGTTCGGATCGGTCGGATCATAAACCCAGCATAGTGAGTGTATTTACTATTTAGTGACGCACGAGTAATAGAATCGCAGAACAAACAGGTAAGTATTGTTATTATTTATTTAAATAGTTCAAGTGTTTGTTTTGTTTTGTAAGTACTTTTGTACATATTACCAAAATAATATTTTTGTTTAAAATGAATAGGTATGTTAAAGAAATAAAACTTTTGTTTTTAATCAAATAAGAGAATTGTTAGTGCATAAATATTTACCGATTTCATTAATTGCATTTGTTTGTATTGCAGATGTTGTAATAATCCCACAAAAGCCTAAAGTTCTAAACTAAACACATAATATTAAGACGTTGTTTGATGGCAATTTATCTACTACAAATAACACAAAACGTATCCAACCAATCCTACCAAACGTAGTATACAAAAGGACACAGCTATTTTTTCATCATCATCATCAGCCTAACCTAACCACATCAACCCCCTGCTGGGCATAGGCCTCCCCACTGTTGCGTCAACTATTTTGTAGGTACTAAACTAAAATACTTACTAATTCTTGAACTGTTTGTTATAG